>CM063511.1:122180105-122215105 GCA_032207245.1 Pardosa pseudoannulata
ATATATATATATATATATATATATATATATATATATATATATATATATATATATATATATATATATATATATATTGTTACGAACTTCCAAAACTGGGTTCGGGGATTGAATGGACTGTAAGCAAGCAAGAGTGCAGCACGAAGACAAATACTTTATTCGCAATCAGTTGGAAAAGATATAACACACCGACAAAATCACCGCTGAACAATTTGAGTAAAATGCCGTCGGCTCACTTACCAATTTCCGTATCAAGGACAACACACCGTACGGACTCCGTAGACCGAGAGATCCTCTTAATGATTTTACTCTGCATCTTCAAGATCTTGAAGACGATGGGTCAACTTGATTACCTGGGCCTAGCCATCAAATCCAGAGATTTCTTACAGTAAGCAGAGAAATTGACAACGAGCAGAGCATAAATAAATAATAGATGAAAGATAAGGATAGAATGGTGGATTCGTGAGTTTATAACACAGTAACTAAAGAGTAGAGAGTTTAGGGTTAGGAAAACACAAAAATAGTTTTTGGCCAGGGACATTAGAACAGTATTCAAATAACTAATTTGAATACTACGCTCCGCCCTCACCAAAGTGAGGAGAGCCAAGTAAAGTGAAAATAGAAGGTTGAGATGAAATGCAAAGCATGGTCTACTCTGCATGGGTCTTATATAGGCCCAAAGAAACTGCTGGAACACTCCAGAAATCGGAACCGGAAGTGGTCATGTGACGCCACACTTGAAAACACTTGGCGACACTTGGTGATGAACTTGGTGACAAAATAGGTTGCCAAAACTGTCACCAGCGAGCCGATATCTCGCCAATTTGGCGAGCCAATTTGGATATATATATCTCGCCAATTGGATATATATCCCATATCTCGCCAATTTGGCGAGCCAATTTGGATATATATATCGCCAATTGGATATATATCCCATATCTCGCCAATTTGGATATATATATATATATATATATATATATATATATATATATATATATATATATATATATATATATATATATCCAACGTTTGGCTTATTTCATTAGAAGATTTTACATCAGATAGTTATAACATACCATACCAGTGTTTCTCAACCTTTTAGTATTCACGGTCCAATTTTCAATCATAATTTTCATCGCGCCCCCCTCCCCACCGCGTACAATAAAATGTATACAATAATAATGTATTTTGAGCATTATGGCGCTAAACCTGCACTACAACCTTAATTTTAAACTTTGCAAATTACCAAGAATACGGAAATTTATTGACATTTTGCAACACTGATACTCAGCATTGAAAAAACAATAATCCTATGCCTTTTTATTGCTCTTGCGTCCCGCCATGTCGGGCATTCTCACGGTTTCGCGAGAAGTTTCGATTTGTCTGGAATTTGTCTGGTCAGCTTAAAAGTTAAGTTAGGAGCGTGCGCAGATGTGAACAAATGTTTTCTCATAGGGAGAAGGAGAAAGTTCTATGACGCCAATTTCAATTCCAGACAATCTCATTCGAGTCGATCCTTCTTATCGCTATTGAATCTATTCTTAATGTGTATGTTATATATATTTTCGTGTAATTGCAATTCACGGTATTAAATATTCACGGCAGCAGACTTATGCAGAATCATGGATAAATTTTTAAGCGGGCGTAAGCGAGCATTAGACGATAGACAAGCATCAACAAGTACACAGACGAGCGTGGTTCCGAAAATAAAATCAAGAAAATATTCTCAAGAATACTTAAATTTTGGGTTCACTAGTACTGAAGTAAATGAAGAAGAAAGGCCCCTGTGTATCATTTGCTCAAAAATGTTGGCGGCAGACAGCATGAAACCTAATAAACTTAAACGACATTTGGAAACGCTTCATAGTGAGTACGTAAACAAACCCAGAGAATTCTTCGAATTAAAATTAAAATCATATGAAAAGCAAAAATCATTGTTTAAAAAAACTTTGTCTGTGAATGAAAAAGCTTTAATTGCCTCTTACAAACTTTCATATAAAATAGCCAGATGTAAAAAGCCTCACACCATTGGTGAAGAGCTTATTTTGCCAGCCGCAATTGAGATTGTAGAAATTATGTTTGGAGATAATTTTGCAAAACAATTGCAGTCTATACCTGTTTCAAATGATACTGTTGCCCGTCGAATTGCTGATATAGCTGAAGATGTAGAGTGTCAGCTTTTGTCGAAGTTGCGTGACAAATTGTTTTCAATACAACTCGATGAGGCAACAGATAGTAATAAAGATGCTCATTTCATTGCCTATGTTAGATTTTGTGATGATTTGTCAGTAGTAGAAGAATTACTTTTCTGCAAACCAATAGAACTCAAAGCAACAGCACTCGCATTATTTGCTATCTTAAATGATTTTATGAACGAGGCAAACATAGAATGGAAAAATTGCGTCGGAATATGCACCGATGGTGCTCGTTCTATGTCCGGAAGATTCCAAAGTATTCAAGCACTTGTGAAACAAAAATCGCCACAGTGCGTCTGGACACATTGCATGATCCACAGAGAAGCTTTGGCTTCCAAAGAAATGAGTCCTGGTTTGAATATTGTGTTAACTACGGTTGTAACCGTAGTAAATTATATAAAAATGAGACCCCTGAAATCAAGAATCTTTTCCGCACTTTGTAAAGACATGGGTGCAGTACATTCAGCGTTACTATTTTATTGCGAGGCAAGATGGTTATCACGAGGGAAATTTTTGCAACGTGTTTATGAATTAAAAGAAGAAATCGCCGTTTTCCTAGAAGAGGAAAACAGACCGGAAGCTGAGAATTTTCGCGATAGTTTATTTGTGATGAAATTGAGCTACATGGTCGACATATTCGAGAAATTAAATAACTTGAATCTTCATCTGCAAGGAGCAAATACACATATATTGGATACGAGTGATAAAGTTAATGCTTTTTGTAGGAAATTGGAATTGTGGAGCAGAAATTTAAAGCAAGAAAACTTAACAATGTTTGCAAATTTGAATGATTGTATTAAAACTTACAAGGCTGAAGAACAACATGTAAAAGTTGTTTTTGCAACCATTGAAAATCATTTAGCAATGCTAGCAAAGAATTTTAAAAAGTACTTTCTTGCTGACGACAAACTGATATCAAGTTACAAGTGGGTGAGGGATCCATTTCAAAATACTCCCGAAGGACTCTCAATTGAAGAGGAAGAAACCTTCATAGACTTCACGGCAAGCGGCGAAACCAAAAGACAATTTAGTAATAAATCACTCTTTGAATTTTAGGCAGGAGTGGATGATGAGTTTTCTGCACTAAAAACAAGGGCATTTCGCATTCTACTACCATTTTCAACATCTTACCTTTGTGAAACTGGATTTTCTGCGGTGGCTTCTTTGAAGACAAAATATAGATCTCAGCTAAATATAGAAAAAGAACTGAGAGTGTCTATTTCTAATATTAAACCCTCCTTCGAAAAACTTTGCTCTGAAAGACAGGCCCAAGGAAGTCACTAATAATTATTAAATTTGTTTTTAATTTAGTAAGTTGTTTTAATTTAATAAGTTAATTATTAAATATGTCGAAATGTATTTTGTTTTGTATGTGTGTGTGTGTTCTTTCCTTTCAGTCACTTAATCAATTTTTTTAAATAACATTTTCTCTTGGATATGCTCGCGCCCCCCCATTAGTGTGCTCGTGCCCCCCTAGGGGGGCGCGCCCCACAGGTTGAGAATCACTGTACCATACCAAATTCGAATCTGCTATCTCCGGTAGAGAAGAGCATCATACATATACCAAACCAAGCCATTAATATAACAAAGATCAATATAATAGTTCAAATTAATATATTTCTTTTCAAACACATTATTAATTAAGAACTATTGTAGCCTAAAATAGCAGCCTCAATGATTAATAATTCTTTTCGTAAACAAAATTTCTACTTCCATTTATTGTCTTTCTAAAATTCTCCAGATACATCAATCTTCGGAATCATTTTTGTGTTTCAATATCTACGGATCTATTTGAAAAGATGTTCTGAAAATGAAATATATGGTTTTAAATATTCGAATTAAAGATATTCTTGATCCCCGAAATGTAAAAAATGAATTGATAATTTATGAGAATGCATAAGTAATATTTCATTTTTTAGATTAATAATATTCCTTTAGATTCAAATGTTAGAAAAAACACCAGAAATACTAAATCAAACATAGTGGAATTGGAATCGAATGCGAAGAAAAAAATACTGCCAATCATGCGGAAAAAATTGGTCTCTTTTTTTTATTTCTTATTGCTTTCTTGTGTTCGAAGATCCGTATGTTGGCAACCTTCTAACCATGGAAGGTAGGTTAGTGTGATAATACCTAAATCATAGGTCGCACTCATTTTAGTTTTCAGGGGAATAGTGGTAAAAATTTTAGTTTTGCGAAAATGTTGCCCAGCTTGTAAAAATGGAATCAGAAATTGACAACAAGTTATAAAAATATAATATTATATAACTTTCAACTTTTTTTTTTCTGAAAAAAAAAATTAACGTATGAGTTATTTTAGATTACGCCGATTGTTTCCTCTTTTCTAGTTAGAATGGTATGAATAAAACTCTACTTAATTATATATTTGTGGTTAACTAGGTATGAAATGATTTTTTAAATTCATTTTTTTTGCGAATACTCGTGAAAGAAATAACATGACTGGTAAATATATATCTCATCCTTTTATACGAAGATAGTCGAAAAGCAAAATTTTCAAAGTGTCAAACAGTACAACATTATTTCCCTGGCTCAGCCCAACGATAGCCGAATGATAGGACGCTGCTGTTCCATACCGGAACTCGAGGGTTCGAATCCCACCAATGGAAGGGTTGGTTGTAGCCGTTTGGAATCGGCTTTTAGCAGTAGGTCCCTCTGTCACCAGACCTCCTGTTTTAAAACAGCAAACAGTAGTTCCTCTATCCCAACTTTTCCCGAGTATATGACCACATCTGTTTATTTTTATTTATTTAATTTTAACCACGCAGGGTGACCTGACTGCTAAGTATTCTTCTATACATCGTCGGATATTGTGTTTTCTTTTTTATTACAGCAGCACCAAATAGGCAGATAACGTCACTCCATTAGACAACACAAACAAACAAAGAAAGTTGTCGTAACTTAGAACCTGGAAATGAGTAGAAGACAGTCAGGTTTGGATTTGCGTATTGTGTTCCCGAACTTATTCTAAAGACTTCAGCCTCTATTAATGAATACGGTGGATATTTCGCCGGCTAGAGACTTGATTCACCTTTGCCGACTGAGCTACCGCTTCTCAATTTGTTTTATAAAAGTTATAGCAGTCATAATATTTAAGCTTATGATTTGGGTGGTGTGCCTTGCTACACATTAGCATATGTCAATCTAAGGATTAATTAGACATTAGCTTAATGCTTCATGCTCATTCTTAAAGATTACAAACACCCACGTCTCATGTGATGGATAGGGGGATGCCTCTATAAGAAGTGCAACCTTTCTGGGGTCATAACCCCCTTATCTATGGTCTCCTGAATTTTTTTAACGATTACAAACACCCGTGTCTAATATGGTGGATAAAGGGATGCCTCTATAGGACTTTCCTTTGGGTGGTAGAAGGAAAATAAAATACTTTCCGCAGACCAATAGGGAGAAGTCCCACCTCTCTGAGGTAAACACCCCTCATCTATGGTCGCTGGAATTTTCCTAGCGATTACAAACATGGTGGATAGGGGGATGCATCTATAGGACTTTCCTTTCGGTGGTAGACGGTAAATAATATACTTTCCGCAGAGGAATATGCAGAAGTCCAACCTCTCTGAGGTAATAACACCCCTCATCTATGGTATATAGAATTTTCTTTTTATACTTTTCATGGACAAAATCTAAGAGGTTGCAGAATCCTTTAAATGAGAGTCGACATATTACGCGTAAAATAAATAGGCATGGAATCTGTATAATTAAGTCACACTTAAATATAATTGCCTATTAAATAGTGTTATGATTTGAAATTTTAACTGTATTTACATGCATAAAAGGATGTTCTAAAGGTTTTCTGAGATGGTAATTTAGTACTATATAATTTCCCCTTTCTTTCACGTCATAATGAAGACTTTTGACGACATTATAACGTGGATGTCACCTGTGACATATTTCGAGTACAGTATTGTTGCACCCTATAAAACAAAATCTAATGGTGTTAAATCATAGGATCTAGGGAGCCCATTTTTATCACAAAAAAAGATAATACACGTCTAAGAAATGCCTCATGCAGTAATTGAATTATTTCAAAGGGTGTATGGCATATGGCAAAGTCTTTAATGCTTCATTTTTGCTAATACTAAACTATCAAATGGTATTTTTTAAAGTTCTTGGCAAATTTACGGCCTTTTACACGAAGCATGAAAACTTTTATCTCTGCCTACCCTTTTCACTGTCATTCTTAAACATTATTGAATTTCTTCCTGAAGTTATTTATAAATTGTTTATACATTTGTAGAAGATGCATTCTTCGTAACTATTTAATAAAACTTCACACATATATATGTTCTTGTGAGCGACTGATTGCTTTTCTTCATTTGTTATTTATTTTACTTAGTTACTTGATAGCAGTTTTTTTTAGTGTAGTCGGAAAAATAGTATATTTTAAAACGATCTTTAAAATGAGTAAATATAGAAAAGTTTTAACACTCAATATTAAATTTTGTTTCTTTTAGCCATACAGAAGAAACAATCTTGAAATTGACCATGATGTCTGGAGAGGTATTTCATTAAATGTATCAATATGATAATTCCATAAATGATATCGAAAAATAATGTTTAACTCTCTTTTCAATTAAAATATCAATCTTGAAATCCTTAATTTAGATTAAAGTTATTGGTCTTTACGAAAGATAAAATGAAAATTGTTAATGTGGAACACCCTTTAAGCTAGCATCATTAACTTTAAGCATACTTTAAAAACAAACAATTACATAAATTCAAATTCTTTAAATTGCATTAAAATAATTCCTTTTTGATTATTTCCTTTTACGAAAAATCCAAAGTTTATACACTGTAGAAGATGCATTATCTCCGTTAATATTTAATAATACTTCGAAACACTATTTTCAAAATGTATAATGACAATCACGATAATATTTTTCTTTCATTTTGTTTATTTATATGCTCAGAACATAACTATTTATTTTCTCTTCTTTTATTATAAGGAAAATACATTATTTTTTCTTGTATAGCCCTAGCAACATAATGTTTAAACTGCTTTAGTTTTATAAGTTTATAGCTTATTCTTAATCAATCATTTAGTTTATTGGTTTCTTTTGAAAGAAATGACAATTCATTTAGTGTTTTATTTTAAAGATATTTTCAAATGATCAGCAAATAAATGTCAAAATAAGAAATATTTTTAACTTTCTCTTTCAATTAAAATAAAATACGAAAACATTTATTTATTTATACTTAAATATTATTATAGTTTAAGCTAAATAATATTTTGTTTATAATCATCTTAATAATAATTTATAAGGCTTTTTTTCCCAACATAACTCTTTGAGAAATAAGAATGAATTAGGAACATAAATCCATCCTGATTATTGAATTGAGCTAATTTGATTTTAACTTCTTGTTTCAATAGAAGTATTCTTATCACCGTCTATAAGGTGTTCCTTGAAAGTACGACATTTTTTTCTCTTTATTTTCAAATGATGGACAAATAAATGTGAAAATAATCAATGTTTTTAACCTTGCCCTTCAATTAAAATCAAATACGGCGACATTTATTTATTTATATTTAAAAATATTATTTTATTATAATCTAAATAATACTTTGTTCTCCATCACCTTATTAACCATTTATAAGGCCATTCTCTACCAACATAACTATATTAAAACACTTTGAGAATTGAGATTGGTTTAGGAATATAAATTCATCTCAATTATTGAATTGAGTTAATTTGATTTTAACTTCCTGTTTCGATAGATGTATTATTATCACCGTTTATTAGATGTTCTTTAAAAGTAGGACATTTTTTGCTCTTTATTTTCAAATGATCGACAAATAAATGTCAAAAGAAGCAATGTTTTTTAACTTTGTCCTTCAATTAAAATCAAACAACAAAACATTTATTTATACTTAAGATAATATTCTAGTTTAAGATAAATAATATTTTGTTCATCATTATTTTAATAAAAATTTATAATGCATTTCCCCACCAACATTACTATGTTAAAACTGTTTGAGAAATGAGATTGATTTAGAAACATAAATTCATCCTGATTATTGAATTGAGCTAATTTCAGTTTAAATTTTTGTTTCAATAGAAGTATTCTTATCACCGTCTATTAGGGGTTCCTTAAAAATAGGTCATTGTTTGCTTTTTATTTTCAAATAATCGACAAATAAATGTCAAAAGAAGGAATATTTTTTAACCTTGTATTTCAATTATAATCAAATACGAAATCATTTATTTATTTATACATAAAAATATTATTTTATTATAATCTAAATAATACTTTGTTCTCCATCACCTTATTAACCATTTATAAGGCCATTCTCTACCAACATAACTATATTAAAACACTTTGAGAATTGAGATTGGTTTAGGAATATAAATTTATCTCAATTATTGAATTGAGTTGATTTGATTTTAACTTCCTGTTTCGATAGATGTATTATTATCACCGTTTATTAGATGTTCTTTAAAAGTAGGACATTTTTTGCTCTTTATTTTCAAATGATCGACAAATAAATGTGAAAAGAAGCAATGTTTTACAACCTTGTCTTACAATTAAATCAAATACGAAAACATTTATTTATTTATATTTAAAAATATTATTTTTAATCTAAATAACATTTTGTTCACCATCATCTTATTATTCATTTCTAAGGCTATTCTCCCCCAACATCACTGTATTAAAACACTTTGAGAATTGCGATTGATTTAGGAACATAAATTCATCTCAATTATTGAATTGAGTTAATTTGATTTTAACTTCCTCTTTCAATATAAGTATTCTTATCACCATCTATAAGGTGTTCCTTGAAGGTACGACATTTGTGTACGACAAATGTCAGAAGAAGAAAAGTTTTTAACTTTGTCCTTCAATTAAAATCAAACAACAAAACATTTCTTTTTACTTAAAATATTATTTTAATTTAAGATAAATAATGTTTTGTTCATCATCATCTTAATAACCATTTATAAGTTCTTTTTCTCCCTACATTACTATATAAAACAATTTGAGAAATGAGATTGATTTAGAAATATAAATTCATCCTGATTATTGAATTGAGCTAATTTGAGTTTAACTGTTTGTTTCAATAGAAGTGTTTTATCACCGTCTATTAGGTGTTCCTTAAAAGTAGGACATTTTTTGCTCTTTTTTTTCAGATTATCGACAAATAAATGTCAAAAGAAGGAATATTTTATAACTTTGTCCTTAAATTAAAATCAAACAATAAAACATGTATTTATACGTAAAATATTATTCTAGTATGATCTAAATAATGTTTTTTCTTCATCCTCTTAATAACCATTTATAAGGTCTTTTTTCCCCCACTTTACTTTATTAAAACACTTTGAGAAATGAGATTGAATTAGAAACATAAATCCATCCTGATTATTGAATTGAGCTAATTTGAGTTTAAATTTTTGTTTCAATAGAAGTATTCTTATCACCGTTTATTAGGTGTTCCTTGAAAGTACGACATTTTTTGCTCTTTATTTTCAAATGATGGACTAATAAATGTCATAAAAAGCAATATTTTTTAACTTTGTCCTTCAATTAAAATCAATCAAATACGAAAACATTTTTTTATTTATGCATAAAAATATTTTAGTTTAGTCTAAATAATATTTTGTTCACCATCATCTTATTAACCATTTATAATTCCATTCTTCCCCAACTATATTAAAACATTCTGAGAAACGATCTTGATTTAGAAACATAAATTCATCCTGATTATTGAATTGAGCTAATTTATTTTAGCTTTCTGTTTCGATAGACGTATTATCATCGTCTATTAGGTATTTTTTAAAAGTAGGACATTTTTTGCTCTTTATTTTCAAATGATCGACAAATAAATGTGAAAAGAAGCAACGTTTTACAACCTTGTCCTTCAATTATAATATCAAATACGAAAACATTTATTTATTTATACTTAAAAATATTAATTTAGATTAATCTAAATAATACTTTGTTCATCCACATCTAATAACCATTTATAAGGTCTTTTTTCGCCAACATTACTATATTAAAACACTTTGAGAAACGAAATTGATTTAGGAATATAAATTCATCCTGATTATTTAAGTGAGTTAATTTGATCTTAACTTCCAAGAAGTATTCTTATCACCATCTATTAGGTGTTCTTTAATAGTAGTACATTTTTTGCTCTATTTTTTCAGATGATCTACAAATAAATGTCAAAAGAAGCATTGGTTTTTAACCTTGTCCTTCAATTAAAATCAATTACGAAAACATTTACTTATATTTAAAAAGTTTATTTTAGTTTTATCTAAATAATATTTTATTTATTATCATCTTATTAACAATTTCTTAGGTCATTCTCCGCCAACATCACTATATTAAAACACTTTGATAAATAAGATTGATTTATGAACATAAATTCATCCTGATAATTGAATTGAACTAATTTGGTTTTAACTTCCTGTTTCGGTAGAAGTATACTTATCACCGTCTATTAGGTGTTCCGTAATAGCAGTATATTTTTTGCTCTTTATTTTCAAATGATCTACAAATAAATATCAAAAGAAGAAATGTTTTTAACCTTGTCCTTCAATTAAAATCAATTACGAAAACATTTATTTATATTTAAAAAGATTATTTTAGTTTTATCTAAATAATATTTTATTTATCATCATATTATTAACAATTTCTAAGGCCATTTTCTCCCAATATTACTATATTAAAACACTTTAAAAAATGAGATTGATTTAGAAACATAAATTCATCCTGATTATTGAATTGAGCTAATTTGATTTTAACTTCCTGTTTCGATGGAAATATTCTTCTCACCGTTTATTAAATGTTACTTAAATGTAGGAAATTATTTTCCTTATTTTCTTTAATTTTGTGCTATATGATACTTAAAAGCCTATTCTGCAAATACTACAATTATAAAAGAATTTGTTTTAAAGTTAAATGAAGAAGTTTTTGCTTTAACTCTGTACTATCCTTTAACATTTTCGATTAAAAATACTTTTTATGTTATTTCGAACAAAGAATGAATATATGGAAGGACAAGAGGAGACATTATTCTTTGAATAAATATTGACATATTTTGTATAAAAGAAATGTTCATTGAATGTGTTTAAATTTGTTAGTCTTTAAAATAATTATAAAATAAAAAAAATATTGTTTTAATTTGAAATTATAACCATATTTATATAAATACATCGCCAGCAAGACATTACATTTTCAACCAAAGAGGATAAAAAATAAGTTTATAATTGATTTAAATAGTATTAAAATAATTCATATTTTAATTATTTCATTTTACAAAAATCCTAAGCATGTACATCCACATTGTAGTAACATTGTAAGTTTACAGAATTAGAACTTCAAATTCATTATCATTTAATAGTTTATTAGTTTCTTTTCAGACATAAAAGGTGAGTACAATCTAATTTTACTTAAGAGGAAATAAAATGAACTTAAAAATATATTATTTTTATACTTAATTTTAACTAATAATATAACTTTATATTAATTTCAAACTTGACATGTTATTCTACTTAATGCAGAAAAATATATTTTGTTCAGCACACTTATTAATTATTAATAAGTCCATTTCTCAAACAATACATTCTTGAAGTATTTAATGAAGTGAAATTGATTTAAAAAATGTAAATTCATTCCTATTCTTAAACTGAATTAATAGGATTTTAGCTTTTTGTCTTCGAGAGAAGCATGCTTGACACTGCCTATGAAGTGCTATTAAAATATAGAAAAATTTTAGTTACTTACATTATTTTAATATGTGCTATATAATAAAGTCTATTCTGCAAATTCTACAATATAACACAATATAATGTTTGCATGAAAGGAATAAATGAATCATTGAATAAAAATGAATAAAATAGATTATCTGAAAAAATTGGATTTGTAATATTGTTCTCTATTTTCTATACAAAAACCTTGCTTCTAACGCTTGTCCAAGTTACAGAAAATGTTTCCTACATCATTAATAAAGATCTAAATTTATAAACACTATTCACTTTTTTATAAATGTAATATATTAAAAAACATAAAGTATATGCATCAAATGAAAAAAATAATAATCCACCTAGAAAAAAAAATAACTTTATATATATATATATATATATATATATATATATATAATATATATATATTAAAATATATGTATAAAATATGTAATATTATTTATATGTGTATATATATATATATATATATGTATATATATGTTATATAATGTATATATATAAATATATATATATATATATATATATATATATATATTATATATATATATATTTATAATATATATATATATGTATATGTATATAATGTATATATATATGTATATTATATGTATGAATATATAATATAAATTATATATATATATATATATATATTTATATATATATAATATATATATATATATATATATATATAATATATATATAATATATATATATATATATACATATATATATAATATATTATATATATATATATATATATATATATATATATATATATATATATATATATACACATGTATGTATGTATATAATAAGAAAACTATTGTTATTTTTATTCCATTATCTAATATTTTAAAATTACCAACAATAGATTTCGTTTAATAACAAAATAAATACTAATATTTTTAAATCTTGAAACTTTCAGTTTTTTATATGTTAAAATATCACACATCTTTAAACTTTTTATTTACTGGATAAAACGCCCTTTTTTGCTTCAAAATGATATAAAAATATAATTTTTAATGCACATATCAGAAAATTTTTCTTGTATGTAAACTTCACTTTTTTTAGTTATATAAGTTCTATGTTACTGTAAAAAATTTACTTGGCAAAATTGCAAAACTGAGTAATTTTTTTAAAATGAGTGTTATTAAAAATTGAAAAAAATTCATTCAAAAACAATTTTTTCTTATTTTTGGATTAATCGAAAGAAAGCCGTTCCATTAATATTTATTAGTCTCAAAATGTATAATATCCCCATAAGTTTTATTAGCATTTAATTTTTATATTTTCTGCTACGTTGAAATTGTTAAATTTTGAGCTGTTTATTACTGATCTTGAAGTATGTAAAAAGATTTCCATTATTATGCCACATCTATAATTTTTATAATTTTCATCTTCAAGGATGAGCATATTTCCTTTAGTCTTTCGTCCCCCCCCCCAAATAGCTTTGTTTTAAATTCAATGTTTAATTTTTAAAATGGTAGTCAACGAAATTGTTTTAATCCCATGAAAATTAGAATTCTTTTTGTATACATTTCGGGCACTGGTTAAAACTAATTTTTTTCTTATGTACAAGAGATAGTATAAGATATGTCACAAGTTTTCCATAAGTGCCATAAAGTTACATAATTTCCATAAAGATATCAGTATGTTACTTCCTACTCATATTTTTGTTATAAATTTTAAATGAAACATAGATATATTTGAAGCTTGAATTTTTAATGGTCTCCAGAATAAACAGATAATAAGTCATAATTTTTTAAAGAAATCAATTAATGCATCTGGCAATCATAAACGGTTCTCTCTCGTTCTATTTGTCAAAACTTTCTTGACAATATGAGATGTGCTTTTTTGAAACGTTTAGAAATTTGAATTAAGGACACAGTAAACGATTTAATCAGAACATGAAAAATAGGGAAAACAAGCACGATGAAAGACAAGTTTAATTTAAAGACTGCTGTCAACTTGGCAACTTGAAGCTCTTTTGGCAACTTGAGAACTAGACTGGATCTACCGCTTGAAGTCAATTCCCCGAATGACTACATGCACCCTGCCAACAGCAGTATTGGAATATACGAACTAAGAAGCTGAGACGAAAAGATTGAGTCTGGGATGAAAAAGTACTATTAGCCTCTTCCAAGACAACCTTGAGATAGTAATTCTTAAGAAACTTGTGTTTTGAAAGGCCGATATGCATGCACAAAATATTGAATATATTATAAGAAATTGAAATATGCTGAACACTTTGCGATAGATGTTATATATACATTGTGTTACTTTAACCCTTTATATCCTGAATTAATTTAACCATCAACTTTCTTACTGCATTTTTGCAGCATTAGATAAGTTTTAATGGAGAATAATCATAGAAAAAAGAAATTACTTTTTACTGTATTTTAGTAGTTAATTTTACAGCTGGTACTTTCTCGAAACAACATATATTTTTGATTCTATGATACAAAATAAAACATTAAATTATGAATAAAACAAATGAAATGTTTACATACGAAGTATAGAAGTCTCTAAAACATAATAGTACCTAATAACTAGTAATAAACCACTAAATTTACTCAACTGAGCAACACGTGTTTCAACTCAACCACAAAATGACCTTCGAATGCAGCACGCTAATTAAAAAATTACTACTATGCGAAAAAAATGCTTCCTGATTGGTGCTGCCATTTCTTTTCTGCTGTAGGAACTACATCGTTCTTGTCCTTGTGAGTACCGCCAGGAAATATGGCTTTATTAGGAATATATAAGTGTTTGATTAAAGCGGTACTTATAAGTACCGTCAGTATAAAAAGACGTAAGGTCAATTCTAATTTAAAAGTATCTATGAATGTTTAACTCCCTTTACATTTGTATATACTTAATTTTAGTGTTCGTGTTCTTTTTCGCTATATATCTGTATATTTTTTACATTGGTATTAATTTCAATTGGTTATGATTTTGTTTTGAGTTAATAATAAAGATAAATTTTAGAAATAGTAGAATTTGTATCAGCACATTAAATTTGAAATGGTGTACTTGAATGAGTTCAATACTACAATAATGTTAATGTTATGGAATATTGGAAATCAAATTCAGCAGTGTTGGATCATTTCTTGTTATTAAACCATTTATTGTTAATATTATAAGGCTATGCCGAGTTCCACGATATTTTTACTATGACGTTATTAAAACTAAAACAAAGGTTAACTCCAGGAAAGCAAATGGGTTTCAAGAAATAAAACCAGAAATTAACTTTTGTCACCTGAATCTAGCGGAAAACTTTAATTTATTCTCATGGACAAGAAAACTGTTCAGTCCCATGTTTTTTAAAATTATCAATTACTGACTGTATTCCCCACCATTCAGGTTGGTTGCATATTTTTTTTAAAATTACCAATTGTTGGAACCATGAACAAGAATGAAACAAGAAATATGAACAGAAGCTACAATAACATTGTAAAACTATAAAAGAATTACCATTAAATCAGTGAAATAGCCGAAGATTACAGCTCCATAAGTAACCTCGCTTCCCAATACTTTTATGACTCTGTTTCTCTATAGAAAGTTCCAAAGGTATGCAGGTTATATTTGTGTATAGCATAAAAAACTCAAGCAATATATGTGACCCTAATTTTCTGCCCAAAACAATACATTCCATTTATGTGATCAAATTTCTATAAGCAAACTGTGCATCTCAATACCAAATATACAGGTTTGGATGCCTCTCCAAAAAGGAATGTTTATAACCATTTGGCTTGTAGTAGATTCGTGAGTTATTATTTCTCATACAGAGAAAATTTTTAAATTGGCATTTCAAACCAAACCTATGATCAAACTAATTAAATTTCTTCTGACGTTAAGAATAAAATTTTTATATTGTAATCATTAAGTTATTATTTTAGAATATTTTACCAGTGTAAACTTTATAATATTTTTTTATTTCATAAACCTTTGGATTATTAAAGAAAAAAAAAGCCTATGCAAATAATTTGAGTAAAAAAATAGTGATAATATTTTTTTAAAAATTCAATGTATAACTTTATTCAATGTAGTACCTATGAACTGACAACTGAAAAGCATTATCCTCCAAAGTTTAATTGGTTAAGACTGAATTTTTTATGTTGTATTCATTAACTTATTAATAAACAATTTTAAGAGTGCCCACTTTTTACTATTTTCTTCATTTCACCAACCTTTAGATTACTAAACAAAACACATAATGTCAATGTAAGTATTTTGTTATATGCACAAGAGTTAATATTTTTTAAAAAATTAATGAAAAATTCCATTCAAAGTAGTACCTATGCACTAGCAATGAAAACGCATTATCCCCCAAGGTCTAATTGGTTAAGACTGAATTTTTTATGCTGTATTCAATAATTTATCATTAACAATTTTAAGAGTGTCAACTTTACAATATTTGCTTATTTCATCAACCTTTCGATTGTTAAAGAAAACACGTAATGTCAATGTAAATATTTTGAGTAAACACACAAGTGTTAATATTAAAAAAAAATGAATGAATAACTTTATTCAAAGTAGTACCTATGCACTGACGAAAACGCATTATCACTACAGAGTCTAAATGGTTAAGACTGAATTTTTATGCTATATTCATTAACATATTATTAAACAATTTTAAGAGTGTCAACTTTACAATATTTGCTTTATTTCATCAACCGTAGATTATTAAATAAAACACTAATGGTCCAATGTAAATTATTTTTAGCAAATAACAACACAGTTTTAAATATTTTTTTAAAAATGAATGAATATCTGTATTCAATGTAGTACCTAATCACTTGACAACGAAAACGCTTTATCCCATAAAAAGTCTCAATGCTTAAGACTGAATTTTTATGCTGTTCATTCATTACCTAATATGAAACAATTTTAAAGAGCGTCAACTTTACAATATATGCTTCATTTCATCTACCTTTAGATTATTAACGAAAGCATGGTAATGTAAAATGTAAATATTTGATAAATACACAAGTGTTAAATATTTTTAAATAATGAATGAATTAACTTTATTGAAAGTAGTATTAAGCACAGACAACACGAAAACGCTTATCCTCCAAATCTAATTGCTTTAAGAGTGTCAACTTTACAATATTTGCTTTATTTCATCAACATTTGGATTATTAAAGAAAACACGTATTGTCTATGTAAATATTTTGAGTAAATACACAAGTGCTAATATTTTTTAAAAATGAAAGAATAACTTTATTCAAAGTAATTTATGCACTGACAACGAAAACGCATTAGTCTCCAAAGTCTAATTGGTTAAAATATAATTTATTAGATTGTAATCATTAACACATTAAACAATTTTAAGAGTGTCAACTTACAATATTTGCTTTTTTTCATCAACCTTTGGATTATTAAAGAAAACACGTAATGGCAATGTAAATATTTTGAGTAAATACACAAGTATTAATATTTTAGAAATTGAATGAATAATTTTATTTAATGTAGTACCTATGCACTGACAACGAAAACGCATTATCCCCCAAAATCTAATTTGTTAAGATGGAATTTTTTATACTGTAATCATTAATTTATTATAAACATTTTTAAGATTATCAATTTTACAATATTTGCTTCATTTCATCAACCTTTAGATTATTAAAGAAAACATGTAATGTGTATATAAATATTTTGTGTTAATATTAAAAAAAATGAATGAATAACTTTATTGAAAGTAGTATCTAAGCACTGACAGCGAAAACGAATTATCCTCCAAATTCTAATTGGTTAAGACTGAATTTTGTATGCTGTATTCATTAACTTATTATTAAACAATTTAAAGAGTGTCAACTTTACAATATTTCCTTTATTTCATCAACCGTTAGATTATTAAATAAAACACGTAATGTCAATGTAAATATTTTTAGCAAATACACAAGTTTTAATATTTTTTTAAAAAATGAATGAATAACTTTATTCAATGTAGTACCTAATCACTGACAACGAAAACGCTTTATCCCATAAAAGTCTAAATGCTTAAGAATGAATTTTTTATGCTGTATTCATTAACTAATTATTAAACAATTTAAAGAGCGTCAACTTTACAATATATGCTTCATTTCATCAACCTTTAGATTATTAAAGAAAGCATGTAATGTAAATGTAAATATTTTGAGTAAATACACAAGTGTTAATATTTTTAAATGATGAATGAATAACTTTATTGAAAGTAGTATTTAAGCACAGACAACGAAAACGCTTTATCCTCCAAAATCTAATTGCTTAAGACTGAATTTTTTATGCTATATTCATTAACTTATTAAACAATTTTAAGAGTGTCAACTTTACAATATTTTCTTTATTTCATCAACCTTCGGATTATTAAAAAACACATGTAATGTAAATGTAAATATTTTGAGTAAATACACAGGTGTTAATATTTAAAAAAATGAATGCTTAAATTTATTCAATATAGTACCTATGCACTGACAACGAAACCTCATTTTCCTTTAAAAATCTAATTGGTTAAGACCGAACATTTTATGCTGTACTCATTAACTTATTATTGAACAATTTAAAGAGTGTCAACATTACAATATTTGCTCTATTTCATCAACCTTTATATTATTAAAGAAAACAAGTAATGTCAATGTAAACATTTTTAGTAAATACACAAGTGTTAATATTTAAAAGATGAATAAATAACTTTATTCAAAGTAGTACCTGCCGAACGATGGCCTATTGGTTAGGGTGCTGGCCTTCGGTGCCGGAGTTCGTGGGTTCGAATCCCACAGTGGCATGGATGTTCATAGCCGTTCGGAATCGGCTTTAAGCTGTAGATCCCGGTCTCATTAACCCTAGTGTTGCAAAAAGTAGACCGTAGCACTCCAAACCAAACCAAACCAAAGTAGTACCTATGCACTGACAACGAAAACGTATTATCACTCCAAAGTCTATTTGGTTAAGACGGATTTTTTATATTGTAATTATTACTTATTATTAAACAATTTTAAGAGTGTCATCTTTACAATATTTGAATTATTTCATCAACCTTTCGATTCTTAAAGAAAACACGTAATGCTGATGTAAATATTTTGAGTCAATACACAAGTGTTAATATTTTTAAAAAATGAATGCATAACTTTATACAATGTAGTACCTATGCACTGACAACGAAAACACATTATCCTCCAAAGTCTAATTGGTTAAGACTGAATTTTTTTTGCTGTATTCATTAATTTATTATTAAACAATTTTAAGAGTGTCAACTTTACAATATTTGTTTTATTTTATCAGCCTTTAGACTATTAAAGGAAACACGTAATGTCAATGTAAATATTTTGAGTAAATACACAAGTTTTAATATTTTTAAAGAAATGAATGAATAACTTTATTAAAAGTAGTACCTATGCTGTGACAACGAAAACGCATTATCCTTCCAAAGTGCTGCAGGAAAATATTTTTTTTGTTATTAGATAGAGAGAGAGAGAGCAATTTGCTATTGAAAAGTCATTATCTATGATTTATAAGGAAAAAAATACATGTGGTTGTCACTTTAATAAAGTGTACCTTTTCTCAGAAACTCACTTTTTTATATGGAAGGTTGAAAAAAACTAACCTTTTAATCAGAAAAGAATCCCATCCCTCCCAAATGTCTTCCCCTTATTGATTTTCCATGTTAATAGCTCAATACTGAAGTATCGGAAATTAGGGTAAGAATTTTATTCATAATTTTATTCGACTTGTTACGCACACTTCCTTGTTAGTTCCTGCGAACGAGAGGGTAATGCTGCGTTTTTATGCCGAATTTAACATCCTTAAACGGACCAAGGTGTTTTCTAATCGATTTAACGAATCATCAATATTCATGTTTATCTTAGAGGATTTCATTACAAATCTTCAGTTTTCTTGACCCCCAAAAGGATATTTTATGCGTATTAGGAAGGGTAATTAGGGAGATGATTATGTATTACCGCCCTGAAACTTTGGCCCAAAAGAATACTCAAATAAATTGGGTATGGCTAATCAGATTTTTCTCTTTCTCCTTAAATCTATACGTAATGTATTGCAGAAGACAGGATAAAGGTCTTTAAACTGGAATCAGTTATATTATTTCTCTCGTATAGATCGCTTTTTAAAACATACTTTAAAAGCAATGAAATACATAAGGTGTCACAATAGAGATAGTAACCCTGAACAGTGAAGAATTTGCCATATAGTCTGTAAATATTAACCATGAATAAAACTTAACTTTCTCTTAATGACTCAACTATCATTACTTTTTAGCTCTTTATACGCATGTTGAGGGTTCGGATTTAATATGCGTTCCTTCCACAGTCGTTTCCTAAATAAATAAGGTGTCACAATCGAGTCAATATGTCTGAGTAGTGAAGAGTTTGCCTTATAATATACAAATATTAAGAGCTTATAAAAAATTAACTTTATTTTAATGACCCAAATATTATTATTTTTCTAGCCTTTTATAATTTCGTTGATGGTTCGGTAACAATATACATTCCCTCATTTTCGTAATTGTCACAAATAAACACAATACAACAAAATATAAACACAGAAAATCCTGAAATTTTATTATTACATTTTTTTTTTTAATCTTTTTTATTTTGTTATTATATATGCATTCTGACTGTTTTCTAAATGACTAAGGTGTCACAATAGAGACAATATTCCTAAGAAGTGAAGAGTTTGCCTTATAATCTACAAATATTAACAGTATATAAAAAATTAACCTTCTCTTAATGATCCAACTATTATTATTTTTTAGCTCTTTATAAATACGTTGATAGTTCATTGGCAATATGCTTTCACGATTTTCTATTCTGCTTTCATGGAAGATTGCCTTCTTTCTTGTTCATTTTTGTTTTTATTTTTATGTCTTTATAAAATATTTCTGAAATTTTAATTCAACAATTTCTCATTTTAAGAAAATGCTTATTATAAAATTTTTAAGTTTCTTTCTTATGACTTATCATAAAAAAAGTTTGTTCTTATGATTATACACATAAAAAGAACTATCAATTTATAAACAAATATTAACTATTTACACGTTAAGACTTATAGAAATCTTTATCGTTTTTAATATTCATATTATATTACTGCAATTGCACTGGTAATTGAAAACTGTCATATGTTTATTAGTTTTGCTGTGCGGTTTAACTTTCAAGTACTCTTTAAAATAATCTTAATGAATGATATTATGAAAAATCCTATTTAGATTTCATATTTCCTTATGATCAGTTTTTTTAATTGTATGATGCATCATTAGAATTGTCAGTTACATATTCCCTTTATGGCTCAAAATTAGTACTGCTTCTCCACTATAAATGTTTCTGAATTGAGATCAAGTACTGAAATTTTTCAAGTACTGAAATGGATTGACCTGCCTAGGAAACACCCATTATATTGAGATTTTTTATTATATCATATTCTATCATGAGCTGAAATTTTTCTCTAATAAATACTTCTTTAAATCAGTTATAAGAATGTACTTTTACTCTTTTCGTCTTCCTCTGTTCAAAATAATGTTTCGCCCTGTATTTCTTGCACCCGTGATATTTCGGACAGGAGTGTCCAAAAGTAAAGAACAGATAATATTAAAATAATCTATTTCATATACCCGAAATCATGTTTATTTCTCAATCTATACACTCGATGGCAGTACCAGAATATTTGGGATGTGTTAGATCAAACTATTTTCAACTCGTACCTTATTTACGATCAGACACCATTGCAAAAAGAGGTTGTCCAAGCTTAGATAATAACCACAACCGTTTGATTGCAATGCATTTTATTATGCCTCTTCCCCACTATGGCTTGTTCACCACTGTAGTACTTACTTGATGGTGACCTTGAAAGATGGGTCACCAGTTGCATCCATACATTGGGCCACTAAATGATCCGAGTGTGTAGATGGATCACGAGAATCTACTGCGCACTTTAGAAGCAAATATGGCTGATTGGAGAAAAACCGTTTCCGAAGCCATCATCTGCCATCGTGAGCCTCGATAAGCCATACCCCGTTTACACATTTGTGATGGCTTGAAGTGGACCATAGTGTGGAGGGACCTTTAGACAGATGCCTAACACTAATAAGACGAGACAATTATGAAGAGAATACAAAGTTTGTTACCCTCGTTTGTAAATTAGGTTTTAGCTACATTTTATACAGATAAAACTTTTCTTAAATTGTTTTTACCCATTATACGAATGCGGGAGGAATAAGAGGTAGGGGTTTTACATTCTATGTAAAGTGCTCTATGCTTTAATTTCGAATTCATACACAAAAGTCACATAAGACACAAAATTAAGAAAATCAAAAATTTATATCGTAGTTTAAGGAGTCTCAAGACTCTTAACCAGAGAGGACTAGCACTGGGCCTCTGAGACCCAGGCGTTAAAAAACCATTCCATACAAATCACCCAATAGACATAAATTTCCCAGATTTTTAGTAGCAGTCTAATAGATTTTCTAGATCACAAAAAATGCATTTTCAATATTTTCTCTGAGTATTTTTTCAGAAAGAGATACTTTTAATTTATTCGATCTCCAGAGACCCAGGGCCTACGAATATACTTTCTCATTTATATTTAGTGTATGTGGTCTGAGGAGAAATGCTGAGAAAAATACATCGTTATTTGATCAAAATGAATAAATATAAAGATGTGTTTTAAATTTTCAATTTGTGACTTATATTGGTGCTTTCTGAATGCTAATAAAGAATGATCTACAGTTCAAAATACTTTTAAAAATTAATATTTTCAATAATCCGAAATATATTTAAAACATCCGAAATATATCCGAAATATATTTGAAGAAATATAAAGATGTGTTTTAAGAATTAACTTGTATGTGGTTTATGTTTGTGCTTTCTGAATGCTAATAAAGAATGATCCACTGTTCAAAATACTTTTAAAAATTAATACTTTCAATAATCCGAAATATATTTAAAACATCCGAAATATATTTGATAAAAATGATGAAATATAAAGATGTGTTTTAAGTTTTTAACTTGTATGGGGCTTATGTTTGTGCTTTCTGAATGCTAATAAAGAATGATGTACAGTTCAAAATACTTTTAAAATTTAATATTTTAAATAATCCGAAATATATTTAAAACTTTAAATAAAGTATTTTTGGTAATATAAATTGTTTGTTCACCATTAAAAGCAATTTTGTCGGTACTAATTGAGAAAATTGCACTGGGCTTTTGTTTTCGTGTAACTGTGGACAGCTCGCGTTTTCGTGTAACTGTGGACATAAATTTTTCATTCATCATCAAAAGCAATTTTGTCGGTACTAATTGAAAACAGTTGCACCAGGCTTCATAGGCATGACTTCCGTTCTCGGGTAACTGTGTATAGCGAGAGTACTCGCAAGTTAAACCTAAAAAATTTTCAAATGTAAAAAAAAAATATGTTATACATTCAGATGTTTCATGCAATTGAAAAATGGTATAAAATTTCCGCCTAGTTTAAAAGTTATAGTTTCAATATATAACTATATATTGAATATATATAACATAATAAAATTCCCACTAAAAAAAGTTTATAATTTTGATAATAATAAATGAATATATTTGAGTAATTTCTGAAAAAAATGTTTATAATGAATCAACTTACAAATATAATTCGTTTTATTTTAAACAAAATAGCAAAATGTTACTTAATATGTGTAGGAATGTAATTATATTGTTGGAATAGTACGAAAAAGTGCATTTCTTATTAAAGTATTTCAAAAGAAAGCTGTTTAGTTTTTTTAATCACTCTAAGTTTATTTTTCTCAGAATGCAAATTTTTAATGTTCGAGCCCAATTTCTCAAAACGTATTTACTATTTTATACAAAACTTTCATGACTTCAATATGATGATGTGTTTTTGTAATTCAGCTAAAATTATTGCTATAAGAAGAATATATTTTGTTTTAGAGAGATAAATACATGTCAAAATTACCCCCTAAAAGGGGAAAATTTATAAAAGTGTTTTAAATATATAAAATATGCTTTAATGTATGGTTTTCGTAGTTAGATTGATTTTTAGAAGTATGTTTGTCATTAAAAACTTAAAGTTTAACAATTAAATGCAACATATTTCCTGTAAACATAAACAAAGATTCAAATTATAAATATATATTAAAAAAACATATTTTATTATTTTTATAAGTATTTAAGGTTAGTTTATTAAAGAGATACATTACATATTTTTACAAAAACAATTTCAGGCATTTTAGTGGAAATTAAAAATAAGTTATGGAAAATCGTAAATCAGTAACGAAACCATGGAATTCTTATGTTTAATAATAATCAGCCTCCTTAACCCAGGTTACGAATAAAAAAAATAAAAAGCAGAGATACACAATTTATAAACGTTATAACTTCCAGAGAGTTCGACCATGTTGCAATGTAGTAGATTTAACTTTATCTTACATTTAGACAAAATTATCTTACATGTTTGACAAATCCCGTGTAAATAATGCATCCTTTGCAGTTGATTCAGTTTTATCCCATTAAAACATTCTCGGTAAAGGATACATATTTTTCATTTTCAATATATCTTCATTAAGGTACTCAATAAGTATAAGTATACATGGATAAGTATTTAAGGATACTTTATTAAAGATATAATAACATATTTCTACAAAAAAATCAAATATTTCAGTAGAAATAAAAAAAAGTTATGTAAAGTCGTAAAGTAGTAACAAAACCATAGAATCCTTGTGTTTAACAGTCTTCAGACTCCAGTTGGACCGTGTTGCAATGTAGTAGATTTAACCTTATCTTACAGTTTGACAAATCCCGTGTAAATAATGCATCCTTTGCAGTTGATTCAGTTTTATCCCATTAAAACATTCTCGGTAAAGGATACATATTTTTCATTTTCAATATATCTTCATTAAGGTACTCAATAAGTATAAGTATACATGGATAAGTATTTAAGGATACTTTATTAAAGATATAATAACATATTTCTACAAAAAAATCAAATATTTCAGTAGAAATAAAAAAAAGTTATGTAAAGTCGTAAAGTAGTAACAAAACCATAGAATCCTTGTGTTTAACAGTCTTCAGACTCCAGTTGGACCGTGTTGCAATGTAGTAGATTTAACCTTATCTTACAGTTTGACAAATCCCGTGTAAATAATGCATCCTTTGCAGTTGATTCAGTTTTATCCCATTAAAACATTCTCGGTAAAGGATACATATTTTTCATTTTCAATATATCTTCATTAAGGTACTCAATAAGTATAAGTATACATGGATAAGTATTTAAGGATACTTTATTAAAGATATAATAACATATTTCTACAAAAAAATCAAATATTTCAGTAGAAATAAAAAAAAGTTATGTAAAGTCGTAAAGTAGTAACAAAACCATAGAATCCTTGTGTTTAACAGTCTTCAGACTCCAGTTGGACCGTGTTGCAATGTAGTAGATTTAACCTTATCTTACAGTTTGACAAATTCCGTGTAAATAATGCATCCTTTGCTGTTGATTAAGTTTTATCCCATTAAAAAAATCGTGGGTAAATGAGAATTTTCTTTTCATTTTCTATATATCATCATTAAGGTACTCGATAAAGTCTTAAAGTCGTAACAAAACCATGGAATTCTTATGTTTAACCCCTTCCGGTATGATTTAATAATGAAAAACTGTGCATGAAATAACCATTTAATTTTTATTTAAAAAACTTGTTTCATTTTACAATTCTTACATATTCTTAATTAAAATCCACTTTTTACATAGTGTTAAATGGTATCAGAAACAGTAAAAGTAAGAAAATATCAAAGCAAAACATTAATAAGGTATACAGATAATAGTCTTCAAGCTAGTGGTACTTTTCAAAACAAAGTGCAAAGGAATTCTTAATTGTTTACACCGCCAAGTAGTCTCACTTTTAATTTTATTCTTGTAACACACACGGCATTTCTTAGTAGGTTTTCTTTTATTCTGTCTCATTAATTTGGCAATGACTTGTACCAAGAAATTCTAAGTAAACAATATGCAATAGTGACTTGTGATTTTCACAAGTGATAAAAGTGTTGCGAAATTCAGTACACTAGAAATTTTAAACTAAATTAATTATCATATTTAACAGTAACTTTAATCGCATGACGAGTGTAGCTCGTCATTGTGCGGTACGGAATGAAAAACTAATGACGAGCTAGACTCGTCATTTTACCGGAAGGGGTTAACAGTCCTCAGACTCCTTAACCCGGGTTTCGAAGGAAAAAAAAATAAAAAGTAGAGATAAATAGCTTACGAAAATCGTGACACTCTGAGAGTTTGGACCATGTTGCAAAGTACATTTAACCTTATCTTACAACCAGAATTTGACAAATCCAGTTTAAATAAAGCAATCTTTGCAGTTGATTAAGTTTTATTGTCATTAAAAAATTCTCTTTAAAACAGAATTTTTTTTCATTTTCTATATACCTTCATTAAGGTTTTGCAGGTGTTTACTACTGCGATAAATACGGCATGTGTATTCACGGAACTGGAAAAATAATATGGAAACAAAGAACCAATTAAATCCACAATTTTCTGTACTTTTTATATGGAAAATTGTTTTTTTATGCGAAATTTAAAGTTATTCACACGAAAAGATAAAGTTAGGTATTTTCCACTTGACGTGCGATTAAGTAAATATACTATATCCATATTGTTGAACTACCTTACAGATGTTTTTTCAGAAACTGAGGGATTAAGAATACAAAATTCAAGGCTACAAAAAAGGTCACCTTTTTTAGAGACGTTTAGAGTACTTACTATTATTTGTTAAAAATTTTCCTATGAAATTGCAAATAAAGGATTTTAATTGTCTAAACGATTTATATTGTTCTATGGAGAAAGCTGGGATTGTTATTGGGGATTTTTCTTTTGTCTTATGCTGAAATCCTCTTATATTTTTTAAAATATAGAAATAATAATTTTCACAGGTTGTTTTTTTCATTATTTTAAACAAATATTTTTCAAAACGTAATATGTCATTTATGTCTGTGAATATTCGTTTAGTTATATAAGTAATGATTTCCAGTAAATATTTTCAGTATAAATTATTGATTGAAACAATTTGAAATATTATAAGAAAAAGGACAAGAAACATGCAAGTATATTTTATAAATTAAAGAGAATATTTATCCGACACATAATCAACACATAAAATTGATATGAAATCATTTCATTGATATAAAATCTTCAAACACATTTCGTTGTTTTGCTTCATACAATTTTAAAGAAAACAATGCTGGGATAGTTATGGAAATTTTTTTGTCGTATGATGAAATCCTCTTATATATAAAATATTGAAATAATAATTTTTACAGGTTTTTTTTTACTATTTGAAGCAAATATTTTTCAAAATGTAATACGTCATTTATGTCTGTGAATATTCGCTTAGTTATATAAATAATTATTTCCAATTAATAATTTCAGTATATATTATTGATTCAAACAATTTGAAATATTATAAGAAAAAGGACAAAACATGAAAGTATATTTTATAAATTAAAGAGAGTATTTATCCGGCACATAATCAACACATAAAATTCATATAACTAGCTTCAAAAACATTTCGTTGTTTTGCTTCATACAATTTTAAATAAAACATTGCTGTTATGGTTATGCAATTTTTTTTGTCGTATGATGAAATAAACTTATATTTAAAATATAGAAGTAATAATTTTCACAGGTTGTTTTTTAATTATTTTAAGCAAATATATTTCAAAATGTCATACGCCATTTATGTCTGTCAATATTCGCTTAGTTATATAAGTAATGATTTCCAGCAAATATTTCCAGTATATATTATTGACTCAAACAATTTAAAATATAAGAAAAAGGACAAAAACATGAAAGTATAATTTATAAATTTAAGAGAATATTTTTCTGACACATAATTAACACATAAAATTGATATAACTAGCTTCAAAAGCTTTTCGTTGTTTTTCTTCATACAATTTTTAAGAAAACATTGCTGGGATGGTTATGGAATTTTTTTTGTCTTATAATGAAATCCTCTTATATTTAAAATATAGAAATAATAATTTTTACAGGTTATTTTTTCATTATTTTAGGCAAATGTTTTTCAAAATGTAATACGCCATTTATGTCTGTGAATATTCTGTTAGTTATATTAGTAATGATTTTAAGTACATATTTTCAGTATATATTATTGATTCAAACAATTTAAAATATTATAAGAAAAAGGAGAAAAAGCATGAAATTATATTTTATAAATTAAAGAGAATATTTATGACACACAGCAACAACGCATAAAATTGATATAATTTGCTTCAAAATTCTTCGTTCTTTTGCTTCATGCAATTTTAAAGAAAACATTGCAGGTTCCTATTTATTGTGATTATGGTTATATAAAGAATTAACTTATGAAAATATTTCCAGAAAAATGTTATGTTTATCATAATGAAGCCAAAACTTAGGTATAAAAATTTTTGTGAAGTTCTTTGAAATAATATTTAAAATGAAGCCAATTAATACGATAATTAATTTTAATATTTCGTGTAGTGATTTAGAAGTATATTATTACATAATTGATGTAAAATCTTGATAAAAGGAAGGAAACTTCACAAAATATTAGCATTAATTTCATAGCAGACAACAAAAAATTTCCCTTCTTATATATATAAAATTCTTAATTTTTAATATATATGCTGAAATCATTCTCAAATTTTATGAAGTTTTCGGAAAAAAAGTTTAAATTGACACTTGATTTTCAGATTAACTGTATTGAGTATGTCTGCCTCTATGAGTTATGAAATGAAATAGAGATTGATATGACATTTTTAATTTTAACATCCTATAGGTATATAATAATTACCAGAATTTGAAATGTAATTATTGCTAAAAATAACTTTTTTCAAAATAATAGCTTTTACATATTTTTTAACATGATAAATATTCCAAATGCATTTCTCGCTGTTATATTCCTTTACATTTACCAACAAATAAAAGTTCATATTAAAGTGTTTCAAAACATATTAAACATTTGTCACTTTGTCAAATCATGAAAGAAATTTCTATATTGACATCAAATCATTAAATAATCCCTTATATAATAATAGCCTAAGTTATTTGTCGGTCCTTGAATTTATGAAGCGGTTGTACCTGGAATGGATAGAGATATCCATATTCGATTCTTGAAGAGTTAGAGTTAGCAACGTTCGAAATCCACCCCTTCATCCCTTTTCTAGCATTTAATGCCATTAATTTAAGCTTTTTTCCCTGGTTAAGAGCAGGTGATTAAATTTATCAATTTGTCACATAATAAATAGGTAAAAATAACATTTTTCTAGCATTATGTCGTCATTCCTTTAACCATCTCATTTAATTATTTCTTATTTTAAATTACTTAAATATCGTCTGCATTATTTTCCTATGTTTTATTACTGAATTGCGATACTAAGCAAATAATTTTGTTTTATATTTGGCTTCAATAATAGATTTAGTACACATGTGATAATTTAAAATTTAATCATCGATTATTTTTTGTTGCAATGTAAATTTTATCGCCGGTACTAACAACACATTCTATTTACCTCCAGGGTGTAGTGGAAATGATAGTTTGATTCCTTTATTTCCATTAATTAATGTGGAAAAAATTGGGAATAATTTAATGTAATTTCGACGTAGTTAAGAAAACTTTGAATTATCTTTCTAAATGAATTCAACGTTATTCTAAACTGCATTCCCAGTATCGGGAGACTTTAGCGGAAAATGAGAGAAACAAATTATTGAGTGTGTACTAGATAATTCTCAGCCTAAAAACAAACCATTTTTATCAACCTGACAAGGTACTTAAAAATTCTGGAAATTCAAAAATTTCACTGATCCCGTCATATGACGGGCTATATGCTAGCCTATGTTATATTTGTGCTCTCCCTAAGCAAAAAAAATGAATTTACTCTTCAAATTCATAATAAAAGACTTGCATGTGTATGAGAGGAATATTGTTCATTATGGTAAATACATTTTTTGTTTATTCTAATACTCACTAATAAAAACCTAAAAGATCCAAGAGGTTAAACTACTCTTACTTTTGGTAAATTAATATTATTTATAGAAAATCAGATATATATATATATATATATATATATATATATATATATATATATATATATATATATATATATATATATATATAATATATATATATATATATATATATATATATATATATATATATATATATATATATATATATATATATATATATAAATATATATATATATATATATATATATATATATATATATATATACATATATATATATATATATATATATTATATATATATATATATATATATATATTATATATATATATATATATATATATATATATATATATATATATATAATATATATATATATATATATATATATATATATATATATATATATATATATATATATATATATATATATATATATATATATATATATAATATATATATATATGCATTTCCAATATATTAACTGCACACTATGTACACCACAACAGTGGTTTTTATCATTTCTAATGTTGTGACTATTTAGCACAGTTCCTTATGTCGTTGTGATCTTCAGCCGTAATATTAGTCTTATTGCTATGTCATAGCTGAAATTTTGCTTTATTTCTCTTGTTATAAATTTAAAATAACTAACCACGATTATTGATCATAATCCACTATGTAATTTTATTACGTATTAATCCGTTATGAAGTTTTGTCTCAGGATAACAAAACTTCAATAAATTAGTAATTAAGTGAATATTACTTAGATAAAATGAGATATCTAAATACATTTCTAATATATTAATAGCACACTATGTACATACACAACAGTGGTTTTTACCATTCCTAATCTTGTGACTCTTTACCATAGCTCCTTATGTTGTCGTGATCTTCAACCTTAATATTATTCTTATTTTTATTTCAATGCTGAATTGCTGCTGTATTTCTCTTGTTACAAATTAAAGATAACTAACCACAATTAGTAATCCTAATCCACAATGTAATTTTATTGTTAAGTATTTATCTGTTATGAAGTTTTGTCGGAGAATAGCGAAACTTCAATAAATTAGTGATTAAGTTAATATTATTTAGAGAAAATCAGATATCCAAATTCATTTCCAATATATAAATAGCACATTATGTACATACAAAACAGTGGTTTTTATCATTCCTAATGTGACTCTTTAGCACAGTTTCTTATGTCCTTGTTATCTTCAGTAATATTATTCTTATTGCTTTCTCAATGCTGAAATGTTGCTGTATTTCTCTTGTTACAAATTAAAAATATCTAACCACAGTTATTAATCATAATCCACTATGTAATTTTATCTATGTCTCAACATAGTTTAGCATGCTGAACATCATTAATATAACAAAATTAAACTGCATCTCAACATTTTCAATAGTAGGCTGACTTTGCTTCTGTTTCAACAGAATAGAAATTCTTGGTGGAGTCTATGGAAGAACAGAACGAACAGTCTATTTTCCAACAAGTCTTCTTCTGCATTTATAATTGAAAACCAATAAGGGGGAAAACATTGTTTCACAAAGATATGTTGTTGAAAACAAAAGAAGACGCAATGTACTTTGTTTTCCCAACAAGTTTTCTTCTCTATTTAAACTTGACTTACAACTCGCTGGAAAACATTATTTCATAAAGGTATGGCATTGAAACCAGAAGATAAAACATAGTCTGTTTTCCCAACAAGTATGCTTCTCTATTTATGCTTGACATCCAACAAGTTGGAAAACGCTGTTTCACAAAGATATTCTGTTAGAAATAGAAGAAGACACATCACAATTATGTTCTCCTACAAGTCATTTGCTTCTGTATTTATACTTAATAACAAGCTGGATAACCTTATTTCAACAAGAAATGTTGTTGTAAATAAAGGAAAGTGCAATATATCTTATTTATTGGTTGTTTTGGGCGACATCTGTGAAGAGTTGCTTGAGTACGAAAGGATTCTCCACCCACAAGTTTAAAACCATTGGTTTATAACCCAAACCTGTTTTAACAGCATTTTCCTAATGCCCGTACACTATCATTACAAGCAGGTCTCATTGCAATTACAATTAAAGTAAGTACTTGAAAAATACACAAAATAAATAGAATGGCTTGCGGAAAGGGTACAAAATTTAGCATATTTTTAAGATTTCAAGAGCCTACTATAATGGAATTTACCTGTTAAATGATGAACAATTTTAATATGTCTATTATCTACTTACATTAAATATAATAAAAACAAAGGGACTAAGCATGGTGTGAGAAAAAAAAAAGTAGAACGAAGTTTTATAATTAACTAAGACATTACTATTTTGTCTTGTTTTAAGGTGAAGAAAGAATCATTATTGGAAACGAGAAACCTCTGAGCTAAATCCAGCAAAAAATCTAATTACATGTTCTCTAAATCCTTAATTCCACATTAGTATCTAATCAGTCAAAGAGTTCTATACAACAAAAAAGTATTCTTATAGCTGTCAACAACTTTTAGCTCAGAAGTAAAATTTCTAGCAGTTAATTAGTGTTTATTTCCTTTAATGACACAAACAGCGTAACAGAAACTATTTTACCAGTGTACGAAGATACTACATATAATTTTTAACATTCTTAGAATTTCCATCGATTAAACACTTTTACTTCGAGAATAAATATAATACTGAGTGCCTAATTTCTGTGTATTCTATGTAATAACTTAAGCTTATGTATACTAATCTCATGCATTTAAAAAAGTTCATATATATAAAAGAATTTATCCTATAATGCAAATGCTGTTAACCATTTTTAATATTTTGATCTTTAGAGACTTGTTATGGGACTAGGGGATCGGCATAACTTTATTAACTAAGTCCAACCGATTAAAATAGATAGTTTGGAATTTCCATAGCATTATTAACCGTTTACCCGCCAATGTTCCAATAATGGAACATGATTTTTAAAATAAAAAATTCACATGTCTTAACAATATCGCTTTTACATACAATTGAACATTATAAAGTATTTTTTACAATAAGTTTTATTTTGTTTAGATAATTATTTATTTATTTACATATTTTTGAATTTTACTATATTTGTCAATTTTACCTTCCCTTACAATTAAATTTACCAAAATTCCAGTTTAATTGGAGAAAACACAATACTTTAAAATATATATTTAGACAATATATCCTACAGGATTACAACAAAAGCAATATTGATTTTTAAATTTTAAAGGTAAAATTTACGTTTTTATGTCTCTGTTCCATTATTGTAACATTCAAGGGTTCATTTTTCATTTGTGTGCAAATCATTGTATGATATTGCAAACAATATTTTCTTTTGCATTTTGTTAAGAATAGCAACTTTTCTGAAGAAAATAAATAGATGAAGCTGCAATATTTCGAAAGGATTAAAATATTGGCACTTGACGTTGATGTTCACATTAGTAAAGGCATAACAATAGAAAGAAATTATTTTTGATAAGGCGGCTGAACATGCGTGTGTGTGTTGTATTGAGGGGCTTTCACCTGTGCCTTTGGAGACAAGTGCAATTTCAGATAAAAGGGGTCTTATTGCATATGTTTGCTGAAATTGTTATCAGTTTCCTTTGAGATAGAGTTTTACTTCTTAGTTTTGCTGGATGACAGTAAAAAAGTTGCATGTGTACTTACTATGTGTTTCATTTATAAAGTTTTCATAAATTGAACACTATGTCTGAAAGATGCCTTACAATACAATATACTCTGGCCCTTCTAAAAACTCTTTCGGATTCTAATTTGGAAGATGTAGATATTTGGCAGTTAGAGCCCGATGAACATTGTCATGTAACCGATGAAGAAAATATTGATGGAAATAATTTAGATGCTGTTACGTCGTTCGATGTGTGTGGAATGGTAGATGTCATTAAAAAGTACTCCAGATGAAGTCAAATATGAGAAATAGGGTCCAAGGGCCAAGAAGAACAGATAAACTTAAAGCCCTGAAGTAAAATGGGAAAAAAAGTGAAAATCGATAATTCAACAGAATTGGAAAAGCCGGTACCAATATTGCATAAATTCTATAGTGTCATATGTATCAATTGAACATTATTTAATAATACTTAAAAAAAGCATTTAATATTCAGAAGATGTTATAATTATTTGACTTTAACTATTTTCATGAACCTTTATAAATATTGAAAAATTAATCATATAACACTCCAATGTTCCAATATTGGAACATCTGTAAAAACACCCCCAATATTTTTTTCACCTAAATTTAAGACTTTATTGTATTTATATACTCTTAATTAATATAATAAGAAAATTTCAAGTCATTGAGACTATTGTTTCGTACTTCGGCGCTTAAACTGTTAACAAAATATAATCTTTTTGGATAAATTATTTTTATTCACTTAAGGAGATATAAAATGATAAAAATATATGTATGATTTTACAAACCTATAGTGCATCTACATTCAGTAATCGTATGCATTTTTTATAACACATATTTCTTTAGCACGTCTTCTGAAAAGCAGTCATAAAATGAGTTGTCAAAGAAACTTTCTCGGAGCAGTGATTTATCACACATTTAAACTTATAAATGTTATCAATTTTTTAAAAACTTCAAAAAGTATTAATATGTGTTTGACCTATGAACATTCTCGTTTACCCTATAGCAGATGTTTTGGGGATTTAGGGGTAAACCACATGTAACCCAAGCTGTTTGCTGGTGTTAGATTTCAAGGCAGATAATTACTTTTTCGCTCAAGAATTTTGCTATAGATTTTTAGTATAAAAGATAGCAGAATATATGCACTTATGATAAACAGAATCTCACCAGAATTTTTTTTCCATTTACATAAGTTTGACTCTTTAATATTAATAACAATAATTATCATTTCATACATACATATTAACAATAGCTAAATAATTCAAAATTTTAGAAATTCTCAAATCATTGTTATCATCCTTTTATAACTCTCAAATGTGCATTTATAATTATATGGTATAAAAATCTTTACCATATAGTTACTTATTTATTACTTTTCCTTCGTAAGCCTCCTATAAAACAATCTACATAAATTAGGTGCCTACAAAAATATTCCAAAATCTAAA
>CM063511.1:122220105-122240105 GCA_032207245.1 Pardosa pseudoannulata
ATACTAATTGTCTTCCAAAAGTTAATTCTTAAGTTATGGATTGTGCGGATCTAGGATTTATTAGCATTTTGCTACACAATCTGCTGATTTGATGTTCTCTTTTATTATTGCACTATATAATAATAGCCTAAATTATCTGTCCGTCTGTCTTCGAATTTATGAACGATAGATCTGGAATGGATAGATGCATCCATATTAGATTTTTGATGATTTAGGGTTAGCAAAATTCAAAGGGAGTTCTACAACGTTCGAATCCACCCATTACCCCTTTTCGAGCGCTTTAATGCCATTAATTCTAGCTCTATTGTTCCCAGTTTAGAACAGGAGATTAAATTTATCAATTTATCACAATATAAATAAGTAAGAAAAACATTTTTTAAAGCATTGTGGCGTCATTTCTTTAATCATATCATTTAATGATTTCTTATTTTCAATTATTTAAATATTGTCTGCATAATTTTCGAATGTTTAATCACCGAACTATTACGTAAATAATTTCCTTTTATATTTGTCTTAAACTATAGATTAGGTACATAAGAGATAATTTGAAATTTAATCATCGATTATTTTTTGTTGCAATGAAATTTTTATAACAACATAGTCTAGTAGTCTATTTCACGGACTAACATATATCTAGTGTTTAAGTTGTATATCTTTGAAAATTAAGAAGTTTGTTCGTTTGTGTGTTTCTTTTTTTCGCATAACCACACGGTTTGCGATCTAATTTTGGACATCATTCTTCTATACAGCCAAATAATCCCTGTCCATATTAAAACTTCTGCTGTCCATCCTATCGCGTAATATAACAAGATAAATTAAAGTTGGCAATTAACATGTGGTCAAAAACAAATTATGGAGGATGTACCAAATAATTTTCAGCCAAAAATCAAACCATTTTTTACCTGCCTCATAGGGTACTTTACAACTCAAAAAAAAAAAAACACTTTACTGATCCCTTCATATGACGGGCTATATGCTAGTCGTTCTGTATGAGGGGACAATATGAAAATATATTCAAGCCTTATTTAGAAATAAAAACCAAACCCATCGGGGTGAACAACACGCTAACCAATACACAACGTCGACATAAAACGTCGAAAACATAAAAAAGTGATAAAACTTCCACCTTGTTCCCCTAATCTTGGTGTGACTTTTAATTATTTTTTGATATGAATAAAAATTTACAAAGTTGATGTTTGCATTATGAAGATGAGATTATTGAGTCTGTAAAAGCATATTATCCACCGATTCCTTTCTGGTTATTATATATACTGTATATAAAGAAAAATATCAATAAAAGTAATAGTTAACTTTAATAAGTTAAAGTTTCCTTGTACACATGTACTGGCGTATCTACCAAAGCAATCAGATATAGACATGATTAAAGTGTATATTTGCATTGAATTTTTAACACAATATAGAGAAAATTCTGAAAGTTTTCGTGATTTCCGTACATTTTTTCTTTTATCAATGAAAAAAAAACATGCGATAATTTAACAGCCGTACAAATAAATCACGTGATGTGCACATAATATTTTTAAATACAAAAAACAGATTTATTATATTCGATAAAAGCGATAATTTACAAAAAGCTTTTATGTATGTTAACATTCATCTGAGTCGAGACATCATTATCGATTATGTCTCAAAGTAATATATGACTACATATAAAATCACGATTTCTAAATTATATTCCAAATTGAAGTCTATAATCTTTCTTTTTGTTTTATTGATCATTTATTTTAAGACCATGCTATACGTTACACTTGAAATTCAAAGGCTTTACTTTAAATAAATCGCAAGCTTGTGTCGTGTCATTGTTAAAGAAGAAGATTTAATGCAGCTGGAAACACTTTACTTTTAAAAGACACTTGAACTGTTTTTAAAGAAACACCTTCCATTAAATAAATTCATTTAACAGATGCGTAATTTATGGGAGAAGAAAAGAGAAGGAGTGGGATTTCACTCAAATTACGTTAGTATCGTAAGAGTAACATTACGGTATGAACTGAAATAGGCAGTTTACAAATCAGTGAACATTTGCAAACACTGAATATTTATCGATGTTAAATAAAATGCATAGAATAATATCTACACTAAACGAGTGTATGTGTTTTGAAAGTGAAGCAATTTGTTTTGTTGTTTAATATATGGTTTCGGTATTAAAGTGAGCTTAATGCCAATTTAACCAAAGCTCAAAGAAGAATTCATATTAATATTTGAAATAAATTTGATTGCTGCCAGGATGAAATTTAAAATAGAATAATTTGACAATGAATAAAGATAAAAATGGGATTTTCAACCATCAGATGGACATAAAATCGTCGTTTTTGAAAAGAAAATTAACTGAGCTGTTTTGTTGGTGACATAAGGTGAATCTATAATAGATTAATTGTTTATTAGATGACTAACTTTCAAAATAAATGTTACTAATCAAATTGCTTAGAACTGTTCAATGTGATTTCTATAATAATATATAATATGTGAATTCTGTGAGACGAGGGTTGAACCGTTCTAAGCAATAAGCAACACGTATTTAGATAAAGCAGACGCATATTTTTTTTCAAATGTACATTTCTTGCCTGTGGTACCAAAGGGCATGCAAATTAAAACTTCTGAACCTCTTCAGTCAAGGGCACGACAATAATTGTTTAGCACTTCCCAAGTAACGATATACTTACGATATTGCACTGGCAAATTACAATACAAAACAAAAAATGATTGAGTATTTCTGTTGGCAAGTGAAGGTGGAGCTGTAATTATTTATTTAGGAATAAGTTAGCTTACAAATTAATTAGTTTACATAGAAATGTTCTTTCCGTTATGCAGCAATTTAGCGGAGAGAAGAAACCTCTCACCGTTCTTAGTAGTCTAATATTTTTTTCGGTATGTTACTTCAAGAAGTAAATTTCTTGCATGCGACAAAGAACATAAAACTTAAAACTAATCAATATTTTCTATCAAGGAAAAAAATGACTGTCCTTTAGCATTTTGCTTTAGATAATATACTTTATTAATATTCTTTATTGCTCAAATCTTTAGCTTTTAGTAGTTATTAGCTTTTAGTAGATAGATGCCCACAGTATCATATTTTCATATTTCCACTTTCTCATTCATATACTGTGGAACTAAAAGAGTCTTCTTCAAGAAGGAAAATATTTCTAGGTATGAAGTTTCAACCTGTAGTATCAGATGCTGTTTTAAAAACACAATAAAAGCCGCATTGTTAAATAAACATCACAGACCCTCCAATAATTTTTCATTATTGTATAGATGAGTTTTTCTTATTTAATACTATACTGAAACATAAAATAATTTTTCAGTGCTCTTTATTTATTAACTTCTTTATATGCATCTAATACTAAACTATTCAACACAATGAAATCAGCATCGTTAAATAAACAGTTACATCACAGACAATCCAATAACTTTTTCAGTATTGCAGAGCTACTTTTTTGTTATTTAATACTATACTGAAACATAAAAAAAAAATTTCAGTGTTCTTTATTTATTCCTTTCTTCCTTTGTATGCATTTAATAGTAAAATATTTAACACAATAAAAAACGCAATTACAGCCGCATTGTTAAATAAACGACTACATAACAAGCCATTCAATGACTTTTTTTATTGCATAACTGCATTACATACATAAATACGTATGTTTGTGCATGTGTGCGGATCAATGTACTTACATAAGTAATTTAATTATTTTAATACATAATGCATTTTCTACTATTATTAGAAAGTCGAACAAAAGAATAAAAATGAATTATAAAATAAGAGAAAACTTTAAAGGTATTTAACAACTAACTTTACATCACAAAAATTGACGGTTTTATATATTCGAACATGTATTTACTCATTGGGTTGATTTAATTTCTAAAATTTAAAGTTAAATGCCATGGAAAAGCTGAAATAACACAAAACTTTCAAATACAGAGATTAGAAAAAAGTGATTTTATCGTATCAACGGGATTTATTTCTGAATGACGAGGAAAAAAATCCCTAGAAAAATCAGAAACTACTGATTTTATTCTTCAAACTCAGGTGTTGAAACGAATATTCCCCTCTCTTTTCTTACTTTTTTGTTATTATTCCCCGGAGATACCGCAGAAGGATGGAATTCATTAAATACTAATTTCATACTGGATGGATACTTTGACAAATATTGCCATTTTCATAAAAATATCCGAAAAAAACACGAGTAAATTGGTTTCGCATTTGCTTATTAAATTTGCTTCCTATTTATTTGATACTTATGTTTTCTTTATATAAAAGCATCAATTTCTAGTTTATCCGCCTCACAAGGAGGTATCTTTTATTAAATAATTTTTTTCTTCATGCTATCCATAATAATAAATACCTTGTACTTATGAAATATTAACATCTTAAGATCCGTTTTTTAAAAACGTGTCTTACTGAAATTATTTTTTAAACGGAATAGGCAACATTAAAAACATTTTGTCAGGATTTTAACCATGAAAATGATTGAAAGTATAATTCTGTTCTAGATGTGACGACTAATTCTAGAACGTATGGAATTGAACCGTGGTAGTTTAAATGTCAAATTAAACGATCATGTAATAGGAGGGTTGCGGGTTCGTGGCTGCAGTCAGCCGAGCTCATTAATGGAGATTGATGCACGTAAAATGTCACAACGTCCTCCAAATTCTTAAACGATATTTCTGAAGGTGGTAGGACAAGTCTGGGGGTCATTAGCTTTGGCCTTGTGTCTTGACATGACCCACTTGTGGAAAAACGTTCTTTCAACTTAGGACTTAGGTTCTTTCAACAGGGGGATTTAAATCCCCCTGTGCCATATATGCTCTTAAGCACTGTTCCTGTGGTTGATGTCATATTCCACTTGATCAAACTAAGCATGATTTAGCAGCAGGCTGCCGATATTAAACCTAAGGGGTGCACCTTTCGTTTTAATAAGCATCGTTTTAATAAGCATCAAGGTGAAAGAACGACTTCGCTTAAGTGGGTCGTCGTAATTTTGAAGCAGGGGCCAAGCATAAGACCTATAGACTTGGCCTGCCACCCACAGAAGCATTAATTGAGAACTTGGAGAACATTGTGACCACAAACATATCTGACTTGCCCCAGTCATTTTTAACGAACAAGGTGGATCTTAGACCGGCTTGGGTTCCGAACCTGCACCCTCTCAGTTACGAGATTGTTGTTTTTGCCGACTGATCTATCTGGGCTCGTTCGTAATCGTTCGGAGTTCGAGTCAAGTCTCAGTAGTAGGGCCCAGTCTCATTTGTTCTCTTGTTGCAAAAATTAGGCAGTAGCGCTGCAAACGAAACCACGCCACTCTAGAGGCGTTCTTCAAACGAAAGGTGCACCCCTTCGCCTTAATTCTTGTAGCCTCTGGCCACTTGCTTATCTTATCTAAATAACACTGGAATACATCGAAGTAAGAAAATAATTCTTCTACATTAGTGTAATGCATATATTTTTTTCGATTTCTATATTGCTGTTATTCCTCTATTTATATTTAGACTTGTTTCACATCTTAGCATTCTGTTTGGATATTTTAAGGTTTCAACCAACCAACTTGTATTAACTTAAAATTCTTAAATTAAATTTTTATTCTGATGTCAGACGTAACGTTGTCCACCAAGCAAGTTAAATTATTTTTGAAAATTGCTTTTTTTGCGACATACGGAAGCTTCTAAAGGTTTATATTGTAAAAAATATGTATTTGTAAATGTGATATTACTTCTTTTTTAGTGTCAAATGAACTGACTTAGAAGAAAAAAGAACATGCTTACCGAGTTTTTCCCATTTTGTGACATTAGAGATATTAGATTTAGAACAATTATTTTCTAAAATGTACTACACCTAATTTTTAAAAAGCCCTTAAGTCCACCGGAGTCAATAAAGATTGACAAATTATAGAGTGTGAACACTAGTGAAAGTCAATATCAGATGTTTTTCATTATTTGTTAACAAACGAAATCCATCATCTATTCTGCTTATGTTTATGAACTAAGAAACAAATTTTTCTTGGTTCCTTGTTCTTTGGAATTCGCGTATTCCGAAATTTTCAAAACGCTGTTAAGAATAATTTTTAATAAAGTTAGTTTTAACTAATTGAAATCAGAACCCGTAGACCTTAACAATATTGTGTAATACAATAAAGCAATACAGCAATACACTAATGTTTTGGAAACAATAATAGATAAAACAAATTTGGAATTACGTGACCTATTCATCTATATCTATCTATAGCTATCAATCTATGTGTCTGTAAATAAGAAATTGTTGTAGAGTTTCTTTATCTATTGAGTCTAATGAAATCAAATTATCTGAAGGTCAAGGATAAACAGATCCTTTTGAAATTTTCTTGAAACCTTCTTGTTTGGAATTCGAATAATCCAAAATGTTCAGAATGGCGTCATGAAGAATTTTAATAAAGTTAGTTTGTCGGAGTCCGTAGACCTTAACATATTCAGGGATATAGTAATGCAATAAAAAATTCAATAATATTTGGTGCTATTAATAGATACAGTAGAAAAGCTAATTACCTGACCTGTTCTTACATAATTACCCATAGCTGCCAATCTAGATATGAGATACTGTAGGAGATTTTGTTTATCTATTGAATCTGATGAAACCAAATTATCTGGAAGTCAAGGAGAAATAATTCCGTTTGATTTACTAATTAGTGGAATTTTTAAACTTCAAAAGACCGAGACAGTTTCCGTAAAGTTTAAGTTTTAAAATCATCTACATTTTCTTTAAAAACTCAGCTCACATTACATTCAAAGCTTCATAATTTGAGTTCTTTATATATTTGAGACTGAATATGATCCGAAACATTGCATTAATGTCAAAAGTCTTTGTCATTAAATTTATTTTCAAAATATTTCTTAGCCGCTAGCTATTTCCTTTCGTATCGGATAGTTCTGTAATAGGAAAAAACCGGTCGAATTTCTTGATCTCAAATAATGTTATTCGTTGCTTAAACTACTATTTTCATTTCAAATTTGTTTTGTATTATTCGTTGATATTTTTATATTGCCCGGAGTGTTTGTTTTATTATTCACAGTTCGATCTCTGGGTGCAGGTAGTAGTTTAAATTTCTTAAAAGAAAAAGGGGTTATAAATTTTAATATTAGTATTCAAATTTTAGTTGTATTCATTACATGAATATGAAATCCTTTATATATAATGCATAAAAGACTGACACCAACATTAATTTTTTTTTTGTATTTACTCTAAAACTCAGTAATTAAATCTCAGTATCATCTTTTTAGTTAAAATACTAATCGGTTAGTTGATGAAAATAAACTGATGTGAAATGAATAGCTTCTTAAACTTGTTCTTATAGGGATGAGTATTTGCTTTATTATTCACAGTTCGATCTCTGGGTGCAGGTAGTGACTTAAATTTCTTAAAGGAACAAGGGGTTATAAATTTTATTATTAAAACATTCAAATTTTAAATGTATTCATTACATGAACATAAAATCCTTTATATATAACATATAAGAGACCGAAGCCAACATTAAAAATGTTTTTGATTTACTCTAAAACAGTCCTTAAGTCTCAGAATAATTTTTATTAGTAAAAATACTAATATGTTAGTTGCTGAAAATAAACTGATGTGAAATGACTAACTTTGTAAATGAAAGCTTATGTATTACAGTCAGTACCGGCTGTATAGTCACCCCCTTATAAGGTCAGTTTTCTAAAGTCCCGTCTAACTTAGTAGGGAACATGTGTTAAAATGCACCGTTTATACAGTTATTTTCTTTTTATTTTTGTCGGTTATTTTTTCAACCAGTTTCCGTTTTTTTAAGTCAGTTCGAAATTGGAAAGGACCTGAATTCAAGCCTTTATTTCTCTCCCTTTCCCCCTTTCTTGTTTGTGTAGACTCATCGTCGGAGTTTCTCACCTCTCTCAGTTCTCTTGTCCCCTCACAAGAGGTGGGCATCCGTCTGTTTATTGGTTGAAGTTATCTCTCCCTGCTTAAGTTGAAACTGAGACAAAACAAGCAAAGAAAAATTTTGTTCCATTTGGATCATACGTTACGATTAAGAACGTTAATTTTTAATTATCGCTACCAAAAGAAAGAATTTATCATTTACTTCCAAAAATGAATTGATTGAAAAACTTAAAAAATCTAATCTTTCAAAAGATGCTTTTTCCAAAGAAAATTCGTTAAGCCGGACGACATTAAACAACATTTTAGCTTCCAAAATGTAATTGGTGATAAAGAAAGAAAACGTCAGAGCTTGTCAACTTATGGGAATGTGGATAAGGCTCTTCTGTTATGGATTAAAATTGCACGGTATGTTCACAAGAGTGTTGTATTGTTCCGCATATATGGTCACTCCTCTTATGTGGTCTGATTTTTCTAGACCTCTGATCTGATCATATAACCCATATAGACTGTACTTGTTTTTGATTATTTTTAAATAAATTTTAAAAATCTATCTTCCATAAGTAACAAAAGTAACAAATTTTAACGAAATCAGGATTACTGTTTAAGGGTTGTTATAACAAAATACTTCCCCAAAATTTGTGTCTTTCAACAACATATTTAAAATTACACTAGTCAGATACTCTTTATAATGTGGACATTTATAATATGTTCAGAATTTATATTGAAGAAAAAACTAAAATATGATTTATAATGAAAAATTATTTACAATTGTGCTTTTTTTTAAACTGTCTCACGGATTGAAACTCTCTGTAACATAATAAAATACTTTTAAAAACACATATTAAAAACCTTAAGCATTTTAAAAACGCACATTATGTCTTTAAAAACATTCAGAGAAAATGTACTACTATTTCCGAAAATAGGAGTAATGCAGCTGAAAATTTTTGATATCATTGATAAAGTGTAGAAAACTCAGACTCTATAAAAAGTGATTTTTTTTAAGTTTTAATAAAAGGATGTACTTCAAAAAGTAAGTTTATATTTCAAGGCAACATAGTGCTTCAAATCAAATGAAGTTATCGATTTTTATCGTTGGCTTAAATTACTATACCCACTATACTCCACATTCATGCACAATTCCGAGCCTGTAGCTACAAATATTTCTAAATTTACTTATGCCTATAATTACACAATAAATATTATGAAAGTTTTTTCTTTTTGTTTGAATTGAATTAATTGCATAAAAAACACTAACGATATTAAATTACAAATGTTAAGATTATGTATATATGACTTTCACGTTTATAGAATTTTCCGTTCAAATTAAAAGTTCAAAGAACTGTTGTTCATATTTTATTTTTATATATAAATATAAGGAACTCATTTTAATGTATGTTTTAGAACAATAGTTCCATTTTTATGTATGTATCAGAATTTTTTTTTATAAAATATCAATTTGCAGTTGTCTCAAAATCCATACGCAGTCTTATGTAGAAGATTTTGATATATCTAAATGAAATTTTTTTTTTAAATGTATTAGTATGAAAAAAATTACAAATAATTTTAAACTTTATATTTTTCAAAGATTTAAATTTTAATTAAATAAAATTTTCAAACAGATTTACTTTTTAAAAATGCTTTAAATTTTCTTCTAAAATATTTAACACTTCCAAAGTTTACAGTAATAAATAAAAATATATATATTGATTCGGTATCATGTTTCCTTAAAATACAAGTATCCTTTTCTTATATCCACAGATTACACGATAATTATTACAAACTTAATGAAAACAATTCAATAATACTATTTGTTTTTTTATTCTTCTGTCAAGAACTTTTTTATGTTTGAAACATTACTATCTGTCCTTACTCTCTATGATTATTTGTGTTAATATGTAGCAATAATTTTGTGTTACCCGTGTAATTCTGGATCTGATATGATGTTTCCTCCGGGAATAGTTGCTGGTTGACCATTCCCTTTCTTTTTTTATTTATTTATTTTATCTCATAAGCGTTTATTCGTCTTTCCCACATCACGCAAAATCAACCGCTTATGGCCTAGTTAAGGAACAAAATCCCAACTATATATCTAACTTGCATTATTTCACCATAAAAGTACTACTATCTTTTGGTATAACTTCTGACCTCATAAGTAATAATTATGGTAATGTAAAGGAGAAGCACCTTATGACTTTTTAATGGGTATTAACTTTAACAAGATTACCTTTAACAACATAAGATAACACTATGGAGATGAGTTTTGACACAAGAAAGAAAAATTGCAATAAACGCTTTCTCGTAATTTTTTTAAATGTTTCAAAATATACTTCTTTGCAATACTTTTTAATGAGGATTAACTTTAACAAGATTACCTACAGCAAGATAAGATGATTCTATGGCGATGATTTTTGCACATGAAAAAAAAAAACTTTTTTGCAATAAATCCTTTCTTGTAAATTTTTATATGTTTCAAAATATACTTCTTTGCAATACTTTTTTAAAGAGGATTAACTTTAACAAGATTACCTACAGCAAGATAAGATGACTCTATGGGGATGATTTTTGCACATGAAAAAAAATTTTTTTGCAATAAATCCTTTCTTGTAAATTTTTAAATGTTTCAAAATATACTTCTTTGCAATACTTTTTAATGAGGATTAACTTTAACAAGATTACCTTTAACAACATAAGATAACACTATGGAGATGAGTTTTGACACAAGAAAGAAAAATTGCAATAAACGCTTTCTCGTAATTTTTTTAAATGTTTCAAAATATACTTCTTTGCAATACTTTTTAATGGGTATTAACTTTAACAAGATTACCTTTAACAACATAAGATAACACTATGGAGATGAGTTTTGACACAAGAAAGAAAAATTGCAATAAACGCTTTCTCGTAATTTTTTTAAATGTTTCAAAATATACTTCTTTTATAATTAATTAAATATTTTACTTGTCAAATTCTCGTTCCATAAACCATTTAAACTTAAAAAAAGATGAAGTAAAACTGACAAGAATTCCACGTACGCCTATTAAGTTAAATCATAATTTGATGAACTTCATTTAAATTTATCTTATTTAAATGAAACATACGAATCCACAGTTATATGATAAGTGGAAATTTACACAACTGCTAATATATTATTCTTAAAGAACATCTCATAATATAATGTTAATTCAAGAATATATAGCATATATTACTAATTTATCAATGATTAAAGCTTAAGTACTGTTATCTGGCGGAAACCGGTCTCATTGGTATACGTGTTACATTGAGATATTTCGTTATACAATGTAGGTATTGCATTTAAAAATGGAGTTATATAGATGTTACAACAATCCTAATTGCAAAAATTTCTATTTCACGTTTATATATACGTTACAATGAATGTCTTTTTTGCTATACAGTGTTGATTGGAATTTCGGTTGAAGGTGAACTATAAAAAGATTCAACAGTTCTAAATTCAAAATTCAAAATTCTAAATTTAATTATTTTTGAGGTATTCGAGAAAAATTCCTTCAGGAATAAACAAAGTTTTAGTAAAGAACTTTTTTCTTTAATTGAAACTCACCCGTAAAATAAAGTTTAAAATATGTGAATTAAAATATAAATTTGTATATCAAATAGAAGTAAAATATTCTTTTTATTCTGTAAACCATGATTTTATTTCGCCTTTATTATACTATAAAATATATTGCACATATTAATATAAATGAGATCAGGAAATAAATGTGATACTAAGCTACTATTTGGTATGATAAATTAGTTTCTAATTTTCAGATTTCATCCGTTATTTGGCAAGTGAGTATACTTATATTTTTACTTGGTTAATTGGTGGTTGGGGTCGTACCCATATTAACTGTAATATGTCTTCCCATGGAAGATGGTTAACATTACCTCGAGAGGTTGACTGCTAAGAAAGGGTCTTCGTAAATTAGAAACCAGAACCAAAAAGCAGACCCCCAAGCTTAGCCTACTAATTCTAGGTGTACCATTAGGGAACTTGGAGAAGATTGAGAAATGAACCTATTTTACGTGCCCTGGACGCCATTAAGGAACACGATTGATCTTTGATCTATTTCAACCTCGATCTCGCTACCCTCCAGTCACGAGACCGCTCCCTTTCCTGACTGAGATACCGCCGTTCTTTTTGCTTGGTATATATATTTTATATTTTTGATAGTATTTTCCTACATGTAATAAAGTTATCATTTTTATAACGGCTTTATATATGATGTAGAAAACATTTTATTCTAAGTTGACAAGAACATTTTATTTCATGTTTAATCAAATGTAGGCTATTAGATTTAAGTTTTTCCAGTTCCTAAAGTACTATGTCTTCTTAAAAGTAATGGATTTTTCTCCTTAAGAATAAGGGAACTTAGGTGAAGTCATTATCGAGATAATACAAATAATTTTAAATTTGTATTAATGAAAAGTAGCACAGCAGTATAAATTCCTAAATTCATGACCTTCGCCAAAATCCTCCATCGTCATCTTAAATTCATTATCCTACTACTTCCAAAGGTATCGTTTGGGATATTGCGACCAGGAGCCTATTTTACATCCCCTAGACGTCATTAATGAACACGATTGAGTTTTTCTATTTGAACCTCGATCTCGCTACCCTCCAGTTACGAGACCGCTGCCTTTACCGACTGATCTATCGTGGTTCTTTTTGCTTGGTGACAATAATTTATATTTTTGAAAGTATTTTCCTACATGTAACATAGTTATCATTTGTTATAACTGCTTTATATATGATGTAGAAAACATTTTATTCTAAGTTGACAAGAACATTTTATTTCATGTTTAATCAAATGTAGGCTATTAGATTTAAGTTTTTCCAGTTCCTAAAGTACTATGTCTTCTTAAAAGTAATGGATTTTTCTCCTTAAGAATAAGGGAACTTAGGTGAAGTCATTATCGAGATAATACAAATAATTTTAAATTTGTATTAATGAAAAGTAGCACAACAGTATAAATTCCTAAATTCATGACTTTCGCCATAGTCATCCATCTTTATCTTAAATTCATTAACCTACTACTTCCAAAGGTACCGTTTGGGACATTGTGAGCGTACTTTACATGCCCTAGACGCCATTAATGAACACGATTGATCTTTGATCTATTTCAACCTCGATCTCGCTACCCTCCAGTCACGAGACCGCTCCCTTTCCTGACTGAGATACCGCCGTTCTTTTTGCTTGGTATATATATTTTATATTTTTGATAGTATTTTCCTACATGTAATAAAGTTATCATTTTTATAACGGCTTTATATATGTTCTAGGAAAAATATTATTCTAAGTTGAGAAAAACATTTAATTTTATATTGAATCAATCGTAGGCTATTAGAATTAAGTTGTGTTAGCTGGACAGGTACTATGTCTCCTTAAAAGTAATGGATTTTCCTCCTTTAAAATAAGGAAACTTAAGTAAAGTCATTATTGAAATAATTCAAATATTTTAAAATTTATATTAATGAAAAGTATCACAACAGTATAAAATCCTAAATTCATGACCTTTGCCATAATGATCCATCGTCATCTTAAATTCATTAGCTAACAACTTCCTAAAATATAGTTTGGGACATTGTGACCAGGAGCCTATTTTACTTGACCCTGACGCCATTAATAAACACGATTGATCTTTGAACTATTTAACTTCGATCTCGCTACCCTCCAGTTACGAGACTGCTACCTTTGCTGACTGAGATACCGTGGTTCTTTTTGCTTGATGCATACATGCTTTTTGCATATATTTTTGCTTGATGTATACATGCTTTTTGCATATCTTTTTGCTTGATGTATACATGGTTTTTGCATATATTTTTGCTTGATGCATACATGCTTTTTGCATATATTTTTGCTTGATGTATACATGCTTTTTGCATATCTTTTTGCTTGATGTATTATTGTAAGTATTTTCCTACATGTAACAAATTTATCATTTTTTTATAAAGGAGTATATATGATCTAGGAAAAAATTATTCTAAGTTGAGAAGAGCATTTTATTTTATATTGAGTCAAAAGTAGGCTATTAGAATTAAGTTTTCCAGTTCGAAAGTTAATATGTACCCTTAAATATAATGGATTTTACTCCTTAAAAATAAAAATAAGGAACCTTGAGTAAAGTCATTAGAGTGATGATTCAAATATTTCAAAATTTGCGTTAATAAAAAGTAGCAACGCAGTAAAAATTCTCAAATTCATGACCTTCGACTTACTATTAATTATTTTCCCCTCCTTTTTAGCAAATTTGAAATATATCTGTATGAGAACCATCCGATACACTTTTCTCAAAATTTGTTAAAAACCCCAGTGAAATGCATTTGCTCATTCAAAAAGTTTTACGAATATTTATTCCTCATAAATTAAAATTAATTGAGCTAATGTTAACATTTAGCAGAGTACTTTCTCACCTCTTTAGGCTTTAAAGCAGTTATATTCAAAACTTTGTTTTCATCATAAAATGTCTAGTGAAAATACCAATTATATATTTTATAAATAACACATTGAAATTTATGAATAAGTGTTTGAAAATAACACTTAAGCCCTGGACTTCTTTATTAGACTTCTTTATTGGACTTTTATTTCCAATAGGAACGAAAAGAACACATTTACTTGTATCAGTTTCTCAACACCTACTATATTTCCTAAGTAAACCGATTTAGTCTCTGAATAGGAACTTGAGCTTATTCCATTCAATGATTTGCCCTTAGAACCAATTACTTCAAAGAGAATCATTAGTCATGACATGTATAAAGATTTATTGACAACCTGGTTATGATAAAGTACTTTATCACTTCTATAAATGAAAAAATAGACTAGGCTTCTAGAGATATAATGGGGATCTCAATGACTCAGATATTATGCTAGCATTGCTGTAATTGGACTGTTAATGCTTCCTGGTTTAAGTACTTGACATTGTTATTTACCATGCTGTATTCTTATTCAATATATCGCTCTAAAATAGTTTTAATGTTTTATTTGTTTCTAACAACAATAGATAAATTTTGTTATTAATTATTTTCAGTAGTATTTTGCATATAATTTTGTGTATAGCATAGTTTTGTACTTCAAACAAAGCATAATTCACACCAATTGTACGTACATTTAAGTATCAAAACTTATTCCTCAGTTTTAATAGTTATAGGTTACTCCAATTTAAAAAGCATACTAAAATAAAGTTCTTTTTTCTTGCACCGGCAGTGACGTCATATTTTGTTTTTCCTATTTTTCTCGTGTCGTACAGGAACGTTTTTTTGGGCAGTTTTTATGTACTCCCAACAAGGAATCTAGCTGTGCAGTAGTTTTGGGACACCCTTTATATATATATATATATATATATATATATATATATATATATATATATATATAGATATATATATATATATATATATATATATATATATATATACTTCTCTACATAAAGATGCCTGGAATGGTAACACTTAATATTCTATGGGATAAGTCTAGTTTTAGTCCAGTGTTATAGAAATCGTCCGTATAGAACTGATGCGAGCCTGTCATAATTGTCTTTAAGTCTTCAGCTGTAGTGACGAAACAGGGGCAAGATCAGGTTGAAGTCACCAGGAGTAAGATCGGGTGAGTGGAGTGAAAGTACGTCATTCATCACAGATATTTTGCCTAGCTTAGAAAAATCTCTAACACCCAAGCCAAATTATTCGCTTGCTTATTACATCTGTTTCTACTATCCCTGCATTTAACCCTTGCCTCTGGAATATATTTGAGAAAAACGTGCCAGAAATGGAGAAAAATTCTCTTTAATTTTGTTGTTTATTATTATTAAAATATTATTTAAAAAACAAAACAAAATTTTAAACTAAATAATTACTGTTTTCAATATTTTCACTTATATAGGAAATGTTAATGAATTACAGCAAATTTTGGTGATATTAAGCAAAATAAATCAAATGATATAATTGGATAAATATAATAAACTAATACAACAATATCTATGCCAACTGTCATGAATTCATTGTCCCTCAGTACCTTTTTGAATTTACATTATCTGAGAAATAGCGAGAAATGGCTCAAAACTGCCGAACCTTTCGTGATATCTATTATTAAAATAACAAATTAAATATTATGCATTGGTCGAAACGATTTCGGGCTTCAGGGAATTGAAATACCGTTTTATCTTTTGCCCGAATTTAGATCAGGCATTTCAAAATTTGCGCATTTGCGTTGCTGAAACTGAGTTCGAGAACACAGGCAAGTAGTTAAAAATTGATGTCGGTTGTGTCTTGAGATAAACGGTTTAGGACACTATTAGGACATTAATATGATTGAAATTAATTACTGTCACATCCAATATCCCCACCCACAATCTACTTAACTTGTGTCATGGTATTTTAGTATTACTGCAGCACCCTCATTCGGTTATATGAAAAATTTGCTTTTAAAATGATTTCGTGCTTTGAAATAAATTAATCGAATAGCTAGACTTTCTAGTAGAATAGCTAGACTTTCTAGTTTACTGATAGAAAAGAAAAGTAGCTATTTTCGTAAGTCATGTTTTTATTATTACTTTAAAAAAATGGACATTATCAGAATAACAATATGTATATTATTTACGCACACATGGTATTTATGAACTAAAAGAGAAATGCACATTGATACGGAACACAACGGGTACACGATCGGAAGTAGCAAATACATTGCCCAAAAGGTGATAGAAAACTACAATTTTGTTATAATGAATTTATTCAAAACTTGATTTCTCTAAATTAAAATGTATTCCAGTTATTGTGTTCCCAAACAGACGTACATGCAGACAAACACAATTGCACACACATTCTTAATTAAAAAATGGTATTTTCGGAAATGCTCTTAAACGTGAATTATGAAAAGATGAGCGATAAACGTGAAACGATGGTCGAATGACTACTATGAAGCTCTTCGGATTCGGAGTTTACGTCTCAAATCCATCGTATCGCATGGTTATTAGCAGCTGTTCGGAATCAGATTTAAGAAGTAATTCTCTTTCTCATCAGCTTTCGTGTAGTAATTATAATAGGCGTTACCTCAGAATCGGGTATCCCTTGGTGAATTTGAGGACATTTCTGGAGATATTTACAAAACACAAATATTTAAACTAATTTCACTTTTAAATTTGATTGCCCTTCGATGTACAGAAATCACGAAAAAGTAATTTTTCAGTCTTCGGACTATTTATCCATATTTCATCATTAGAGGTAAACCTTAGTATTTTGGAAGACTTAAATGTTGTGTAGCGTGCCAGTATAATGCAATTATACATTGTTTTTTAACCAAAACCATTTATAAACCGGGTAGTCAAATTAATGAGCAATTAATCTCTGAAAAGCTTACAGACCCAGTATTTCCCAATTAAAAATAGTTATAGTAATCTATTGTATAAGGGAACTGCAAACTATTAAGAAAAGTACTCCAGGCTGAAGTTATAGATTACAAGTTAAATCAGTTTGTATTTTCAGTAACATTGTCGTTCGATATTTACGTTAAATCAAATGCAATGAATTTAACTTATCAAAACCAATAATATGTAAGAATTAGGAGCATGTAATATAAATAAAAGGATTTCACAAGGAGAGTTGGGTACTAAAATAAAAAAGTGAAAATATAGGACACGGATTCTTTAGATGAATTTGGAGAGATATTATCTCCAAGTTGTTGGAGGTACCCTGTTCTGGCGTTAAACCAAATAGCAGACTGTAGAGAGGCAAACCAAAATATGATGATCTATCAAAATCTCTAGGTACAATTTTTGGACTATTACAATATTTCCTCTATACTATATATACGAGAAAATTTTTTTCACCTATTTTCGTTAATCATGAGATACTAATATTAGATTGTAATTGTACAGACTATGACCGATTAGGTATATTTTGCCATTGTTGGTTGAATCTTACAGTTGGCACAGAAGTTGCTGTCTAGAATTGCTTATCAGGGTAGAACGATGGTGAACCTAGAACTCCTGACATACAAATACCAGTAATGATGATAGTTGTTCCAAGATGTAGAGTTTCAGTATAATAAAAAATGACTAACAACTGAAATTAAAACTATACATAACCACAAATGTTGCTAACACAGTTGAATAAAAATCCTACCATAAGAACCACACACAAATAAAAGAAAGTCTTTTCATGTTAGTTTTATATCATAAAAAATAAAAACACCCTTTTGTTTCTTTCTATTTAACATTCTATCCGAGACTTCTTAACCAACTTCGTAATGATACTTTTTATTCATTAGCAAAAAGAGCATTTCGTGTTCTTGAGTATCTAATAATAGTCTTACTAATAATGTAAATTAAATTTCAATATTAATTTTCGGAAAATGTATGCACTTGATTCTTGCCAAAAGGGAATTATCGGAAACTTTTTAAAAGAAAGAACCTAGTCAAATTTTACGATCACGTCGATTCAACACTACTTTAGTAAAGTACATATAATTAATTTAAGTGAGCGATCGGTAAATCTCTTGTAGAATTTTAATGCACTCTTATTGAACTCATAACACAAAGTTCTTATCACTCATTGCAGTTGTAAAGCCATATAATTCACTGATAAAACTAAATTTCATATCTGCTGATAAAACCTGTATCGTATTTTATATAGCAGTGCTGTACAAGCTCCTTGATAATCCCAACCATTTTTCAAAATTTGAATTTTTTTGCGAACCACAGTAAAATACGCATTTAAAAGGTATGCAACAAAAAATATTAAAATGTTTTTTACAGAAATTATATTTATTTATTGTCATTTGAAAGTTATTCGTCCTTTAATTTTTCTAGAAAATTTTTGAATTGTCGATGATTTTTTGCATTGGTGCGAATGTAATTTACAATGTGTTACACATCAGGTTCATAACATCAGGATATTTTAAATATATTGTAACGATATGTTCTCGGTGAATTATGTAGTGAATCGGTATGAATTGTGGAATTTGAGAATCAGCTCTTAAAAGCCCAATAAGACCGATATTTTTACCCAGCACTACTGCAGCTCCATCAGTTGTAATAATTTTTTAAAATATAATAACACAAAGTGAAAAGAGAACTCGGGCGCATTTATCGATGGCCACAAATCGAGAGCCACTTGTGACTCGCGAGCCGCAGGTTGGTCACCTCTGCTACATACTATGATAAACACCATCCTGTAAGATACGCTCTGTTTATAAAAGTAATGTCTGAACAAAAGAATATATTCACACTCTTCCTTAAAGAATTTATATTCCGATTTGGAACTACCAGGTTCATCTATTATAAAATGGAAGAGTTTAGCTCCTCGGGAGTTTTGATTACTTAGTAGTGAGACTTAATACGCATATAGTACAATTTCTGGAACTTACATTGATTCCCATCATTGGTTTTCGGTATGGTGTGTTTAGAAATGTTATTTTCTTCTTATTATATGACTCTCAACAAACTATACTGGAAGGTCATTTTTAATTTCAAATATACGATATGGAATCCTACAATTACAAGTAGACGAGTAGTAAATTACAAGTAGATCGTAAAGTTCATAAAATTTATTCCTTTTGATTCCAGCCGAATGATGGCTGCATTGGGCACTTCTCTTCGGAAATTAAAAGATTCAGTTTTCACTGCTAACGTGAATTTTTGTGGAATTTCAATATCTTGTTTTAAGCAGTAAATCCCAGTCTCTTTAATCCTCTTGAAGCGTAACAGTAGAACTCCAACGCAGTCTAACAAGACCAAGCTGATCAGGAACTTCCTCTTCCAGCGGTTTACATCAGGGCCAAACTTCGAGAGCACCAAATAGCAGATTGGCAGGTCACTTGGCACACAGCGGAGAAGGGTTGGTTTGTCTAAGCCTACTACCTCAAAGTAAACTCCACTAGACTAATCTCCAATACAGCCCTTACAGCTTTCCTAACCAAACATGGCCCATTTTTGGATTATCTTAGCTGGTTCCACCTCTCCGAATCTTCTAGTCCGAGATGTGTTTCAGTTGGCCTGGGTGTGCCCGACCACTACCTTTTTGACTGATCCCTCACTAGGGATTGGTATTTCAAGTGCCCCAGACCAGGCCTGGTGGGTGACTGGGCTGATCAGCTAA
>CM063511.1:122247605-122255105 GCA_032207245.1 Pardosa pseudoannulata
CAGCGAATTTAAGTGTCAAATGAGGAAAAACGAGGAGTCATTTGCCGGCGAAAGATGGGAAACGTGTTGAATAGATAAAAAATTTACATCTATAGGATAGAAAGCTTTGGGAAATTTATCGAATAAATTATAAGTCGAGAACGCTTCTTTGATTAAAACATTTAGATTCTGGGAAAAAGATTTTAAGGAATTAGAATGGGAGAGAGAAAGTTCTTAAGGAAATATTAAAGTTAAATAATTTTGATATATATATATATATATATATATATATGTGTGTGTATAGATATAATATATATATACATATATAACAAATATATATGTAAGGAAAAGTAAACTAGTTCGGGAAACTATTGTAGGCATTTTGTATAAAACCCCTTAGACTGTCCGAGAAAGGTCAAGGGCAAAAATTCCCACTTCCTCTTGCTTTCTTCTCTGTAAACCCTAACCTAAATTGACCAATCAGGCTACAGTTTACACCCTCAGAGAAGGTATCTAATTAACTGTAATTCTACACTGCCGTAGAGGAAAATTTAGGATATTTTCAAACAAAATGGAGATGTACGTTATCGGAGGCAGATTTTTCCTAGAGATATTCCCACAGGTATTGACCTCAGTGTTAAGGGCAATTTACATATAACTTCATGCTACGTGACCCCTTAGTTTGTCTTGTCCCTGTAATGAAGTGGAAACAGGTCCTCCAACGTTCTGCTAATAAAAATATTTAACTAACTTATTATTACTTGTCGTTTTTATGGGTCATGACAGCAACCACCCATTGTGTAGTCCGTCTTATTACATATACACTCAAGAGCCAAAACGTTATGACCACCTGTCAATAACGAGTTGGCCCACATTTGGAGCGCAACACAGCTTCAACCCGCCTTGGCTTCGATGCCACAAGTCCTTGGTAGAGGGCCGGTGACAGATTGTACCAGATGTTTAAGCAACTGTTACGGAAATCAGAGATATTGCGAATCGGTGGTCTTTGAACTCTGAGCTGCCATCCCATGACATCCCAGATGTATTCTATCGGATTGAGATCCGGTGAGTTAAGCGGCCAGGCCATTAACTGGAATTCAACATCATGTTTCTGGAACCACTGCAACACAATTTTAGCCTCTTGACATGGGTCGTTGTCTGTGGAATATTCCATTCCCAGCTGGAAACACAGAGGCCATGTAAGGGTGAAACTCTTCCGTAATGAAGTTCAGATTCCCTGTAGCATTCATGGTCCGCTCTACCTCAACCACGGGATCCATAGACGCCCAAGAGAAGGTCTCTCAAAGCATAATACCGCCACCACCGGCCTATGTATCACCTACTGTACATTGAGGGGGCAACTGGTCGCCTGGAAGATAGCGTATCCTGACACAGCCATCGACAAGATGAATGACAAACCGTGATTCACCTGACCAGGTAACTCGCTCCCTTTGATCCATGGACCAGTCGCGATGTTCCCGGACCCCGTATAGGCTCAGTTGACGGTTACACTTGGTTAGCAAAGGCACACGAGAGGGACTTTTGCTTCGTAGCCCCATATAAACAGTGTCCACTGAACAGTGTGCTCCGATACTATTCCACTTGGCCGTGCATTGTATTGGGTTGTCAGCTGACCCACTGTCTGGTTCCGGTTTTGCTTCACCATGCGAGACAGTCTCCGACGATCTTTTACTTTGATAGCGTGTGGACGTCCAACTCCATGTCGTCTACTGCTGGTTTGAACGTCATTCATCCACTTTGAATAAGTACTAACAACTGTAGATTGCGAAAAACCTATGAGTCTTGCAGTTTTGGAAATACTTGTTCCGAGCCTTCGAGCCATTACAAACTGCCCTTTTTTAAAATCGCTTATATCCCCAGCTTTTCTTATCACACACAGAAGTAAGTGAAAGAATGATTCTCCAGACACTCCAGCAGCAATTAATTACCACATCCACCTGATCACCTGCCTTCCATTTCACCCAGGCGAGTGCATTGCAAAATATTGGGGTAGTCATAATATTTTAGATCATAATGTTTGGCAGTGAGTGTGTGTGCATTTACATATGTATATAAACATATATAAAACACACACATGCACACACAAGCACACACACACACACACACACATATATATATATATACATATATATATATATATATATATATATATATATATATATATATATATATATATATATATATATATATATATATATATATATATATATATATATATATATAAATAAATAAATAAATATATATATATATATATATATATATATAATATTACATAAAGGGAAAGGATGAGAACTATTGGAGATGAGCACATTGTCACATGAATAAATCTTTCGATATTTTGTCACATATCCCTTGAACAAAGGATTGTTCGTTACACATTAACATTTGACAAAAATAATGTTTTAAGTGAAATATAAATTATTTAAAAAATGATTGGCAAATATAATTTAAGTTCATTGTTATATGCAAGTATAATTAAAATTTTTACAACAAACGCATTTTCTTTTTTTTTTTCGGGAAAAACTATTTTAAAGTAAAGAAGATGTCATCATAAAAGAAATGCTTTGAAATAAGTATTTCTAACAAGAAGTAAGTAATAACAGAAACTTTATCTAATCTCTAGAGTTTTATGGTAGCGCAGGTAGTGAAAACTTCATATGGTAGGAAATTAAATCAATTTTATGACTTCCAAGACTTCATTTTAATGAAAGAATGGACTTAAAATAAATCATTTCGCTTATCTCTTAAAAAGATTATTTTTTGTTTATACTCTGGAAAAACTTTTTGTAAAATACTTTCCAGGTGAAGATATTTTAACTTAAGCTTAAATTGTTAGAGATATGGGAATTAAAAAAAATTCTAAATTCTATTCACACAATTGAGATATTTCGTTATTTTTAAAAAATGTATTATTTTTGTAATCTCCGTATTGGATTTTCTAGCTGTGGTGTTGATATCGTAAGAAATGTGTATAAACTTGGAGCATTTTATGCAGAGCTGTTGCACTATAAATGTTAAGTTTGGGTAATGTTTAAAGTCCTACGGTCAATTTTTTTTGTAAGAGCTAATGAGGCTGGGATCTACTGCTTAAAGCCAATTCAGAACGACTACAGCATTCATGCCAGAATGGAATTCGAAGCCACGAAATGCAATCTGTCATCCAACTGCTAAAGACTGCACTCAAGCCAAGGAATCCTTTTAGCCAAGGAATCTTTTTATATTTGAGGTAGGTAAAAATGCCCATGACAAATATTGAATTGTATAGAACATATAAAAACTCAGATATAATTAATTTTATTAGTTTACAAAGATTAAAATGGGCCGGACACCTAGTTCGACTTAATGACAATAGATCCACAAAAAAGTTTTTATGGCCAAACCAATAGGAACCCGAATGAGAGGACGACCAAAACTTAGATGGTTAGAATGCATTGATGGTTAGAATGACATAAGATCCTTGAAAATTTCAAATTGGAAATCCAGAGCCAAAGATAGGACTGCCTGGTATGGAATTTTAGAGAAGGCTAATGCCCATCCTGGGCTGTCATGCCACTGAGGAAGGAAGGAAAAATACCCATTACATGTATGTAGCCGAAAAAACGTTCTGAATGTGTAGGTTTCAATCCTCACTTAAATATGTGTGTTTGTGGCGTCACTCTTCAATGCAAACCCATTTCACCATGGTTGCAACTTCTGCTCTGTGATATGCAAATTTCACCATGTGTGAAATTCAATTTTCCTATGTAATCCTACTTCGCCTACGTTCAGTGGTTAAGGAAGATATTGTAACTTGCTGTGCAGAGCTGGTATACGGTACGACACTCCGTTTACCAGGCGATCTAATTATCAATACGACATCGATCAACTATGATATGCCTACCTACATCGCACAGTTACGGTCAATCATGTAATCCCTTAATCCTTCACCAGCCAGTTCCCAGAATTTGCAGAAAGATTTTGTTCACCCGCAGCTGAACACATGCTCGCATATATTTCTTCGAATGGAAAAAGTAAAGCCGCCATTAACCCGAAAGTTTACAGGACGGCATAAAGTTCTTCGAAGACTATCGCGAACTTTCAAAATTGACCTCAAAGGAAAACCAACAGCAGTAACAATCAAACGTGTAAAACCTGCATTTTGTTTCAAATTATTTTTTTTTGCAGATCTACGAAAGCAGCAACAGAAGCATACACCCCAACGGAAGAAGGAACCAAAGAAGATCCATTTCATTCTGCCGTAAAGTTAAATAGCTCGTCCCTCACTGGGGATGATGCTCCTGTGGTGTCACTATTCAGTGCAAACCACTTTCACCATAGTTGCATCTTCTGCTCTGTGATATGCAAATTTCACCATGTGGGAAATGCAAATTTTCGGAGTGAAGAAGACGCCAGGGATTTTCCCAACGGGTATAAATACTCAGCACCAACCGCTAGTAGCAGCGGCTTTGGATTCGCTCCTAGTTTCTAAGTTTCAATCCTCCCCCACTGTTAGTGTTTTTCCCCCCATCTCTACTTCTCACAGCCAGCTCTGGCTGCAGCAGCGTTAACTTGGGCTCCTAATTTGGAGGGTGTAAATCCTAAGATTGCCATTGGACGTTCTTCAAAAGAATTCTACTGGTTGAATTCCTATACGAATTTGGATCCTAACTGTGGCCCTGCTACAGTTTTTCGGAACTTGCCTACCTTACAGTTTTGAACTGTTTATTAAAAAAAAATCATTTAGTTTTTAGATTGTTTATCATCCAATGTCCTTAACTTGTTTTGATCTAAGAACCATGATGCATTTTAACATTTGGGTCTCTCTATTTGCCATCACCTTATGTTTATTAAATTTTCCCTAAACTCAAGCAATTTTTCACGAGTTTCTTTCCTCACTCACATAATTTTCTTTCTTAATGTTATTGCCAACAAAGTACTCAATAGATTGAAGTACCACCATTGACAGCAAACCCAGTACTAGAGGGCTTGGCCCAGGGAGTACTGTTGCCAATTCATCCTATGTGGCTCCTATGTGGCTAGTAACAGCGGCGGTTAAAAGTGGTTAGGCTGTTGTGCTACCGCTAATGTAAAAGCTGTAAATATCGTGTAAATAAAAAAGCGGTAGATAAGTCTTATGGTCTTAATCCACTTTAAGTTCTACTGGAAAGATGAATTGGGGATTCGAAAGTATGCTAAAGAAGCCAATAAACACAAATAATGTTAATAAACCAATAGTCAATTAGAAAATGCAATTACAAATATAGGAACAAGGAATGTTTTGAAATTCGTTTAATTTTGAATATTTATGTTCATAGAGCTTTTTATACTTTATAAAGGGATGAATGAATAAAAATTATTGGAGAGGATAATGGACATAGGAATAAATATGTCGATATTTTCTCAATTTAGCCTTGAAAGAAGGGATTGTTGGTTTTGCTTAAAATTGTGACACAAATCTGCTACTATGTTTTACGTAAGACATAACATTTTAAAAAATGATTGGCTATACAATTTATGTTACTGTATTATACGCAGGTAAAATTTCAATTCTCATAAGAAAAACCTTTCTTCTTTATTTTGACACACTTACTATAGAGTAAACGAAATGCCATCATAAAAGAAATGCATTGAAATAATATCTAACAAGAAGAAGGTAGTAACAGAAACTTTATCCAAACTCTATAATTTTATGGCATCACAGCTAGTGAAACGTCCACATACTAGGAAAATAAATCAATTATATTACAGACTCGAGTTAATTTTAATGAAAGAAAGGACTTAGAGTAAATAATTTCACTTATTACATAAAGAAAGATTATTTTCTGGTTTTTCTCTGGAAAAGGTTCATGCTAAATGCTTTCCTTCTAACACTTGATATTGATATATTTTCATTTTTTGGTATACATTTTATAAATAAGATAGTAGCTATACTGTAATAAAACTGTAAAATTACACAGTAATAAAAAAACACTGTATTCTTAAATTCCTATTTATACGTATACTTAATTTATATAATTTTTATATTTATACCAAGCTGAATGATGAGAAATATGTATTTTCTGACATATCAATGTATGTCTGCATTAATAAAATCTATACATGTAGACTCACTTATCATCTATCCCATTTCTGGAATAATTGATTGTACACCTTATGAAAAGTCTTTAAAGTAGCAGCTGCCTGTGTGATCACAATGAGCAAAAAAGAGCTTAGCACCCCTAAACCAAAACCAAACTCTCTTATAACTAAATATTTTAGTGTAAGTTTAACACTGAATTTTTGCATATGTTCTTCATAGCTTTCATTGCTTATGGGCATGTCGATCTTCAGTTTTCAATTTCTTAAAAATATATTGCTTTTTGATTGGGGATTATATTTATTAATATCAGTTTCGTAATCTTCGGAGAACTAAATATATATTTAATATAGTAAAATAAAATATTAATGTGAGGATGGAGTTTCCCACACTAATGAACTTTGTTGTTATGTTTTAAAATTTAACGTGCTATTAGGGATGTAAAAGTGGTTCAGTATTCAAAGTAAAATATTCATCCTTTTTAAACTTTACTATTTTTAACTGTTAAAATAGTAGGTTCATTGAAAAATTTCCACCTGCCAAATTTTTTACATAATATAATTAAAGTATACAATGTAATTGAGAAGAAATCATGTACAAATCATATGTGTACAGATTTCAACAGAATGTATTTGAAACATGTCTGAATCAGTTTCGACTAGTTTAAGTGTTATGTTATTAAGTAAAATGAAGCTATAATCCTTAAACATCAAGTGTGTATTTTAAATCTTCCCTGAATTCATTTTGATGAGTTTCATCGTAACGTCTGTATGTATGAACGCACGTACGTATATACCTGACATAACTTATAACATTTATTTGTAGAATGTTAAAATTTTATACAAGGGCTGTTGTAACATTTGTACACACCTATTTTTGATTTTATTCTGAACTCTAAGTGACTAAAAACTTCACTTTTCATAATTATATTTTAAAAGTCAGAATCCACTCTCGCCTGTAAACATTGACATAAATTTTTCAACCATCCGTATTCTATTCTATATCACAAAAAATTTCACTTTTCTTCGTTATAGTTTAAAAGTCAGGGGCCCCTCTCACCTGTAAACACTTAAATAAACTTCCCCAGCAATTTGTATTCTATTTTATATGATGAAAAATTTCACTTTTCGTCATTATATTTTAAAAGTCAGGGGCCACTCCCACCTGTAAACATTTAAATAAACTTCCCCGACAATCCATATTCTATTCTATATGACGAGAACTTTCGTTTTTTCGTCTTTATATTTTAAAAGTCAGAAGCCACTCTTGCCTGTAAACATTTAAGAAACTACCTGAACAATCGATATTGTGTTCTATATGATAAACAAATTCACTTTTCTTCGTTATATTTTAAAATTCAAAAGCCACTCTAACCTGTAACATTTAAATAAACTTCCCCAAAAATTCTTATTCTATCCTGTATGACGAAAACTTTCACTTTTTGT
>CM063511.1:122260105-122275105 GCA_032207245.1 Pardosa pseudoannulata
TTATGATATACAATAAAAATTGAAATGAAACGGAAAATAGAATCTTGTTACGTATTACTCCGTTGCATGAATTGTAATTACCATTTAAATATTAATTCTTATCATTGTTAACTTTAAACGTTTCTTCTTACAAAAATTAAAAAAAATTATAAATATTTAAAATGCTCAGTTCAAACTTTCTGTAGATATATATATATTTTTAAAAATTTTCATGTGAGACACATAATAAAAATTCGGTAAATATGTTTAAAAAATACATAGTGTAAGATGTCATTTACATTTAAATGTTAATTCTTATCATTCATAACTTTAAGCGTTTCTTCTTAGAAAATTTAACAAATTTTATAAGTATTTGAAATGCTCACTTCAAACTTTTTATAGGCCAAACTATGACTGAATGGTTAGGATGCTGGCCTTCGGAAGCGGAATTCGTGGGTTCGAATTCTACTGTGGCATGTTCGTAGCTGTTCGGAATTGCTTTATCAGTAGGTCCCGGTCTCATTAACCCTTCGTGTTTCAAAAAGTAGACCTTAGCTATCCAAAAACCTTAAAAAAATCAACAAATTTTATAAATATTGGAAATGCTCAGTTCAAACTTTCTATAGTTATATTTAAAAAAAAAAGTTCCAAATGAGGCACGTAATAAAAATTCGATAAATATGTTCAAAAATACATAATGTTAGATGTAATTTCAATTTAAATATTAATTTCTATCATTGATAACTTTAAGCTTTTCTTACAAAATTTAACACATTTTGTAAATATTTGAAATGCTAAGTTCAAACTTTCTACAGTTATATATTATTAAAAATTTCCCTGTGTGACACTTAATAAAAATTAGATAAATATGTTCAAAAATACATAATGTAAGATGTAATTACCATTTAAATGTTAATTCTTATCATTGATAAATTTAAGCGTTTCTTCTTGTAAAAGCTAGCAAATTTTATAAATATTTGATATGTCAGTTTAAACTTTCTATAGTTATATATTTTTAAAAATTTCCATGTGTTTCACCTAATAAAAATTAGATAAATATGCTTAAAAATACATAATGTAAGATGTAATTACCATTTAAATATTAAATCTTATCATTGATAACTTTAAGCGCTTCTTCTTACAAAAATTAACAAATTTTATAAATATTTGAAATGCACAGTTCAAAATTTCTATAGTTATATATTTTAAAATAATTCCATGTGTGACCCCTTAAACAAATTAGATAAATATGTTCAGAAATACATAATGTAAGATGTAATTACCATTTAAATGTTAATTCTTATCATTTATAACTTTAAGCGTTTCTTTTTACAAAAATTAGCAAATTTTATAAATATTTGAAATTTTCAGTTCAGACTTTCTATAGTTATATATTTTTTAAAAATTCCTGTTAGACACGTAATTAAAATTTGATAAATATGTTTAAATATACATAATGTTAGATGTAATTACCATTTAAATGTTAAATCTTATCATTGATAACTTTAAGCGCTTCTTCTTACAAAAATTAACAAATTTTATAAATATTTGAAATGCACAGTTCAAAATTTCTATAGTTATATATTTTAAAATAATTCCATGTGTGACCCCTTAAACAAATTAGATAAATATGTTCAGAAATACATAATGTAAGATGTAATTACCATTTAAATGTTAATTCTTATCATTTATAACTTTAAGCGTTTCTTTTTACAAAAATTAGCAAATTTTATAAATATTTGAAATTTTCAGTTCAGACTTTCTATAGTAATATATTTTTAAAAATTTGCATGTGAGACACATAATAAAAATTAGATTAATATGTCCAAAAAAAAGCATACTGTAAGAAGATGTAATTATCATTTAAATGTTAATTCTCATCAATGATAATTTTTAATGCTTTTTCTTAGAAAAATTAACAAATTTTATAAATATTTAAAATGCTCAGTTCAAGCTTTCAAGAGTTATGTATTTTTAAAAATTTCCATGTGAGACAAGTAATAAAATCTTTATAAATATGTTAAAAAATACATAATGTAAGAAATGCCATAAATAATTTGCACAAAAAAATTTGAAATTTCATAATTATAATAATAATAATTATTATTAAGTATATTAATTTACTGAATAGTTTTCATAAGAAGTAAATTAATGTACTGTTTATTAAGAATCTTAAAAGTAAAAATAACTTTATTGTATATGACAAACCCATCAATAATTCGAAAAACAATGAAAATTTTTTCCTCCAATTTAAACCACTTAATAAATATAATTTAAAATAAATAAATTTCTAGTGACGTACTACAGCGACGATAGATTTTGAGAAAAAATAAATTCATTTGAAAATTTGATATTTTTTATCTCAAATATTTTTTTTTAAATATCAATTTTTAGTACCCATAAATGTAAGTAATACAATGCAATATAACGCATCTATACTGAAAAATAATTATTGTTTTATCAAAATAAACATATTTGTATTTTACGTGTATTTCAAATCCTCATTTTCTTCTGTTTTATACCGCTGAGATTTATTGACTAAGATATTTATTGCATATGTAATTACTTTATTATATAACAAAATTACCTTATGAAAAATATGTTTTTATGGAAATAATCTCAAAATTTAAAAAGAAAAAAGGATAGACCCGTTTTTATAAGGAAATTAAACTTTTAGTATTATTAATTTTTTCTCTTCATATTCATTTTTAAGGTTTAAAACAGCTCTATGATTTAATATAAGTTTTATACAGTTTTATAATTATATAGTTTAATAAGTTAATATAGTTTTATTTTATATGAGTTTAAGTCTAAAGTCTTAAAAATATGGAATAAATCAAGTTATCCTTATCCTATGTAAAAAGGAATGCGAATATAGCATTTCTGATAAAGTTGCAGTTTAAACAATTAGTAATTAAAAACTTAATGTTCCTAATTAAAAGCATAAGTACTAGCTACTATGTTACTTTAAATTAATATGCATCATATGTTGCTTATCTGAAACCCAAATAAGAGCTTTTGATTACCCAAGGAATTTAAATTAAAATATGATATAATTCTTGACAAGGTATCTTTTTATCTGCTTTAAAAACAGTTGTAGGTAATTTATACTGATAAATATCATAGAAATAATATTCAAGAGATATCTAAAAACCCAAATAAGAACTTTTGATTATCTATCTGAAAGAATGAATTTCGACTGATAGATAAGACAGTAAAATCTGTTATAATCCTTGGCAACGTATTTTTTTTATCTATTTTAAGAACAGTTGTAGGTAATTTTAATGATTTAAATTATATGTATAGTAAATAATATTCTTATAATATTTAAAAACAAAATAACATATTTTGAATATCTACCTGACAGAACGAATTTCGACTGATAGATAAGACAGTAAAATATGTTATATTCCTTGACAGGGTATTTTTTTAATCTACTTTAAGAACAGTTGTAGATAGTTTAAATGATTTAAATTATTTGTATACTAAATAATATTATTATAATATCAGAAAACAAAATAACAGCTTTTGAATGTCTACCTGAAAGAACGAATTTCGACTGATGATAAGACTGTAAAATATGTTATAATCCTTGACAAATTATCTTTTTATCTACTTTAAGAACAGTCGTAAGTAATTTTAATGATTTAAATTAAGTGTATACTAAATAATATTCTTTTAATATCTGAAAACGAAATAGCAGCTTTTAAATATGTACCTGAAAGAACGAATTTCGACTGATAGGTAGAACAGTAAAATATGTTATATTCCTTGACAAGGCATCTTTTTATCAACTTTGAGAACAGTATTACGTAATTTTAATGATTTAAATTACGTGTATACTAAATAATATTCTTGATACACTCAGGATTTAGAATTTGGATGAGCGATCTGTTAATCAATTTATCGAAAAGTAAATTCGAGCGTAAGACTGCTCTACGCATCACTTGAGATAATCAAATTGACATAGAGAAACAATATTCAAATGCCTTGAGTGATGAATGGCTTTAATATAAACACGTTTCATTTATTCATGTGGTGTTTCTTAATTTAAAAATAGTTTTATGTGAGTAAACTTGAAGCAGTTAAATGAAAAGTTACCGATTAGTTGAACCATTCGCCTATAATTTTGTATAAGAATACTGATCATGTGTAAAAGTTTTAGATAGTAATTACTTCTAAACATAATTATTTGTGACCAACAGACGAACAGACCCTTGTGGAGTAATTTTAGCTTTCCTTTTAAAAGTCACCCCTGTTCAAACATCCACACTTAACTGAATAAATGACATATTGCCCATTAACATTGTTGCCAAATATTCTAAAGTAGTGTTTATAAAACTTATGATCTCTATCTTTATTACCTTTGAAAATTTTTAATTTAATTTTTTAGACTTTTCCTATTTATCAGGCTAGGAAATAATTACTATTATATTATGTGTAATATAAAATTATCTTTCTTTTTCTATCATTCTGATTTAAATAATATTTAGTATATTATTTAAACAGTATTAAAAGGCTTATATTTCTAATATCTTTAATTTATCAAGTTTTCTAAAAATGCAATTTCATTTTCCAAAGAAACCATGTTTATTTGAAGATAACTTACAGAAAATCAATTCTAAAAAAAACTTGTACATGTTTGAATATTGCGATATTTTCACATTAATTAAAGCAGATAATTAAAAACAGAATCATAGTGATATCACATATTATTCTAATGTGTTTAAAACATTATTTTTGCAGTCAGATCCAAGGCATTATATTCTTAATAGATTTTTTTCTGGGGCTTTATTTGATTTCGTGTTAAAATGTCAGCTGAAATATATGATATTTTAAATTATTCTATTGTCCTATTTTATGATTTATTTTCATATTTAATTTAAATATATTTTTCCATTAAAAACAAGCATTAAAAGAATTGTTTCAATTGCATGATAAAACGTCAATATGCTTTTATTGTCTTGTTCTAATAATCAAGATATGCCATCTTCCGGAGACGGACATTATTTATATTACTTATTTTGAGACTTTCCGTTATATTGTGCTAATTAAAATAAAAATGGAGGTCAAAACCTAAATGTCTGAAAAGTCCTAATTACACATCTTCAACATTCTACACCTAATTGCTTTTTGCTTATGAGATATACATTGGATATAATATAGATAGCACTATAAAACTAGTCAAAAGGTTTCAGATATAGTCAAATTGGATATTTAAAAATTCATTTTACAAACGTACAGGCATAACGACATTTATTATTCCGAGCATTATATTTCAAAGTTACAGATTTCATTCGTATTTTAACGCATGAATTTCAAAAGTCTACCATTCAAATAAAGAAGCTAGAGTAACATGAAATATTCTGCAAATTTCTAAAGGGAAAAAGGCCTGAAGAAATAAAGTCATAGATGGCTCAGAAAAATTGTATCGTGAGATAGATGTGTAACAATGTCTCAAATTCTTACAATTTCTTAATCCTAAGCTTATTTCACCATCCGTTACTTCTATTTTAAAATCTCTTGATAGGCTTAAATTATATGCATCAACGAATTTTAAAGCGATTTAGAAATGAACTCAATATTTAAATATACAATACTTATAACAATAAACTCTGCATCCTCCTGTAGATTGGGAATGAGGGAAATTGAAGCGAGATATTTAGATAAATTTTCCACCGTCTCAAGTGGCGATTCAAACATGGTTACCAAGTGAAACATCTTTAATCAGCTTTTCGGGGCCCTAAAAATATGTCATCTTCAATTGCAAGACTACATACCGGTCATATTTAATGGAAAATGTCTATGAAAATATCTCCAGTTAATACTAGAACCTGTCCCACCAGTAGAAAATGTCCATGAACTCCCCCTACGCCGGACCAAACCTATAACTACAAGCTACTATAGAAATTGGTTCAACCCTAAAAGAAGTTATCGACAGTCATAATGCTCCAGAACTTGAGACCCTTGTCTTCCAGGCTTTCTGACACATTAAGCACGCATAGAGAGAATAACAACAAGTAACCACTGGTTTACATTATCATAATCAGATCAAGTAAATCGATCTGACAACTTTGTAAATCAAAAGTAACGCTACTGTAAGCTTTGAGTTCGTCTCTGTACGTTGTCAAGATGAGTGTTTGTTAAAGCGGAGTTTTGTTCATTATAAGAAGCCGAACAATTAAAAACGACAGTATTGTGCGAATAATGGACTTCTTGACCCACGGACTCTTGGAGGTGTCAAGCGGGTTGTTTATCAACACTGACAGAGAAAAGGAATTTTGCTTTGTGTAACCTAGTCGGCCAGGCGCCATGGACGCTTCAGCTACCCCAAGGATGAGGGTCAAAATGGGTGGGGTTGATATCCCCGAAAACAGAGGTTTCTTGTTTGGAGAAGAAAGAAGCGGGAGACACTGCAGGCTGAACTCTTTGTGAGTTAGGTGATCTAGAGCGATACCTTCTTGAATAAAAAGTTTCATCCACAAATAGTTAATTTTTCTTTAAATGTTTCTGTTTTAAATAAATCAACCTTTGTTAAGTTTTAAACATCTACGGCTCTGGTTATTTCATCTTCAAATCTGCTGTATTGCGTGGAACCCATGAAAAGTCATACCAAAAATGAGTAGGGTGTGACTGACTAACGGAAATAGAAAAATCGCAACCGCTCAGCGATCTTATAACTACTAAGTGATATTTTCAGGATATTTCTTAAAATAGCCCTAAATAACAAACTTGACTAATCATAAATAACCACTGAAATATAACCACTATATGATGAAAATAACCACTGAATGAGAAACGCTTATCTCTATAGTGTTCTACAGTAACTCTCCCAATGGTCTGATAGAGTCAAAAACCTTATATATGTCTAATATCTTAACGATGCTGTTACTTGTTAACCTTGAGAGGAAAAGTCTATAGTCTACACCAGATTCAAAAGACCTCGTCATAATATGCGACCATGGCTAAAGGTTATAAGCAGCTGCTCTTGAGCGAGATACTCCGAGGGCTCATAATGGGTAAATCAAGTTGATTCTCGTAATATAGAAGTAGTGACCAAGCAGAAGATCGCCCAATGCTTGGTCTGCCCCCTCTAAAAATATCATTTGGGAGCTTGGCAATGCGACTATTTACGTAACTCAACAGCCATTAATAAACATGGATAATTGTTCATGACCCTCCGGTTACGAAATTACTACATTTCCTTATTGAGCTACCGTGCTCCATATATTTTATTGTAAATTTCATATACCGAAAATATTTTAACCAAGTGTTTTAGAATTTGTGTTTGTGAGGTTTCAACCTTGGTATTCATTTAAATGTCACAGAAGTTTTATTTTTATGATTGTAATTCGATATCTGTCTACTCTATATACATAAAAATATTTTATGAAAGTTCTTATAAAAATTTCAGTGATTCTAGGTCTTAAATTTATTTTTAAATATTTCCTTAAGCAACAAGAGTTTTAATATTTTATAAAAAAAACTCCCTACCCGCTGAGTATAAATTAAACAATTTAACGGATCTATTTGCAACGAATTGTGTAAAATTTTATTACGAAATTCCATACGGCCAATACATATCCTCTGAAGCAATCAGTCACGTAATAAAAGTTATAGGTTATGCAATACTCTTATATTACCCTCGCAGTGAAACATTTTTTACGACACATTCCTTTCGTTACTGATCACAAAACCCAAGCCAGACATAAAAAAAATATCTCGCTATCTTAGTCCAGCATTGGCTGCCCAGGTTTATTAATAATGAATCAAACAGAGATAGCATCAGAGAAGAAGCGGATAAACCGGATCCTGATGCATTTTGCATAATTTATAAAGCCTTGCAATGGGTTGGAATACCTAATGGGGAACAGGATCTTCAATAAGCAAGTATTTGAATTCGAGCAATCAATACGGCTGAATTGAAATTCATTACTTTAACCGAAACGAGTTGGTTGTGACAGAGAAAATATGTATAGAGCTCTCGTAATTTAGCTTCCAATCGCGCTGCTCTGATATGTATTAGATAAACTAAATTTCTCTGAGAAAAATTATTTAAACTATTTAGGGAAAAATGCTAAATTACCTTTAAATCCAATAAAGTGACACTAAGATAAATTACTGTCATTAAATTGAATCGTTTAATGACGTGAAATATTTTTTAATAATATAATTTTTATTCTAAGCATTTATCTATATTTTAAATCCTTATGGTAATTTATATTAATCTATGTGTTTATGTATGTAAATTATCTAATTTAAGTATCTTAGCCACGTGTTTTAGCTTTTTAGCCATGGTAGCTCAATAACATAAGAGTAATAAAGGCTAGATTTCAACATCTTATCAGTGTTAAAATTTCTTAGAAGTTACTGTAGCTTACTTGGAAAACCCAATAATCCCCTATATAATAATAGCCTGAGTTATCTGCCCGTCCGTCATAATTGCATAATTAGTTATAAAAGGGTGTTATATAAACAAAAATGGCAAACAAGAAGTAGAAAGCATCTTTAGGATATAAATCATGATTACAATAACGATAATGAATTATGATTCAACGTCATAAGTGAGACAATGAGGAAATTGTATGGGAATGTTTTGAAGTTCCGTAGTGTTAATTGTGCTATAACCATCGTAGCCGAAAACTTCAAACAATTATGAATGTATTATAACCGTAGTTTTCGATTTTCATTTTATTACTTTGGTAAGTCAAAAGTCTGAAGTAAACAATTTAAATTATTTTATGAATTAGAGAATGGAATCTCAGTTATTGAGTAGCACATGAAAATTATTTATTTTCGTTAAGTTTCGCTGTTTCTTTTTGAGCAATATATTTTTTTTCTATTTAGATAATTATGTCTCGCCAAAGTAATAATTGAAATCACTGTTTCGGATTTTAACTGATAATTCTTGAACACAAAATGAATTGTTAAAAGTTAATTGTAGATATTGATTTATTTAATCATTAATTCCTCTCAGAGAAATTTTGTTGAACCCTTAAAGGTCAATGCATAAAAATGCAAAATATCTTGATAGTAAAACTGCTGTTTAAGGCAAATTTTAGACGCAATGTAAGTATTCGTGTTATCAGTAAGTTATGAACATAGAGCATTTTTTTATATTTTGTAAAGACTCATTTTTTAAGAGTTTTGTTTATTAAGAAAAACATTGTTTTAATATGATTTAGAATTAGAAAAATTTGTTTGGTTATATAAAACTCTTTGAGTATCTTTGTTATAAAATATAGGACTGAAAATGTATAAATATAAACTGAAAGAGTGATAGATTAACCCCTTAACGCATTTGCCCGTGTCTGACACTGGCGAAATTCAAATTAAGCATGTAATAAAATCGTTTACACTTTGTTTGTATAACAATTTTTTATATACTTTTTACTCTTTCCAAGCTCCCTAGTCACCCCCAAAACTGAAATTGCAAAAAATAACTTACATTGTACCTATATATCCCTTTTCTGTGAAGAAAATATGTCATATTTTATAATTTTTTCTAAACCAAACTCGTGCTTTAAGGGGTTAACAGAGCAAAATTCAAACTGTTGTTATACCACTTTAACCCTCTAAGCGGTTCTCACGTACAATTGCGCCAAACCGATGATGTCTTCAAAGCGGTTGTCACATACAATTTTCGACTTCCAAAAACGTTTCGTAAATGGATGTATTGTACATTTCTGCCAGTGTTTTCCCCATGGAGTTTTGAGGTAGGAGGGTCAGGTCGATTGTTTAAGAACTGCACCCCGACTCCCTGAGGCACAAAGATGTTGATAACTTTTCATGGTTTTGTAAATCTCTATTTCGAATTTTTTCGTTTGCGGTAACAGGTGTATCTCTAATTGCTCCATTTAAATAGCTTGGATGACTTTTGTAAAAAAATATAAATCATTCTCTTAAAGAATATTTTTATTTGTACTTTTACAATCCATTATTTCTTATGGGATGATCTTCGAGACTTGACGAGCTTTATGTGTATTAAAAATTAACAATCTATAATGTCTATTTATATATCTATTTATAACCTGAAGTCAAGGGACATTAACGAGGGTGGGTTTCCCGTATTCCAATCTAGTCGACAAAGGGTGAGGTACAAAATCGTAGAACACTTTGGTCACTGACACAATAAAACTTAAACGTATTTTTGGAGGCTTTTTTTCCTCGGTGTGTTCCACTCGGAGGGTTAAGAGATTTAAATATTTATTACAAACCATTTTTCAATTCATAATAAAATAAAAAGTCCCGTTCCTCTTATAATGTATCGTTTATAAGGACTTTAAAAATGCTCCATCTTCAAATATATATTTAGTTTTTTTTTCTATCGGGACCTCGTAGGCTGAAGAAGTAGGAAGGTTTTCCTCAGGCTGTATTAAAAGAAATGGTTAGATTTGATATATGATACAGATTGGAACCTTTGCTACCTCCCCTAAATCTTATGAAGATTAGTAGAATATTGCTTTTATAGATTTTATGAGTCCTGTATCAAAAACCTAGGATTGTACTGCAGCCCTATTCCGTGCGGGGATTTAAACTATACACAACCGCTTTACCCCTGAAGCTTGGTAACATATACATACTGAGGGCTCAAAGCTTTAGAAAGGTAGTGTGTGAGAAACATTCTTATTGTAAGCATTTATATCACTATCTTCCGTGGGGTATAACCAAGACCTGTTTTGATGGAGACGTTGAAGCTATTAAGGTAGCTTTAACTCACCTAAATGTTCACCCTTCCATTTTCAATCAGGCTGGCATTTTTTCAGATTCACAAGCTTCAATTCTGGTCATTGCCAATTTCTCTCGAGCTCCTAGCTCTATGTCCATCATGCATCTTTAATGGGATTGATGCACAAAAAACATAAAATAATCGCACTACAATGGATTTCATCCCATTGAGTATTCCCGGCAGCGAAAAAGCGGATGGGCTGACCAAGAAAGGTTGTTCTATTAATCAGGCTACATGTAACCTCGTCAGCTATAAGTCTGTTTCGTCAATGGTTAATAAAACACCCAAGACAATACATATATCATTACTGAAAGAAAGGACGAAATAAAAACCGTAGAGAAATTTCATCTTTAATCTCTCCGATTGCCCAAGAAGCAGTGCTGTAGCTTCTTTTCGTCTCGCGACTAAGCACGATTGCTTATATGCTATTTTTTTTTGTCTCCGGATAGCAGATAGTCCTGCTGTCCTCTTAGCCGTACTGGTGTGGCGATGAAAGGTGATCATCTCCTTGATTGTTCAGCTCTCACCAAAAACTGTTTCTACTCCCGATGCTGGGAGGCCAGAGACTCTTTGAACTCTTTGTTAATTTCACAATTTAATGTGATTCTCGTATTCTATTTTTGTACAGTTCTTGTGCTTCTTCTATTGTATATGTTAATGTTTGTTTATTTCTGTTTGTTTCTTTCCATTTCTGTTCGGTGTTAGGATAATGTCTGTATCACCTGTTGCATTGGAAGAAAAAAAAATAATTGTTTTTCATTTCATTTCGTATATCTAAAATCAATATCATTTACCAGGAAGATAACTTTTGAAATATTTTAAAATCTCAATTTTTAAATTATATTGAAATGAAATAACCTAAAAATATCAAATACTGTTAAAAAATTAAAAATTAAATACAAATTGGCTTTTATCTTGCTATAGGATAAAACATTTGGCATGCATTAAAATAATTAACATTGGTAAAAAAGGTAATCGGCTATTGTATATAAATAATTAGTTTTCAATATACAAATTTTAAATGGTAATTTTTAGAAAAATGTTTTTATATTTTTTCCATAGGAGTATATATTTTATGCATTTTTCTAATATATTACTTAATTTAATAAAACGAAACAGTTTTCTTTAAGTTAGACTTTATTAATGACGTATGAAACAGTTTTTTTGTTAATAAAATAGAAAATAAATATTTAATTTTCGTTTTTTTACTTTTTATTTTGTACTGAATTAAAAATAAGCCGTTTTAATGGAGTCTTTTTAGCTACAAATTTATTATATCCACTCTTAAAAAGTTAGAAGCTGAAATTTAGTGCTCATATTCTTAAAATTTGGAGCACATATTTAAGAAATTTGGTGCATATAGTCCTGAATTTTAGAATACATTACGAAATATGTAACAGCTAAGAAAGAATTTTTCTAAATTCAACCTTCATGGAGTTATATGAAAGTTAAAAGAAGAAAAAGTTTCTGTCATTTCATGAAATTCACTAAAACTTTTATTCTAAGCGATTTTTTATATTTATATAAAATGAGAAATCATTGACTGACTGACTGACATATGAATTCAGAGCTAAAATTATTGAAGCTAGGAACAAGAATTTAAGAATATAGATGTATGGGATGTAGATGTATGGGAGCACTAAGAAAGATTTTGTCTTAAATTTAGCCCCTAAACCATGTTGATATAGAAGTAAATAGAAATCGGGGGGATTTAGAAATAAACTAAAAAATTTTCACCATAAATTACACGAGAATGAAAAGACTTTTACATAGCTAAACAAATACAAATTCATCATTCGGAAGGGCATGCTTCTAAATAAATTAACTTCTAATTTTATAACTTTTAAAGAGACATTCTGCACCATTCAAAGAGAGAACTTTTTAAAAAAAGCTGCTTTTGAAATTTAAAAAATGAATATGTCTCAGCTTCTATCGTAATCCCTAGTTAATTAATAAAGTAGAATGTAAATAAACTCAGTAACGTAATGGAAAATATATAAGTTTTTTCTTTGTCTCAAAAAGTGTTTTTTGGTAATTAGGTATACTCGTAAAATTATATCCATCTGAAAAAGGAAGAAAATTGTGTGAATACTTTTTATTATAATAGTTAATTCAATGAATATAATTATTTTTTACTAAAATTATTATTTTTATTCATTAATTTTATAAAAAAATAAGTTGTTTTTAGAATACGAAGGTTTTATTTCAATATTTTTTGTAAACGTTAATATTCATCATAATGAAAGAAAAGTTGTTCACTTAAGTGTATGTCCATTTTTTAATTTAGTCAAGCATGTTTTATTTTTTATAAGGTACCGATTTTTTTAACACCATATCATGTAAAAAAACTCTATATGGTAATTATTCAATTTATATTATTTAATAAAACAATGGAATTAATGATTAATTTGTAAATTTAATGAAATTATAAATGCGTATATTTTTTATGTATAAATGAAGAAGACAGGAAATATATATTTTGAAGTATGTGCCCCAAGTTGTCGGTTGTTTAATCATATTCATCAAGGAAAAGTGACTAATTCTTTTCTAATTGTAGGAGGTCTTAGGCATTTTAAATTTAAAGTAATTCATATAATGGATATTCATTTTTTAAAATTTAAAGCCCAACTCATTTTTATCTGATCAGTTTTACTTGTATGTTAACGATATAAATATAATTTTCAACATGAAGTATTTTTTATGAAAATTATGGTCAAACATTACTAAAACTGGAAGTTCACAAGTTCATGGTGTAAACACCAATGAAAAACGTTTCGAACTATTTTTTGTTCCTTATGTAAATATATCTTAATGATCAGGTCGTAACGTGACCTTTCTTACCAGAAATCTAATTTCATATCTCAGAACTAACTAAATGCAGGATTTTAAAAAAACTACCTGGCAAAATGAGCAGTCATCAGTCATAAATCAACATATCTCCAAATACTCATGCCTATTGTCAAAAGTCCATAAGAGAAGCATCCTTTGTTCACAAAATTAATTGCGGAATAAAATAAAAACAACTTTTGTCTCATAGTGTCTAATATTTTTTAAATGGAAGACCAACATGTATGCCTTAATGAGTCTTACGTATCTGGAATAGAAGATCAAGAAAGCTAAGTATCTGTCTATTCTGTGTGAAGTGGTGGAAGGCCAACATCTACACCTTAATGAGTCTCACGTACTTACAATGGAGGATCATGAACGCCAAGTGTATGTCTACTCTGTGTGAAGTGGAAGGCCAACATGTACATCTTAATGAGTCTGGCGTACCTGCAACGAATGTTTATGCACTCCAAGTATATTAAGCAACACTCGTTGTATTGAGATATTCAGTACAGACAGAAAGTTGACACTAGTTTAAGGTTTAGCTAGTATAAGGTAAGTTACCACTACTATTTAAGAAAAATAGCGTTGATTAAGGTCAGAGATTACTTCATAGATAAGTGCGATCAGCAGGGAATATTGCTGTTCATCAGATCAAGATGTTCTTTAATAGTTGCTTGGTTAAATAAATATTATTATAACAAAATTTTTTATTAGTTGTAAAATAAATATTTGGACATGCTGTGAGCCTATATGAAGGGTATATTAGTAATATATAAGCAGTTTCTTATATTTCACTCCAGCATGCCATAATATGCAAGGAAATTCAATTTGAAACACTTGAAACCCAAGTGGAAAAAGTTTAATTGCGTACACTATTTGCAACTAGCCATACTTGTACTAAAAATAAATCTCTGTATAAGTACTTGTACTATTGAACAAAATTTGTTGATAAAGCTCAATAAAAATGTTATAAGAATGTAATATTTTTTTTATTAGTTTTACCCATTGGGATACACAATGTGGACTAAATAAATTGCATTATAAATTAGGTTGTACCTATTTCATCGAAATAAATGTATAACTAGTTATAGATTTTATTTCTGCATTGCGCATTATCCCCAACCCAATAATTCGGTAACCTCTGCAATAGGTCATTCACTGGAGGACACTTATACAGGAATCATCAAATGTAGTTTTCGTAAATATCTGTAAACGTATCTTATAATAATCTAGATTTATAAAATCCTTTCAGGAGAGAAATTTTTTCACCACATTATTATGAAAAACACCTTTTAATACTTTTAAGCAATAACAAACTTTACTTTACTTTAGAATTCATACAAAATTTTGCAACAAACCTATCTCTGCAATGTTACATTTAAACAACAAAGATATACATATCCTGTCAATAACTGAGCGAAAAGTTTAAAATATATATTTCTATTGTCAAGTTGAATCCCCTA
>CM063511.1:122282605-122297605 GCA_032207245.1 Pardosa pseudoannulata
GAGTAGGGCATGGCTCAAATCATGCTTGATTTGTCCCAGAGGCATTAGAAACAACAATTATTTTTAAATAATTTACAATCTAGTAGGTCACTACAGGCAATTTGTTTTACACATATCTTTTTGTACACATATTCAGATTTTAATATAAACAAAAATTCGATATGCCTGTATAATATTTAAAGTAACCTTACAGTTTTCTTTTACACTTTTTCCAAAGAAGTACATTCATATCTGCAAACTTCCTTAGCCGGCCGGATTCTATACCCCCTAAGTAACACCAAGTGTAGGGTTCAAAGGGGTCTACATTCCAGATGTAGGGAAGGAAGCTGCAAAAAACAGGCCATGGGTCCAAATTACTCACAATGTGCATTGCAGCATATGTAGATAGAGAAAATATTTAAAAAATTGCCCTGTATTTCCCTGTATTTACCGGAAAGTATAAAAACTAATCCGTACGCGGAGGGTTAATAATTAATTCAGCTAATGAAATACTGAATTTGTTTCTATTCTCAACTTGAATATTTTCTTTTTTCCAAGTAAAGTCACATCTTTAACGCTATTAATTCGTACCGTGTCATGTGCAATCTGATTTTTATGAAACTGTTATCCAGAGTTATATGAAATATTTCAAATCCGGAAATGCATTCTATGGTAGCTGCATTAAAAATATAGAAACAAGACAAATCATATTAATTTATGCCCCGATATATGGAGACTGTTTTATAAGTAATTCAAAACTGACAAAAATTAAATAAATTAGTACCGCGTTATATAGAATCTCAAATATAAATAAATTAGGATCAAAACAATACTCTCAACTTGAATATTTTCTTTTTTCCAAGTATAGTCCCATCTCCTATAACGCTATTACTTAGTACCGCGTCATATGGAATTTGAGTTATATGAAGCTATTTTCTGAAGTTATATGAAATATTTCAAATCCGGAAATGCATTCTATGATAGCTGCATTAAAGTGTAGAAACAAGACAAATCATAATAATTTATGCCCGTTTATATAGAAACTGCTTTATAAGTAAATCAAAACTGATAAAAATTAAATAAATTCATAACACGTTATATAGAATCTCAGATATAAATCAATTCGCAATAAAACAATATTTTTAACTTGAATATTTTCTTTTTTCAAAGTAGAGTCATATCTCCTGAAAAGCTATTAACTCGTACCGCGTCATATGAATTCTGAGTTATATGAAACTGATATCCGAAGTAATATGAAATATTTCAAATTCGGAAATGCATTCTATGGTAGCTGCCTTAAAAATATAGAAACAAGACAAATCATATTAATTTATCCCACGTTATATGGAAACATCTTTACAAGTCATTCAAAACTGTTAAAATTAAATAAATTCGTACCTCGTTATATAGAATCTCAGATATAAATAAATTCGAAATAAAACAACAGACTATACAGACCTATAAAAAATCTACATCGTGAAAAAATCAAAATGATAATGATACAGTTAATTAATAATATTTTATAGTAGAAATTGGCAACGGATATGTAGATTTTTACATATTTAAATTTACGTTTATTGAATATAATACATAGTTCATTTAATAAAATTTTGAACTAAAAGAAATTATTCCAGCGAAATAGTTCAGTACGCATTTGATTCCTTGATTATTTATGTCAACTATGAAATATTTGCCTTCAATTCCTTCTTTTAATGCATTGTAAATTATACATCGTAATTTAACATATTGAATAAATGCAGCAATAGACATATTTATCAAACCAGGTTGTATTTATGCTTTGTACGAAAAAATGCGTTACACGTCACACGTGAATAGGCCACCAATAAATTATCACATGCAGAAAGTAGGCTTATAATAAGAGATGAAAGTTGTATGCTTTAAGTTCATTAAAACTTTTTGTATCTGAATAATAAGGTTTTATGATCTCACTTATTTATTAAAATATATAAATTATTATTGTATTTTAAATCCTACTAATATATTCTACGTATTCATATTGTAAAATAAGCTTTGAAATACAATGAGATATTCGACTGCTTAATATTGCGTCATACATGATTTGCATATCCGGTATTAAAACTTTTCATGATTATAATCCTTTTACGATCCCATGAATTCGCTGCATATATTCAATTACGTTTTTGAATAGAATGTGATTTTGTTAAATGAAGCATTTGGTTAATGAGCAATGAGTATAACGTATCATTTAATTGAAATACCTCCAAACACTAAGTGCACATTGCTTAGAGGTATGTGATTAATCGCATACCAAACCGACTTCATTAGCTTATTCTTCGTCATAATGGACACATGCAATTCTCTCCTAAGGCTATGCTTGACTATATTAATTATAAATCGAAGACACTACCGACAGAGAAGCACCTAATAAACAACATTCTTGGAAATTTACATAATTTATTACTTCCCTCATTGTGAAAAATGATTAATGGATATCTGAATTCCTTATCGGGATTTAAAGCTTCGTGGCATATGGTTATTTGTAAACTTAATATACGAAGCAGATTAATGCACTTTGAGAAGCTTGTTTAAACTTTCTGTAATAAAGTTTTGCAGAACTGTCAGTCCTGATTAATATTCTATTAATATTTCTGTCTCTAATACTTTGTTTTACATTATTTTCTCTCCAAATTAAGGAATATTTTCATTTAAATCCTTTAGAGTATTATAGAATTTAAAACAATCTTTAACAATACTTTAAGAAGAATGCTTTACTCTCTCACTTAAATTCACCTTTACGACTTTTGACAAAATATGCTGTTAATTACAACATGAGAATTCACAACTGTTGTTTAGAATGTGACCTTTGTTTAAAATATACAGCATTTATTCTATTTGGAAAAATTTACTATAATTCCTGAAATAACATTTTTTTAAATCAATCTAAAATGTTTTTTTTAAAAGAAGAAATGTGAAAAATTATTATTTAAGTTTTATGCTTTCGTTATTTTAAAAACATAATTTTTATAAAACAATTATTCAGTTTATCATGAAATCTAGTAGAATCTGAATGCTCTGAGATCCAGTCTTTTATTTTCGATACAAGTTATTTATATATATATATATATATATATATATATATATATAATATATATAGAGAGAGAGAGAGAGAGAGATTTTTGTCCTCTATATACAAGATAAATGATTTTGCGTAATATAGAATTCAAAAGAACAACACTTTTTAATATAATCAGTTAGAATCTTGAGTTATATAAAGATATCTGTCCAAAAGTTGGCGAAAGTAAAACAAACGGCGTAGATTTGTTTAAGCAAAAAATATACGCGAGTCAAACATTATTTACAGATTAATTTTTTTGGCATTATTTAGACTTACTCCAATCTCCACTTAATTTATTGTTATACTGTTGTGTTAATCTTTGAAAGTTTTATTATCATTCTTCTAACGTTCATCTCTCTGTTGCAGATATATTGTCACTCTTTTAGATGTTTTCAAAAAAGAAGAATAATGAGCGGTAATCAAACGTTCATCATGAATGATGAAAAAGGACGTCCAAGCACGATTATAGGCCACTGAAACACATGGCATGAATAAACCATACAGCTTCATCGAGAATGGTAGCAGAACATTCGTCCATTGCTTCAAGTGTATCACTGTCTTCATGATTTCACCAATGTCTGCTGCACCGTGGACTGGTGTAAGAATTTTTTTACAGCAATCTTCTCAAGCACAACTATCGACGTCTGCGGCAGAAATGGGCTTGAAAAAACAGAATTGCGTGAAGATTGGCAGCAAATGGTTTTTCGGATGAATTCTACTTTGATTTGTAGCACATATCTACATTCTTATTAGACACTGTACCGCACAATGAAACCTTTAGAATTGCCTTATTCATCGTCATATTTGACGGACCCCTGGAGTTTTGGTCTGAGATGTGGTTGGATGATCTCAGTTGCTACAAATTACCAGTAATGTTAAGAACAACAAGTATATCAGGACAATGATGGAGCCCAAAGACTTTCCTTTATATCAAGGTATTCCTTTGATTGTCTTTAAGTAGGACATTATGCTTCCACATGTTGCAAGGATTATTCAATACTTCTTTTCAACAAAACTACTTAGTTTCTTTTATTTATTATTTGGATATGTTGCCTATTAAACATGAGGTGTATATCTGTGTTTGAGTTCTAGCTCATGATCCTGGTCCTATTGCTTCAACAGATGAACTATGGATAAGAATAGTTCAATTTCAATCCTGTGCCTCAAACAAAAATTCAAAATCTGTTTGCTCCATGCCCCATCACGAAGTAATACTTATTGCTCTGAATTGGGGTAAAATCAGATACTGATTTTTAATCCTCAGATACTTTATATCGTTTTTGATTTTGAAGATGTAATCATTTATTTTAAAGAATAAATATCGTTTATGCTTTAAATTTAATTTAATTCCGACGATTCTTTTATCAGGCTTCCGTTTTTTACTGTCAGAAGCTTATACAACAAAGATTTTAAAAATATATATTAAAACATTTTAAACATTTCTACGATAATTAAAAGAAATGATATAAATATATTTGGTTATACTCTTCGTGTATAACAACCCACATTAGCAGAAGTAACAAATTATTTTATAGCAGAATACTATTTTTCAAGGAATAGCAAATTAAAATTGAAATATCTTAATTCTATTTGCGTAATGAAAGTTTGCACAGACAATCCCTAGTGTATTTTCTGAGAATTGCTTTTAAGATTTTAATTGCCGTTGAAACATTTTAAATGCTATTCTAACTATAAAAAAGGTGTTTTAAAAACTAATTTTTTTACTTCACCGCCATTAAAATCTTTAAAAAGAAATATTTTGACAAACCTTGAAAAACATATTAATTTAAAAGATTTCCTTTACTCACATTGAAAAAAATATTCGAAAAGAATAAATCTCGTTGGGAGTTATATTGAAATTTCCATTTGCTTAACACTAGATTTACGGATGTTGATCATATACCTATTTTTACTGAAGTGAGCCAATTTGACTCATACGAGAAAATTGAAGATTTTTGCAAAGAAAATTGTTCCAAATTAATTTAAATGAAATATTTATTATCGAAAAATTCATAGAAAATATTTTTTACATATAAAATCTGTTTTTTCCGCAAACGTTTCTATTACATTTAGCACGATGATTTCTACATCTGTTTCGTTTGAATTATTGTTGAACTTGACAATTCTGCTGTGCGTCAGTAGCAGAAATTTCTGTCATTGGAATGGAAGTGTTCTCGACTTTTTCTCTATATTTACTTCTTATCTCTACAGCCAATTGGATAATATCCCAGGCCTGATAGGACCAATCACTTTCACGTTATGCGATTAACTGTTAAAAAATTCTATGAGTCAAATTGGCTCACAACCGTGAAAATAGGTATACCACATTTGATAATGCAAAATGAAGGGGGTCTGCGGGGAAAAGGAATGAAAGTTTACATATATCGTATTACTTTACTAAAAACCAACGTATGTTTTTGAACAGTGGTATTAAAGTTTTATATATACATACATATATATATATATATATATATATATATATATATATATATATATATATATATATATATATATATATATATATATATATATATATATATATATATATATATATATATATATATATATATATATATATATATATATTATATATATATATATTATATATATATATATATATATATATATATATATATATATATATATATATATATATATATATATATATATATATATATATATATATATATATATATATATATATATATATATATATATATTATATATATATATATATATATATATATATATATATATATATATATATATATATATATATATATATATATATATATATATATATATATATATATATATATATATATATATATATATATATATATATATATATATATATATATATATATATATATATATATATATATATAGTGATCAAATTTTTAATGAGTCAAATGGGCTAGGTCCGTAAATCTAGTGTTAAGTATCAATTATATCGTATATAATCATATTTCTGTTGAATACACTGTTTACAAATTTAGTTTTTAAAAGATGTAAATTTTAGCTAATTTTTATTTTATACTCTATAAGGTAAATATAATTTCATTCAAAAGAAATATAAAAGTTAGAAATGCACAGAAAAAATGCTTTAAATATTCAGTTTAAACATTTAGTTTTAAAAAAGCATTTGAATTTGTAATAATTGTATATTTCATATTATATAATAGTCAATAAATTTGAGGACGACTTTTAACACTTGACATGCGGGTATACTTTATCGCCAACTTACGCGTGCAGATTGAGTTTTTTCACGAATTGCACGAAAGTTTAGTAATTCAGAAAAATCGCAGTAAATGGAAAATTACTTTGTTTTAATGAACAAAAGTTTTTTTTATTTTACACTTTAATATATACTGTAGGATTATTTAATAATAAAAACAACAATATTGTTACAAAATCACAAAAATAAACGATTTTTAAAATTAAAGTCCGATAATCTGTCAGCGCATATTTCTTCATCACTATCTTTGTAACTGGATTGAATAGTTAATGAATTTGAATTTGAATAATCACAAATCAACTCTTGAACTTTGGGTTTTAAAAATTATCTTGAAGTTAAACTATATGTAAATGTTCAATAGTAATGAAGAATCAAATCAGGTAACTTGAAGTTAAATAATAAATGTAAATGTTCAATAGTAATGCAGAATCAAATAAGGTAACTTCTTACCTTTTGTTTATTCTTGGGATTTGCATGAAGAATCTGTAGCACTCGGATTAGGGATAAAACAAACAACGGCTGTTGAACAAACACTTTCTTTTTATTAAACAACACGTCACGAAAAATGGAGAATAAACGGAGCAATGAATAAGGAATTATAACTTATGTTAAGCTTTAAACACGTTTCACAGATGAATACGAATAGAATACAGGAATATGAATAGAATTACATTGATAAACCAACGCCGAATCCTCACGGCTTTTTCCGTTACACCAACAATTAGTTTTTTTTCTCCCTCGCTCAAAAACGCCATCTAGCTTTCGGTGGCGAAATTAATCTAACAATAAGAACGGCTCAATTTATCAATTTTATATTCAACAATAAAAAACCAAGCTTCATATTGACAAAACACGACTTGTACGTTCTGGAGCTAGGAATTCGATTGAAGACGAAATAACGCAACAAAACACTGTGTAACTCGACAGTCATAACTTGTGGAAAGAAAATATGCAAAGCGTTGCATAGCAAAGCAAACAACACGCATATAATGTCACACATACATATAATTATACGTATTTAGTAGATTTGTGGTGGTTAGCGGGTATCCACCACAAATCTACTAAATACGTATTTTTACGTGACCCACGCTTCAGTGACAGACTGCAAAAAAAGTAAAAATACGTTACTTGCACGCGAAGTGTTAATATACACTTCTGTTTTTGATTCTCTAAGTTATAATTTGCAATTAAATAAGAATTAAATGGGATATTTTGCGCATTTTTCAGTTTCTTCTCACCTTGAATATCATGAGTCAAAATTAATTTAAATTTTTCGAATTACAGAAAATGTTACAGATTTTTTTTCTTCAAGAACGTGCTTTCCTTATTTCCGAATTTATCCTTTTTAAGATGTATATTCATCTAATAAAAAAAGTTTTGAAAATATTTTTTAAAGTTATTTTTAATAAAATTATATATTTCGTGGTAATAAATGCATAAATTATAGAATGAGTACTTTTATGAAATCATTTTTCATCATAAATCTGAGTTATATTTCACAATTCAACAATAGAAAAATATCAAAATTTATGTCATTTAGACGGTCTAAAAGTCCACTGTCGCCTTAAGGCAACTTGTGATTTCAAATCTTTATTTCTAAAGCTTAACATTTTAGCAATATTTTTGCAGGATTATTAATAATGACATTTGACAGAATATATAAGACACGACACTGAGATCTTCAAGAAAACAGCTTTGCAGAAAATATAAAACAATTTCATAAAAAAATAGCTATTCAGTAATATTTACTAAAAATGTCATTCTGCACTACATTTTAGATGAATTTCAGATTTTTATTGTGTACTGGGATTAATACAGAGAAAAATCTAAGTATTAGCTTTTAGTAAAAGTGAATACAAATTATATTTGAGCCATGATAACAAAATAAGTACAGACAATCTCGTATCCGGAGAATTCGAGTCTGCAAAGATATGCCGTGTTCATTAACGGCGTCTGTGAGATATAAAATAGTTTGTAGTTGCTATGTTCCTTAAGTTCTTAAAAATACTCATAAAGGTTTCATTTTAATCAAATAATTAAATATTATTCTACTCTTTCTCAACGACATTTGCATCAGTTCACTCATTATGAGTCGACTACTCGTTGCAATCAAATTAGTAAATATTATCCTACTCTTTTTGTATGACTTCAGTTCACTCAACGTGGTGATATCGGAGACTGTAAAGAATAGTGTATAATTTCCTAGCTTGTATGTATTGAATTGTGTTCTACTGTGTACCAAAGTTATACAAACGTTATCCATCTTTCCTAAGGCACATTTATATCAGTTCACTAAGCATTGTATACTGGGTGAATCGTACTTTTATCCTGGGTAGACCTACTGCGGTATATCCTCCGTGCTTCAGGAAACTGAAAAGAATTGTGTATCATTTCCTAGCTGGTATGTATCGACTTGTGTTACTCCATGTATCTATAAACGTTATCCCTCTTTTCTAAAGCACATTTACATTAGTTCACTAAACATTATATACCTGGTCAATTGGACTTATAACCTGGGCAGAACGGATTAGTCCACCGCACTTCTGGAAACTATACAGAATTGTGTATCATTGCCTAGCTCATGTGTATTGACTTGTGTTCCTCTATGTATCAAAATTATACAAAAGTTATTTTGCTTTTCTAAAGCCCATTTACATCAGTTCACTAAATATTGTCAACCAGATTTTTAACCTGGGAAGGATTCCTGCGGAGCATCCTCCCATGGTTCCAAAAAGCTGCAATGAATGCAATTTATTGTCTAGTTTGTTTGTATTTACTGTATTGCATTATGCAATTCAGTTATTTTAATAATATGGACGGAATGCTGGATTTGTCCTTGCATAAAGCAATGCTGTTGGACGGTCAGACTGAACCTGCAATTCAATACCTTACAGAGTACCCCCATCGACCTCAGAGTAGGTAGATGTTTAAGGTAGTATACTACTTGTGATTGTGGCAGGGTCATCTGCTTGGAATATGCTTCTAAATGAAAATATTCTGCAGGTTAAGTAAATCTTCAGATCTCGTGGCACCTCACTGAAAAGTAAAGCTGCATATTACCCTCAGCAATAGACCAGTCGAATATTACCATTGTGTCTATTGGACCTTCTGTAGACTTTTCTACGCCAGGGGTAACAAAAGCAACAAGAATTATATAACACTATAATTTATGCTTTCCTCTGCTTTATAGTGTATTCTCGAAATAATAAAAAATAATAAAAAAAATACCCTTTTTTTTAATAGCATAAGCAATCACCCTAAAGTGAAAAGGATTCCAAAGAATATAACGCATTTTGGCTATTGCCGAAAGATGGATGGTAGGGTGCGACCCTTCGGAACCGGTGTTTGCAAGTTCGAATCCAGCTGCTGGCATGGATGTTCATAACCATTTAGAATCGACTTTAAGCAGTAGGTTCCCGTTTAATTAGCCATCGTGTGTAAAACAATAGAGTTGCAAACCAAACCATTTAGAACGTTTTAAAGTTAACTATAAATTAAAAAAAGTAACCAAAATGCAAATAAACCTACTTTTCGAATTTTAAAACGAATATATACCACATTGTAAACGAATATATACGAAAAGGTTTTCATCACGCCATGTTAAAGAACATAAATATATTTTTCAAAATCGACTTTAATTTTGTTTCTGTGATAACTAGAATATAAGTTTTCTATAATTAAATTATCTGAAAGATTTTAAGAGATTGGAACATTTAAATATATAAAAATAAGATAAGCATTGCAAATAAATATTGATTTCTTGTATCATTTCGTTATAACGAAAATAAAACATATTAGCTCTTTATAAATCTACTTGCATATAGCCAGCAATAATATCATTTTGGTTACTTCGATTGATTATTGCTATGAATGCGTTTCAAAAAAACTTATCTTTCAGTTATTTTAGTTAAAGATAAACTTGCTCACTTAAAATATTTTAAAGATATTTTATTAAATATTCCGAAGTATTTTATTCATTTCCGACTACGCTTTATTAAGTATTAATATATAGGTTTTATATGTATTTGTGTGCTAATATAAGATAAGGTTTAATAAAATACATGCATTTCCATTAAGATATTTGATCTATTTCAGTGGGCTTTTTAAAAATTACAAAATCCCTACATCGTTGCCTGGGTAAGTTAGTAATATAAGATAAAAATGAAATTCAAATATATTTAGTTAAACTTGTTATAGAATGCCTAACATGAGTATAAAGTGTTGATAATTTTTTTGCAAAATTGACTTTTTTGATAACTTTATAAATATGCTTTGAAAAAATAACGCGATTTAAAATTTTTATGCTATAACAAGGCTAGAATTTTATGTTCTTAGTAAATTAAGTGTAAATTCAAATAAATGCACTCCGTTGACAGTTTCTTAGTGTAATTGAAATAACAAATCGAATAAAAACATTTAACTAGATTAAAAATTCTACACATAGCTTGGCAGTAAAAAAAATCATTTTCTTTTTTTATTGAATTTGGTCATATTGAAATGTTTTTTCCCTTAAATGAATCAAAAGATAGTAAAATTTTTACAGATATATTTTTAAACCAGTTTCAATTTGCTTTTTAGAGGCATGCACTACATTTTTACAAACAATACATGTAATATAAGTAAATAGGAAGAGATAAATACGGCTAAAACTTTGAATATGAAACCTTTTAAACGTATTTGTCTTCTGTGACAGAATAGAAGATTTTAGGCGCTAAAAGCTTAGGAATAGAGTTTCAGAATGCAAAGGAATTCAGATGGAATACACTTCCGTATATGTGTAATGTTGCTTTTGTGTATTATGTAATTGGAATATATATGTATTCTTTAAAATGCAGATAAATCGTTTTCATGTACCGGAGAAGTCGTTATAAAGTCTACTATTATTTTTTAGATAGTTTCACTTAGAAAGTTTAGGAAGTATTAACAAATTGGAAGAGAGTACAACTATATTTTATGTTTTAAATGGTAATTTTTATAACAAGATTAAAATGTGTTCGGCATTCCTCAAGTTACATATATGAAAAGTGACAATTCTTTCTATACAGGGTGTCCCAAAACGACTACATAAATTCTGCACAGCTAGATTTCTCGTTGGGAATACATAAAAACTGGCAAATAAGAGTTCCTGTTCGAACCATAGTTTATGACAAAAATACGAAATACAAAGTATGACGTCATTGCCGGTGCAAAAAAAATCAAACCCACTTTATTGAACATATCAAAAGTAGTATATGCACGGGCATACTGTTTAACAGTTTGTAAGGAATTTCCATTACATAGCCGTACATCACGTACATGTCGCAGTAGTCCCGAACACATGACCATCATACGAAGATTACCGGTAACTGCAAGATGCAACCTTTTAAATACCAGTTCAATTGTGGCTTAACGTCATGCATGCCATGGCACTCGCATGCATGAAGCGATATTCGGGTGAACATTTTAAACATTATCGTATGGAAATATATGCAAATACTGTTTTTGATATGTCCAATAAAGTGTTTTTTTTTGTTGCACCGGCAGTGACGTCATACTTTGTTTTTCATATTTTTCTCATAAACAATGTATCATACAGGAACACATCTTTGGGCAGTTTTTATGTTGTGTATTGTAGTCCTTATTTATATTTGAGTATTAACCTGTGATCAAATGTATAGTGGTGATTTTATTTTGATTGCATTGTATAAAAGTATTTTTGTACTAAATTTAACCACAGGTTCTGAGAAACTACAGACATAAATATGCAGATAAACTAAAAGCTAAAATTACAGCATCCGAAACTAGCTTAATATAAAAAAAGTCAATTTATTATAATATATATACATCTATGTACATACAAAACTGATGCTAATTTTCATAAATTAAGCTTTGTCAAGATCTTCTAAATTAGTTCGGACAATTTTTTATACTTAAGTAATTTTGTAAATAGAGAGAGGACCTAATCTCAATTTCAAAATGGATGTAAAAGCTGGCACCTTTGGGGAGTAAAGATGGTGTGCCCGGAAAACTGCTGGTTGATGGGTATCTATGGATATTTCGTCCGACTGGTCCGGGGTTTCCTCCTTAGTGTTTGGGTTGTGGTCGTGCTATTTTATGTAGGAACACTTCCCGTCGGACTTGGCTGGACTCTCGAGCTCGTTCCGTCAGACTTCTCTCCTCGTCTGGACTATCGAACACTTTCTGTCGGACTCTCTCCTCGACTCGACTCTCGAACACACCTTCTGTCGGACTCTCCTCTAGTCTCGACTATCGAACACCTTCTTTGGGACTTCTGAACATCCACTCCATTTTTTAGATTTTTCATATTTCTTAGATAAACTAAAAGCTAAAATTACAGAAATCGAAACTAGCTTAATATAAAAAAAGTAAATTTATTGTAATATATATACATCTATGTACTCTACAAAACCGATGCTAATTTTCATAAAATAAGCCTTGTCAACATCTTCTAAATTAGTTCTGACATTTTTTTTTATACTTAAATAATTTTGTAAATAAAGAGAGGACATAATTTCGATTTCAAAATGTATGTAAAAGGAGGTACCTTTGGGGAGTGAAAATGGTGTGCCCGGAACACTGCTCGTTGATGGGTATCTATGGATCTTTCGTCGGGGGGTCAGGGGCTTCCTCTTGAGTGTTTGGGGTGCGGCCGTGCTATTTGATGCAGGAACCCTTCCTGTCGAACTTGGCTGGATTCTCGAACGTTCTGTCGGACTCCTCTCTTCGTCTGGACTATCGAACACCTTCTGTTGGACTCTCTCCTCGTCTTGACTCTAGAACACACCTTTTGTCGGACTCTCCTCTAGTCTCGACTATCGAACACCTATACTTTTTCTTTTTTTCGATCTTTCTTATTTTATTAATTTCATCCTTGTCCCCCCTTATCCAATCGTGATAGTTGTAAGAATCTCATTGGTCTGCTTAAACCCCGCCTTGAGACCGCCAACGTGAAAAACCTCATCATTTCTAATTGGTCACTGTCCCTTAGGGACTGATAAATACTCCACAAAGGTACATTCTTATTTAATGTCAAGTACGGAGACGGGATTCTAATCTGGGACTGGGATCACCGTACAATACAACTATATCCGTAAAATATAAATTTATGGCCCTATGTCTTTTTACAAAGATGTGATGAGGTCAGATTTAGATCCTGAGCATTTTACTTCTTGTATGAATGAATCAATTATATTACTGATCTAAATCGCGTCATCACAATTCCCACCAAGGAATCTAGCAGTGTAAAATTTATGCGGTCGTTTTGGGACACCCCGTATATGAGAATAATTACATACTATACAGTAAAATAAACAAATGCTCTGTAATGAATATAGAAATTTGTTCGCCTTCATTTACGTTTTGTAATAGAGGCTTACAAAGATTAGAGATGTGAATGTAAAAGTCTAAATTCCTTAAAATTTATTAGAGTTTTTAATTGTTTTAAACTGAAATAGAGTTCATGCAATCTGTTTTAACAATTTTAATAAATTAGCACGCAAATGCTCATCCCGTGCTTGGTACCAAACTTGAATATTAACATTTGAATGAAAATTAGGAATCTCATTTTGGATTATTTCAATTTGAAAAGATTCATCAATGTAGTTTACAAATCAGAAAGTTCATGTATAAATCAACATTAGACCTTACTGGAATTTCACCAAAATTTCGAAATTTAATCAGTGGTATTCGAATAGGACAATTTGATAAAGTTCACTTTATATCTTAACAATGGATATATATATATATATATATATATATATATATATATATATATATATATATATATATGTGTGTGTGTGTGTGTGTGTGTGTGTGTGTGTGTGTGTGTGTGTGTGTATGTGTGTGTGTGTGTATGTGTAATATCAAAATTATTACACTTTACTAATATCTCTTAAAATTTCTTCGATTTCCCATTATTATTCTTTCCAATCTACACTCATGTCCATAAATTAAGGATAATTCAGAATCACACAGAAATTGAGCTCTAAAATAAAAATTTCACCTGTAGAATTATCACACACATCTTGAAGAAGAATATGCAAATTGCAGGAAACCACCAGATGGCGCGAATAGTACGTCACAATGACGAGAGCGTATGAAAGGGGTATATAAGGAATGGTAGCAAATAAGTAAAATTGTTCACAAGAGCTTTAAAAGCCTTTCAGTGCAATAACCGCATAGTTATGGCACAAAGGAAGCATTTGGATGATTTTTACGTGGTAGAATTATCGGACGACTGGAATGTGGACTTACCCAGCTGGAAGTATCCGAGGAACTTGGAATCGCCCAAAGTGTCATCTCCAGGCTTTGGCAACGATTCAAACATGATGGTAATGTGAGTAGATGTTACAGCACAGGTCGCCCCCGAGTTACTACGCCGAATGATGACCGGTATTTGGCAGTTACTGCCAAAAGAAACAGACGGAGCACAGCATTAGACCGGTCTCGTCAGCTCTCTTCAGCTACCGGTACGACAGTTTCAAGGCAGACCGTGTACAGACGCTTAAGGAACATTGGTCTATATGCTCGTAGGCCTGTCAGAGGTATTCCTCTTACCGCAACTCACTGTCGCCTGCGATTATGTTGGGCTAGAGAGCATGCATTGTGGACACCGCAACAGTGGTCTTGTGTGATGTTTTCCGACGAGTCCAGGTTCAGTTTACATTCTGATTCTCGCCGGACTTTC
>CM063511.1:122302605-122327605 GCA_032207245.1 Pardosa pseudoannulata
TGGTAAGTTTCCATTGCTGCCGCTAAGACCGATTACTAGATTGACAAACAGATTGATACTGATTTAATTAAAAAAAGTTTTGGAAAGATTTTGACTTATTCTATGAAATTAATATTAAATATTAAAGTACAATTTTGATATAAAATTGTAATGGGTTTTTAAAAATGGTCTGGAGCATTAAAATTTTGCTGGAAAAGAAATAATGGATTGAAGGCTATATTTATTCATTTTCTCTAAAAATACTCTTGTTCGAGTAATAAAAAAATATGCGAAGAGAATGATTTTATTATTCATAAACGTAAAGTAAAGGAATATAATTAATAAAAAAGGAAAGAAATATCAAATTTATATTTAAATGGGATTGAGACAAAAATGTATATAGAATTCAATACAATTATGAAATATACAATAGATTTACACAACCAGATATTGTCAAAGTTATTAAGGCCAGCCGCATTAGATGGCTAGAACAGTTTTTTGGGTACAGTCAGTACCGGCTATATGATTAACCGCTTATAAGTTCACCCCGCTTGTATGGTCAGTTTTCTAAAATCATGTCTAACTTAATAGAGAACGTGTTAAAGTGCATAGCTTATACAGTCTTTCTTGTCTTGTTCCATTATGTGGTCAGCTTATGTTTTAAAAGTTCTTTTAATAAAAAATAATTTGAGTTATTTAAGAAGTCAATGAAAATCAAAGGAAAAAATTCAAGCCTTTATTTCCTCTCTTTCTTTTTGTTTGTTTTAATATATTTCCACTTCTCTCAGTTTAAATAAAAATACCCTGTCTGTAAATTCCAAGTTTATGTTTTTGGTTCTATTTTTACAAAGATCGAAATTGTCGCCAATGATTTACAATTGTGAATTAGTTTATACCCGATTTAAAGAATTGAAAAAAAAATTCGTTTTTAACATGATACAAATTTAAATTTGATTTTTAATGTATTTAAAGGCGCTTTTGTACTGTTTATTAAACTAAACAACAGATTTTGCAAATAAGTGCAAATTCAAAATATAGCATTAGTTGTTTATATTTAGGATTATTTATAAAATTTTGTTATTTTATAAATACTGTTGATATTTATAAATTATTTTAAAAACATCAAAAGATTATAAATTATGTACGGTAAAAATTACATCTAAAAATTATTTTAAATGGAAATATAAAAACTAATGTTTTTAATAATAATTTTTGAATTTGTATAAAATGATATTATCTTAATAAAGGTAAATTCCATTCTTCCGTAGCAAAAATGATTGTAATAAATTACTTTTTTAATTAATCACTTTTAACAATGTTACACTATGAAATAATATAGTTTAAAAAATATTTCTTCTTCTTTGTATAAATATGACACTTTTAATAAAGTTCAAAAACAGTAAATAAAAAAAATATAATTTTTATAAACATCACTTTTTTAAAAATTAAGCATAAAATATGCAATAAATAAAGCTAACCTAATTTAAGTATCCTGAGTTTGGATATACACGTTTTTGTTATAAAATAGAAAAGCATCTTGCGATTTTCTTTATTTTTTAAATTCACAAAGATACGAATTAAATTTTTCCAATGTGCGGAGATCTCTAATTGAGCTCCAGAAGCCTCGATTGTATTGGTGTGAGCTCCATTATTAAATTTAAAAAAACGATAAAAAAAAATAACAAAAGAGCTCAGTAAAAAGGACAAACCTGGCACAGCCGAAATGGACAAAGATCGAATTATAGAAATAAATTCATTTTATATTGTATTTACAGGAACCAATAAGTTCAGATATTCAAATCATTGTCATTTTAATATAAAATAAAGGCGCTATTAAAATTTTTTAATTAATAATAAAAAGAAACAATTTATAAATTAAATTCTAGAATTTTATATATTTAAGCGAATTTTCCGTATTTAATAACATATCTGTTTTATTGGTTAAAGATCTTCTCTCATACATGACTTCAGGTGTTATTTTACTAAATCTGAAAGAATCATCATTTAAAAAGCTATAGAGATTTAAAGATTTTTAAAAAACAAAATAAGCAAACTTTATATCTGATTAATTTTATATACATTAACATTATTAAGTATTACATGCTGTACTTTGTTATATAAACTAATAAATTTAAAATAAAAATTGCATATTTTAATGTATTTTTTATTTCTATAATTAATTTTTAAAATGTTCTAAAAAGCATAATTATTTGTTTATTAGATTACATTCTGATATATATGTATATATATGTATATATATTTATATATATATATATTATATATATAAATATATATATATATATATATATAAATATATATATTTTATATATAAATATATAATATATAATATATATATAAATATATATTATATATATATTATATTAAAAAATATAAATATATATATATATATATATATATTTATACATATAAATATATATATATATTTTTATATATATAAATATCATTTTATATATATATATATTATATATATATATATATATATTATTTATATATATATATATATATATAAATATATATATATATGTATATATATGTATATATATGTATATGTAATATATATCATATATATATATAAATATAATATATATATATATATATATATATATATATATATATATATATATATATATTATATATATATATTTTATATATATATAATATATATATATATATATATATATATATTTAATGTATATATATATATTTGTGTGTGTGTGTTTGTGTAGAAACTGGAAATAATATTGTAAAATAAGGTTTGAAACTAAACAAAATAAAAAAGGCATGTTGTTTATCACCTAATGCTAAAACATGTTTCTCAAAAAACTATGTACGTATTCCTAAAATTGTATACCGATTATTATATGAAAATTATTTGACAGGTTAAAAAGAGAACTATTCACAATGTGTCCTGTATTTATTTACTTATCTGATTGCAATATATAATGACCGATTTACTATAAAATAAGAAAAAGCGTAGAAATTGTCAAATTCTTATCAGAAATATGCTTTAACACATATTTTTTAAAGAAAAATTCCCATCCCTTTGCCAAAACGATCTTCACTGAGTTGAAATCCTTAATATGTTTTAACAACAATTTTTAGAAAGATCCTATTATTTTTCCCAAAACAATATTCTCTGTGTTGAGTTTCATAATATATTTCAACACCTAATTTTAAAGAAAAAAAATTCCCCTTTATCAAAAAAATTTTCACTCTTCTATATTATGTTTAAATACCTATTTTTAAAGAGAAAATTTGCATCATTTACCAAAATGAATTTTACTGCTTTGAATTCTCTAATATGTTTTAACACCTCTTTTTAGAAAGATCTTATCATTTTTCTAAAAAAATACCTTCACTGTGTTGAGTTTCATAATATATTTGAACACCTAATTTTAACGAAAAAATCCCCTTTGTCAAAACGATCTTCACTGTTCTATAATATGTTTGAATACCTATTTTTAAAGAAGAAATACGTATCCTTTTACCAAAATGATTTTCACTGAGTTGAATCGCATAATATGTTTTAACACCTATTTTTAAAGTAAAAATCCCATTTTTTTTACCAAAAACATTTTCACTGCGTTGAAATCCTTAATATGTTTTAACACCCATTTTTAGAATGATCCTATCCTTTTTTCCAAAACAATCGTCTCTGTGTTGAGTTTCATAATAAATTTCAACACCTAATTTTAAAGAAAAAATCCTCTTTGTTAAAACGATTTTCAATGTTCCATAATACGTTTAAACACATATTTTTAAAAGAAAAATCCGCATCCTTTTATCAAAATGATTTTTACTGAGTTGAATTCCATAATATATTTTAACACCTATTTTTAGAAAGATCCTATCCTTTTTCCAAAACAATCTTCACTGTGTTAAGTTTCATAATATATTTCAACACCTAATTTTAAAGAAAATTTTTCCTTTGTCAAAATGATCTTCACTGTTCCATAATATGTTTAAATACCTATTTTTAAAGATAAAATTAGCATCATTTTACAAAAAAGTTTTTCACTGCTTTGAACTCCATAATATGTTTTAATACCAATTTTTAGAAAGAACCTATCCTTTTTCTAAAACAATATTCATTGTGTTGAGTTTCATATTATATGAGTTATATAATATATTACAATAAAGAAAAAAATCCCCTTTGCCAAAACCATCTCCGTTGTTCCATGATATGTTTAAACACCTATTTTTAAAGAAAAAATTCGCATCCATTTACCAAAATGATGTCCACTAACTTATGTTCCATACGTCGCCAAGCCATACCTCTAACGCTACTGCTCTATTTTTTTGGAAAGAATGAGAAAGTTTTTGAAGTTATTTCATTTAAAGGGTTACCACCCAAATCACCTAATATTTCTTTTATGGATTACTGTGTATTTGAACTTTTAAAATAAGTTATTTAGAAATGGTTTTTCAAAATATTGGATGGACTCTGGAAGATTGTAAAAGAGTGGAGCAAAATAAGCCTTGATGTTTTAAGAAATGCTCTGTTCTCTCGAAAATGTATAATATGACAAAAAGGGACAGGAAATATTACAGAGGTATGTAATAGAAGTGACTATGGTAGAGCATGTTTTCAGAAATTTTGTAAATTATAAAGTTATTAGGCTAAAAATATTCTTAGTATCTAATACTACTTCATTCGCATCCACAAATGTTCAACTGAATGATCTTTGGAACAAATAAATCATCCAGAGAATCCTTTTGAAATATATCAGTCAATATGTAATAGAATATTATGTTATAGAAGTGAATATGGTAGAGCATGTTTTCAGAAATTTCGTAAATTATGAAGGAGAATAAAAGTATTCTTAGTATCTGATTATATTTCTTTCGCATTCGCAAATGTTCAACTGAATGATCTTTGGCACAAATAAATGATCCAGAGAATCCTTTTGAAATATATCAGAAAGAAAACAAAGATAAAGAGTGGACAAAGTTTTAAATAGTCCTTTCTATCCAAAGAAGAGATTTGTAGCTACCTATCGTCTTTCTATTGACTACGACTGTGTCTCTAAGCATCTACTCTGAAATCAATATCCACTCACGTGCCTTCTGTACCAGTTATACAACCTTAATGTCATTCATTAGAATTTCTGTCCTAAACTGAATTTGGAGCATCTATACAAAAAATAGCAAAGCTTGAGTAGCAAAACAGCAGACCGTAGCATTCAAAACCAAAACCAAACTTGAGTATGCATATTAAACTCTACTTTCGAGCTAAATTATTAGTTAAGAATTATAAAGTTTTGCTATGTTTTAAATTTTGTGTTTTCTTCTCTTTAAAAGTAGCTGTTGGAATCACGTATAGTTTAAAAAAATTAAATATTATAAAATTTTGAAATTTTATAATATTTAATTTATAAAATTTATAATTTTATATTTTTAATTTTATAATTAAAAATAATTATAAAATATTTAAAAAATAAAATGAAATAAATAAATTAATTAATTAATTAACTTTAATTAATTAATTATTAATTAATAAATTAATAATTTTATTTTTAATTTTTAAATTTATAATATTTTTTAAATTTATTTTTTAATTTTTATTTTATTTTACTTTTTTTAATAATATTTAAAAAAAAAATTTTATTTGTTGTGGTAACTAAATATTTGAAACAAATTTCAAATTTGAGTATGTGAACAATAAATTTAATATTTCAATGCATTGAAAGTTATATTAAATGAAGTTTCATCTTTTTTGAAAGAGTAAACGTTAAAAAAATAATTTTATAGAGTTATAGCAGTAAAATTATTTCCATAATACCTTCCACCATTTCCACCACTTCCACCATTTCACCTTCCAATAATTAATTAACTTTAATTAATTAATTATTAATTAATAAATTATTAATTTTATTTTTAATTTTTAAATTTATAATATTATTTTTTAATTTTTATATTTTTATATTTTTTTTACTTTTTTTAATAATATTTGTTTGTAAAATTTTTATTTATTGTGGTAACTAAATTTTTGAAACAAATTTCAAATTTGAGGATGTTAACAATAAATTTAATATTTTAAAGCATTGAATGTTATATTAATTGAAATTTTATCTTTTCTGAAAAAGCAAAAGTTAAAAAAATAATTTTATACAGTTATTGCAGTGAAATTCTTTCCATAATACTTTCCATCATAAAAATGCGACATTCTGGTAAGAGGATTAGAAATATTTTAGATAAATTGATTTTTTTTTATAAATATTAAATCAGGAAGTAAAAAATTCTATGCTATATTATCACTTGAATAGTTTCCTAATTTTTTTCTTTGAATTTAATATATAATCAAAGAATGTTAAATTAATAAACAGAATTTAATATTACAGAAATCCGATTATTTTGCAAGACGAAATAACACACACATTGATAGATATAGAATTTTATTATTTTTATTTGTTCGAATTTTAGAATGGAATTTTGCCTTATTTTTATGCTTTTTCATAAAGACTAATTAATCTGGAAAGAATATTGAAAACTTGAAATTTTGAAATAATTAAAAATATATATGTACTGATAATTTACTAAAATATTAGCTCTTTTATAACGTATTTTCGGCAGAGTAAAGAATTTTTGTTAATTTACTTTCATAATTTGTAAAAATATTGTTTATATTGTGATTAATTAATAGAAAAATTAATTTAAAGAAAAAGTATTATTAGCTGCGAGTAAAATAGGTTTAGAAATAATTCTTTTAAATTAAAATACAAAGTTAATTTATTTTGTTATTTAAAATATTTCTAAATTGAAATTCCAACTTTCAATATATAGCAGTGTTAAATTGAGAAACTTTAAACCAAATTGATATATGAACCCATGAATTCCCTAGTTACTCCTGCTGAATATATACTAATTTATATCTTTAAACTAAATTAATTTAGACTGCATGGAGTTAAACAAATATGAAATTTAAATAGGTTTGATTATTGCAGCCTGTTCTCATTTGTGACTAGTCATTACTGATCACAACTAAACATAATTTTAATGAAATTGGATTTGAACATAGGTTGATATAATAAAAAATACTATATAATATTCATAACACACACGCATGATCATGTATAACACTCATTGGAGTCAGATAGTATGAAATAGTCTTAACAAAATCAAACGAATAATAGCTTGATAGAAGGTATAGTCAATTTTGACATATATACAGGACTTACTCAGTGATTTAAAACTGAAAATAAGACAGTTTAGGTGTTATTGATGCAATTGGTGCTACTAGTTCATCAACACTGTTTTCAGGAACGAATTCAGGGGTTTCCAATGGGCTACGTCATTCAGTCCCAGAAATATTCAATAAGGTTCAGATCTGAACATCGCGTTGGTAATATTTCGAATATCTTCTTTACTTTCTGGAAAATGGTCCACCAGAGAACTACTCTGGAAACTACTCTTTCCATCCTTCCACTCTTTATGAAACTACTCTTTTCCATCCTTAAATTAACACATTGTGTGCGGTTACATTTCGCAGCGGAATTGTACTGGGAGCGGGCGTTTTGCGCTTTAAATTTAGTTATTCAGTTAAATCTCAATAGATCGAAAATAATTTAATTTTACATCAGTCACATCGACTGTGGTAAAAATTAGTTTTTATTTATCTAAATTTTTTTCAGAATATATGTAGTAGACAAGAACATTCGGCTCCGTTTTCCTGTATATACCGTTATTTTTGCACCCACAATCAAACCATGTTGTTACACTAACCCGTATTAGTACGTGACCCAAGCACAATTATCAATTGTCAGAAAATGTACTAGTTCGTGCCATGCTTACAATGCGTTAAAATCAGGACCAACTGACTTTAAAGCAACACAAACATAAAGCTCCAAGATGCCTATACCTTACACCAGTAACATTGCCTCTTTTGTTCTGCGACCATCCAACAGGAATTCTGCCAGGAACATCCAAATCTGCTGCTATACTTAATGATTTGTCTCACAGTCGAGTTCGCCTATAGCGGGACCACGTATTTAAGATGTACTTTTATATTGAGAGAACCAGGTTTCTGGAACCTGCCCTCATATTTGAAGAAACAGTATGCATTTAACGTGATAGTGGAACTCTTAGACATGAAGATCAAAGATTTGAAAATTATTAAACATGAAAAATAAGCGACAAATAGAATAGTAGACATTCCTGATAATGTTAATGCATTATTACTGAAAACTATTTCTAATAAGTCGAAGTATCTGGGTCAAAGCCGAAAGATTAATTGATCAAAAGATTGATTGCAGTGTGTTACACAAAGTAATAATATTTACTATCCCTTACCTATAAACAATGTTTCAAGATGTAACTAACTATGCTGATAAAGAGTAAATATTATATTTATTTAATATCATATCATCCAACATGGAAATAAATAACACTATGTGGACTTTAAAAATGATATAAGTTCTTACAATTTTATATCCCTGAATGTATTAGGTTTTCTAAAATAAAACCATAAAAATGCTTTTTAAAATTAGGAGTAGTTTGGATTTTTTTGGCATTTTCAAAACTTTTTGAAGCACGGTTAAGAAATTTGTACGCTTAAGAGAATTGTTGATTTCAGAAATGGTATGTACAAGGAATGTTTCGCCTGTTGTATTCGAAAAATGATTAAAACTATAGAAAGGATAAAATAATGCTGAAAAATATGATAATAAATGATGTTTTTGAAAGAATTATTTTATATAATCACAAACTTTTATTCTTTTACTAATATGCGGGGAATTGAATTCCGGAACTGCAATAAAATATTATAGTAATTTTGAATCAACTTTAACACAGTTCTCAGAGTAATAATTACCCCTAAACATTGATGGTAGCGCTACCAACAAATGTACCATATGACTAACAACGGGCGAAGCAAAGAGAATGTAAACTCACCTTCTTTGTTATTCTGTACGAATTTTAATTCCTCAACTAAAATAAGTCATTATGGAAAATTGGAATCAACTTTGAGACAGTTCTTAGAGCAATAATTACCTGAGAGAAAAGTTGATGATAGCGCTATCAACTACTATATCATATAACTATCAACTGACGAACCACGGCCATTGCGAACTTTTCTTCTTTTCTAAACTGTAAGAATTCAAATTCATCAACTGAAATAATGTATCATAACAGTTTTAAATTAACTTTCATCCTGTTCTCAGAGTAATAATTACTCCAAAACGTTGATGGTAGCGCTACCAACAAATGCATCATATGACTAACAACAGACGAACCAAAGCAAATACGAACTCACCTTCTTTGCTAATGTATACGAACTTTGATCCTCCAACTAAAATAAGTTATTACAGCAAGTCAGTTCTTATAACAATTAAAACTCTTGAGGAACGCTGAGGATAGCGCTATCATCTGCTATATCATGTTACTATCAATTGACGAACCACCGCGATTGCAAACTTTCCTTCTTTTCTAATCTGTAAGAATTCAAATTCTTCCACTGAAATAAGGTATCATAACAGTTTTGAATTAATTTTCAGACTGTTCTCAGAGTAATAATTTCCCCAAAGCATTGATGGTAGCTCTACCAACAAATGTACCATGTGACTAACAACGGACGAACCAAAGCAAATTCTAAATCACCTTTTTTGCTATTGTATACGAAATTTAATTCCTCAACTAAAATAAGCTATTATAGTAAATCGGACAGTTTTTAGAGCAATAATTACTCTAGAGAATCGTTGATGATAGCGCTATCAACTACTATATCATATAACTATCAACTGACAAACAACGGCGATTGCGAACTTTCTTTCTTTTCTAATCTGTAAGAACCATAATTCCTCAACTAAAATAAGGTATCATAGCAGTTTTTAATTAACTTTCAGACTGTTCTCATAGTAATATAATTACTTCAAAATATTAATGGTAGCTCTATCAACCCCTATATCATATGACTATCAATTGAAGACCCAGAGCTATTGCGAATTCATATTTTTCACTCATTTGTATGAATTCCAGTTTCTCAACTGAAATAAGATATTATATCAGCTTGGAATTAACTATAAGACAGTTCTTAAAGCATTAATTACTCTAGCAAAACTTCGACTGTAGCGATATCAACTACTATAACAATAAACTAGTGAACAAAAGCATTTAGATGACTGAGATATTCAAATTCTCCAACAGAAATAAGGTATGATAGCAGTTTTGAATTAACTTTCAAACTGTTCTGAGAGTAATAATTACTCCAAAACATTGACAGCAGTTCTACCAACCGCTATGTTATATGACTATCAACGGAAGAACCAAAGATCCGCAAAATTAATATTCATGGATGGTATAAAACCAAATTCCTATATTTTACTAATTTGTACGACTTCCAATTTCTCAACTGAAATAAGTTATTATATCAGTTTGAAATAACTATAAGACAGTTCTTAAAGCAATAATTACTCTAGCAAAACTTTGATAGTAGCGCTATCAACTACAATAACTTATAACTATAAACTAGTGAAAAAAGGTGAGATAGTCCATAATGTATGTGAATGAATATTTAATACAATTATTTCGAATTTTCAGCATAAAATATATTTTTGAATCAAAATTAATGTAACTCACATATTCTTCCTTCTATATTTTCTAATATGTAGATGTGCAGAACTCAAGGCATATTCTACATCAACTACGAAGAATGAGTCATGGACGAAATTCAAGTTTACCTTTGTGGCTTTCTGTTTGGGCAGCCAAATGAGGCACAGTCTTAGTGCAACGAATATATTCGGGATTTATAGACACGTTTGATGAAGACGTTACATTTCAACATGTAAATAACAACTGGTTCTATTTGATGTGACAATAGCTACGTCGGATAAGCGAAGGGTCATGATTTAGAGGAAATGAATAATTCTGACAACCTGACGAGGCTCAGTGGATCCAAATTACAACGTATAAGGGGAGTTATCTACAAATTTCATATACATTTGTACCATTCTAATGATAATTGTAAGTGACAATGAAATAGGGAAGAATTCATTAGCTTTATACACCTGAGATATTCCAATAAATAAAGGAAATTTAATACTAATGTAATGCTTTAATTCCTATGATGGTATAAATATTATTGAAATTAAATCTACAAAATTTAATTAATAAAGTATAAAATGAACGTAAATGACCTAATTTTATTACAATAATTTAAAATCTACTTCACGTTCTTTATTACAACATGTTAAATATTTTATATAAGGTTCTTAAATCACCTTAACGGTGATATGGGTAATATAAATTATATCTGGACCTTAGAGGTAACACCTTAGAGGTAATATAAGTTCCTTTTCACCTTAGAGGTAATATAAATTGTATTTAGTGATCCTTTATTTGGCATCATTTTGGCATTCAAAACGATATTAAAATTGCCAATATCCCTGCTTAACTGATTATTAAATTCTAACTAGACAGGGTATTCAGTCTGTCTTTTGTTTCAACAGGTATAAAGCAACAAATTTGAAAATTAAATTAGTTTTCTCTTTATTTACTAATATATAGAAATTTGAATTCGTAAATTGAAATAAGCTATTGTTAAGTTTCGAAGAAAGTTTAAGACGGTTCTCAGAGCAATAATTACTTCTGTAAAACATTACCCGTAGCATTATCAACCGTTATATCGTATATCTATAATCTGGTGAATAAAAGCATTTAGATAACTGAAACACTCTCTAATGTATGACAAAGAATGAAACTTTCAATACAATTATTTCAAATTACCAATATATAATCTAACTTCGAGTCATAATCGATGAGAATTGCCTATTTTTTCTTCTACATTTCTTCTAATATGGTTATGAATTTACAACATAATACGTTTTTACTTATATTTTATATAAGATTTTTACATCATTTTAAATAGGTGGTAAAGATATTCTATGGTGATATTTATTTGTCATTATTTTGACATTTATTTTAAAATGCTGCCAAATTTACAAATCTTTATGTTAAACTGGTTATTAATCTCATATTTAATATAATGCAGACAGCAGTAGTATAGTTGTTAGTTGTGCCAGTTTACAACAGAAGAGTTATGGGTGAGAGACTGGAGACAGCGAAAGATTGTTGTGTTCAGCAACAGCAGCTGGGGTACTTAAATTAGTTTTTTTATCGCAGTATCCTATAAGTTCAAAAGAGCCGCGGTAGCTCAGTCGACAAAGGCAATGTTTTCGTAACTAGAAAGTTGTGGGTTCGAAACCCAAGACGGCCTAAGATAAGCCATGGTCGTTATAGGTGACTCGGACACGCAAAATACGTTTGTGGTCACAATGTCTTACAATGTCTCCAAGTCCAAACAATACCTCTAGTCGTAGCAGCAGAAGCCTATGGGTCTGCTGCTTGGTCCTTGCTTCCAAACTTGAGCAAAAAGTCATCCTTTCACCGTTGGGTGGGGTTGTTAAAATGAAAGTTGCACCCCTTTGCCTTAATACCAGTTGCATATGGCTCGATCGTACTTGGTTTGACGAAGCGGACTTTGAAACAACGCCAGCAACATAAGTTTAAATGATACCTAGATAGAGGTAGTAAGCTAATTCTGGTTGATCTCTGCTTAGTTATGCTACCAAATTTCATTGACCACTTTGAGCTAAATGTTCGTTCTTTCAGCCTAACGGTTCTCTTCAGATTTCAGACTAAGAATTTGCCTGAAATTTAGTAGGCTTCCACACATGAGTTTGAATCGTCCGCGTAGTATTTGTATTATAACACAAACGTCATTTTTTAATCACTGTAAAAGTCATTCAACGACTGCTTAAGTAATCCTGTACATGTACTACATAGTCAAATTAAGAACATAAAAACATATGTAAGTTTGTATATATATATATATATATATATATATATATATATATATATATATATATATATATATATATATATATATATTATATATATATATATATATATATATATATATATATATATATATATATATATATATATATATATATATATGTATATATGTATATATATCTATATAAATATATATATAAATATAAATATAATATATATATATATATATATATATATATATATATATATATATATATATATATATATATATATATGTATATATATATATATAATATATATATATATATATATATATATATATATATATATATATATATATATATATATATATATATATATATATATATATATATATATATATATATATATATATATATATATATATATATATATATATATATATATATTATATATATATATATATATGTATGTATGTATGTATGTGTGTGTGTGTGTGTGTGTGATCCATTTTTTATCAAACTCCTTGATCTTGAGAAGGAGAAAGCTCAACAGCTAGCAGTAATAAAAATGCAGTCAGGCCGACATTGGAGAGAACTACAGAAGTCTAATTCAAACATTATTCCAGAGCTGCTACAACGCACATCCATTCTACAGAATAACAAAGAAAAGCCACAGTGTTCACTCTGATCGAACAGAGGTGCACTCAAGAGTTATGACAGAAATAGTTTTCCCGCGTTAAAAAAAACTTAATAATAGAATTAATTGCAATTTCAGCAAAACGCGAAACCATTTGCCGCCGACAACTGGGAAATGTGATGAACAGACAGAAAGTTTAAATTTTTAGGATAGACAGCTTTATGAAGTATGTTAAGAAGAAAATACTCCGTTGATTAAACTATTTAGAGGCTGGGAAAAAGATTCAAATGGAAATAGAATTGTAGAGATTAGGTTTTTAATTAAATATTAAATTTAAATAATTTTGATATGTTACATATATATATATATATATATATATATATATAAAATAAATCTTCCGTAACTAGAGAAAATATTTTCTCATTTTCAAAAGCATACTCAGTTTTGTGAGAAGCACATTATAATAGAGAATCTCCAAAGTTTGGAGAAAGAAATAGATTAAATTAATGAATTTAAAATGGAGAATTTCAAAATTAATAATTCAATACAAAAATCGCCAATTTGGAAAATATTATTTTTAAGTTTAAAATAATGAGAAATGACAAAATATGGGTTTTAGTACAGTAAAATATTCATATTATTCGAAAAATGTCTTTCGATAACGAAGCGCATACCGAATTTGACTTTTTTGAACATAAAGTCATTTCATATTTATGGTCAAAATCTGTCATTTAGAAGGTCCCTCAGTCACTTATGAAGGAAATGAGGAAATGCATATTAAAATTTTCTCAACACTAAATTAAGTATTTTTCATGATCCCAAAGAAAATTTCATTTCAGTTTGGATAGATTTAATAATATTAACTTTAGTATAATAGAAAATAAAGTCTATTCAAAAATTGTTTTCATAAATGAATGTTTTCTTTTATTTTAATACGCTTCTAACACAAACTCTCAGAAAACATTCTCTCATATACTGTCAATGAGTTTTTCGCTTGAGTATTAATGATGCCAAACATAAAGGCAGAAATTTTAAATGGACAACAAAGGAATAAAATTTATTAACATTTAAAGACTTTTACATTGATTATTTTTAAAGAAGTATCGGGAATCTGATAAGGAAGTCAGTGAACCATTAGTTATTCTTAACAATGCACGGAGCAATAAATAATTGGAAGTGTAAAGGAATGTTGTTTATTTATTACTTTCCGACATTATTATTATTATTGCTGTAGGAGATAATTTGTTGGCAGCGGTGCGGGTCGTAGAGAGGTGATTAGCAGTCATTATTGCAGATTATTCCGAGAACACGATGATTTTGCGATGGATAACGATGAAGAGAGCTCTGCTTTAGTTTAGTTGTGTTTCTGAGGAAAATGAAACACATTAAGTCTCATTAAATATTCAGTGCTTCTCGAAAAACCTGAGGTGTTTCAATGCATTTCTTTAACCAACTTTAAGCCTCAGCCTCATCACAAAACATACTTTATGAAATCCCCTTAATTGCACTCGCAAATACAAATAAAGCAAAGTAAATGTATTGAAATTTATAAAAATTCAGCTGCAAATTTTCAATGGTTATAAGCATTTAAGATCTATTAATGGATCTCAAGATTATTAATTCTCGAAAAATTTGATCTTTTTATATAATGAACTTGGACCAAGACGAAATGAAGAGAAACTGATTACAAACTCTATATTTTACTATTATTTATTATAGTTATTAAATTATATTTACTACTTATTATACAATTTTTATATTATTTTATATTATATTAGTTTATTTCCTTGAGAGAATCAGGGAAATAGGTAATTCTGCAATGGATCCCTAGCCACTGAGATCAGTGGCTAGGGATCTCTGCATGCAGACTCTGCATTCATGGAACCACCAATCCATGAATTGTGCCCCTCTAAGAAATGATAAGCCGGCCATCGGTGAACATTTTCTTAAGACTCGACTATGCCATTATAGGGATATTATTTCCGGAAAAAAATGTCTTTTTTGGATAGGCAAATATGTGGCACCTTGCCCAGAGCTATTGGTGTGGCCTTATTCCGCCTTGAGACTGGACATGATTTTCTTCAGGCCCATCTATACAAAGTCGGTCTTGCTGATTCTGTGCTGAATAGTTATATGCTGAACTGTGTTTTTTGTGCTTGAGTCCCAATGCATGGAGATCACATTTCTTCTTGTCCTGCCCTATAGGATGTTATTTCTTCGGGTTCTTTTTCGACTCTCCCATCTAATGGGGCAATTTCTTGTCGGTATTGAACTGCAAGGCGTCGTATTCTCTAAAGAGTTCAGACGGGCGAAATATATAAAAAAAGTTTTAAGGATATTATCTTACTCTGTAACGATATATATATATATATATATATATATATATATATACATATATATATATACATATATATATATATATATATATATATAATCTAGTTTAGTAGTATATAACTTATTTATTATACTATATTTATATTATTCTCAACTTCTTAATTTGTACGTTATTTTTTAGTTTCGATATAGGTAGGTCACTTAAAAGCAGGGTTTTGAACTGGAACTGAGCTGAAAACTGGAAAAATTGTTATATTGGTTGGAACGAAAACTGGAACTGAACCGAAGAAAATATCGGTTTATTTCGGTTCGAAATATTTTCAGTCACTTTGTAACTATAACCAACTTATCAATTAATCTAATTGTCATCATTAGAAGTACAATGTGAGCCGAGGTAGCTCTCCAGGTCCTAAATGTTCTCAATTAATACCTCTAGGGGAGTAGTTCAAGTCTATGGGTCTTCTGCTTAGTCCTTGCTTCAAAATTGAGATTACCTGGTAGAGTGATTTCGTCTTTTCATGTTAACGGTGCTCATTAAAACAAAAGGCGTACCTCTTGGCCTTAATACGAGAGCCTACATGCTCAATCCTGCTTGGGGTTTCCGAGTGTCATGAGAAACAATAACAATAACACAAATATAATGTGCTAAATGGTGGCCAAATGGTTAGGGTGTTGATCTTTGGTACTGGATTTCGTGGGTTCGAATCCCACTGCAGCATGGATGTTCGTAGCCGTTTAGAATCGGCAACAACAGTCAAAACAGTCAAAAAGGTATTCTGCAAAGGTATTTCTCCAAACCAACCCACACTATATGTAAATTGCTTCTCAATTTCCTATTTCGATGTTCAATAGTACTTTTTGTCGTGTAGTCCTCGTTTATATTTGAGTATTAACCTGTGATCAAATGTATAGTGGTGATTTTATTTTGATTGCGTTTTGTAAATTATTTTTGTACTAAATTTAACCACAGGTTCTCAGAAACTACAGACATAAATATGGAAATAATCTAAAAGCTAAATTAACAGCATCCGAAACTAGCTTAATATAAAAAAAGTAAATTTATGATAATATATATACATCTATGTACATACAAAACTGATGCTAATTTTCATAAATTAAGCTTTGTCAACATCTTCTAAATTAGTTCTGACAATTTTTTAATACTTAAGTAATTTTGTAAATAGAGAGAGGACCTAATCTCAATTTCAAAATGGATGTAAAAGGGGATACCTTTGGGGAGTAAAGATGGTGTGCCCGGAAAACTGCTGGTTGATGGGTATCTATGGATATTTCGTCCGTCTGGTCTGGTTTCCTCCTGAGTGTTTGGGTTGCGGCCATGCTATTTGATGTAGGAACACTTCCCGTCTTACTTGGCTGGACTCTCGAACTCGTTCCGTCGGACTTCTCAACTCGTCTGGACTATCGAACATCTTTTGTCGGACTCTCTCCTAGTCTAGACTATCGAACACCTTCTGTCGGACTTCCGAACCTCTTCTGTCGGACTCCTCTCTTCGTCTAGACTATCGAACACTTTCTGTCGGACTCTCTCCTCGTCTCGACTCTTGAACACACCTTCTGTCGGACTCTCCTCGTTTTGACTCTTGAACACACCTTCTGTCGGACTCTCCTCTAGTCTCGACTATCGAACATCTTCTTTGAGACCTCCGAACATCCACTCCATTTTTTAGATTTTTCATATTTATTTATTTCAACCTTGTCCCCTCTTCCTTCTTATCGTCCAATCGGGATAGTTATAAGAATCTCATTGATATGCTTAAAACCCGCTTTGAGATAGCCAACGTGAAAAACCTTATCCCTTCTAATTGGGCATTGTCCCTTAGGGACTCATAAATACTCCACAAACTTACATTCTTATTTAATGTCAAGTACGGAGACGGGATTCTAATCTGGGACTGGGATCAGAACCCCGACCGAGACCACCGTACAAGACAACAATATCCGTTGAATATAAATTTATGGTCCTCTGTCTTGTTACAAAGATGTGATGAGATCAGATTTAGATCCCGAACATTTTACTTCTTGTATGAAAGAATCAACTATATAACAGATCTAAATCATCTTATCACAATTTTCTGTTTCAGTTTCGCATGAATCTTCTTGTACAAGGTAGATTTAATTCAGCTGAATATTCAGTTGCGAAAAGCGATTTTGAAAATGAATAAAAATGTCAATGATAACCATTCTCTGCTCACCACCTGTATCGTACATGCTGGTTAATTGTATCAATTCACATAGTTTACAAATTAAAAAAAAAATAGTAAAATATTTTAAATTTTGATAGAACTACATTTTTTTATTATAAAATTAATTTTTCAGCACAAATAAGAATATATATTTATTCCTTGTGAACTGAACCGAAATCAGGAAACCGTTATTTTGGCCGGAACTAAACCGATATATTTATTTTTAGTTAAACCGGAACGAGGAAAATTACGGTTAAAAGAACTGACTAAAGTTATGGATATATATTTAGCCTTTATTAAGGAACTATCTAACATTTGCAAATTGTAGATTCCATCATTTAGAAACAGTCATTCTTTAATTTGTTTGGAATACAACGATTTCCCTTTCTGAAAGAAAATATTCATGAAAGCTAACTGTTTGTAGTCGTAATATGATCTACTTTCCTTATTAAAATTCTTTGATAATCACATCTTTCATTAATTACACTAGACATGGAGTTAGTTGTTCAATGAATCTAAATTTCTTGATTTATGTGTTACTGTAGAAACTTTTTTATTGCATTCCTTCTAAGAACCAAAAAGATGTAGAGAGAGCAGTTAACTTAATTTCTATACTAAATATAGCTGGGTTTCTAATGTTAAACTTTTTTTTATTCAGCTTCACATTTTTCTAAGTTTTAATAGACTTATCTAGACAGATGGATAGATCATGAAAAATATTTTTCTTTTGGATTATCTTGCGTTTATGTTCCTACGAATTAGAAAATAAGATTTGATAAAGCTTTATAATTTTTAACAATTTGTATGACTCAACTCTGCATACTACATATTGATGAATATAAAAATTGGAAGCTATTTTGCACTTTTCAGTTTAAAACAAATGTGAAATTCCAATAAATTTGAATATTAAATTTTACTCACATTAGTGATGTGATATTATGTTAAATATTATTGGATGTCATTTATATTAAAAATACCTTCTAGATACGGTATTTATTTGCTATGACGTGTAAAAAATGCTTTAAAGTTGAGTTTAAGACATTTTATCCCTCAAGATTTTAGTTGATGTACCTGCCGAAAATTTAATTGCATTGTGTAGTTCAAAAATCCTAAAGTTTTGATCTAAGAGCAAAATTATAAATTGATTGATAAATTCTTTATAGGATTGCCATCTACCTTAACTAAAATATTAATACTATAAAACATAAGAATTGACAAATTATGTTTAACTCGTCTCTTAGAAGATAGGTTAGGCATTAATAAGTTTATAAGGTGTACCTATTGGTCGATTAACAATAATTAAACATTAAATGTGCATAGTTTTGAAGAAGCTAACAAGTTTTTAAAAAATGTTAAGCTTAGGATGAACCGGTATTATAAATACCATAAGAACTTTTGCTAAAAAGACTGAATTATTCTCCGCTGCATTACTTACAGTATATGAAATGGTTCGTACCGAAGCTGTATTTAAGTCTAAACAAGTGTTTGCCCTTCGGGCATAAATGAATGACAAAATTGTGGTCAGGGAATTTCTCTGTCTCACCGCTGGTCTGGCTTTCCAAGACATTGTGTTGTGAATAATTTCCTTTCCTTATATTGTGAGTTAGATTGTATGCAGTATTATTTCTTAAATGTACGTTATGTGTTTATTACGTACCAATGATTTATACCAGGACTGCTGCGATAACTTACCCCTTGGGAAGACTTACTCTTTTGTAGACTCTTTATTTTACAATTCTATTTTTGATGAAGAACAATCTAATGACACAAATAAAACAAATTAAGTATCAATATGAAGTCTTCATATACTTCTGGAATTGTTGGAGCAACTTCCTGCTCTGATGACGCTATTTGTTCAGGTAAAAAAAAGGGTGGAGCACTCCCTGCCTATGATGAAGTTATTCGTTCGCTCTGTCTTGGCATGCTTTTTCCCTGAAGGGGCCTTCAAATCTACCTTGAAAAATACAATGACTACTGTTGTCAGGCCCAAAGACGACACTCTTTAGTGTGTTAATGCTGTTGTCCAATGGGGTCGAAGGGGGGGGGAGTCACTGACATCGATTTCGTCCTTCTGTCAGTCTCCCGCTCTGGCTTTGTCCAATAGTGTAACTTATTGTGTTTACAGTGTTCAAGGAAGATAAACCTTCAGTCAGCCTCCTGCTCTGGCGTTGTCCAGTAGTGTAATATATTGTGTTTGAAGGAAGGATGAAATAAATGAAGAGAACATCAACTATATTGTTGCAAGCCTAAATATTTAATATAAAATTCGTAGTAATTTTCTTTACATCTCTCAACATCTGGAGAGAAAATGAAGTGAACAGCTTACAATACAAAAATGGCAGAAGAATAGAATAATGTCTCGAGATGCCATCAGGAAAAAAGGAAAAGTCAGAAATGAAATAGCTGCATTTGCTTTTGCACGAGGTAATATTTTGAGTTACGTCGCCGCAGTACCCCCCTCCTAGTGAACACGTTCTGCAAATCTCACTGGATGTCTAATTTTGCGTCCATATCTTGAAGTGTGCTGTTTTGAAGATAGCACAGTAGAAGGAGTCTGATCCACAATTGGTTGTGCCGCCTGCGTCTTGTCCTGGAGATCTTCGTTAGAGGCTGAAGAGTTATTCGGAGAAGAGTCTGAATAATCTGCCAGGAGATATGCTGGTTTCAGACGATCAATAGACACTACTATCTCCCTTCTTCCCTTGCTGATTGTGAAAAACTTATCACGTCCGGGTCACCACATGAAGGAAGGAGGAAATAAATGAAGAGAACATCAACTATATTTTTGCAAGCCTAAATATTTAATATAAAATTCGTAGTAATTTTCTTTACATCTCTCAACATCTGGAGAGAAAATGAAGTGAACAGCTTACAATACAAAAATGGCAGAATAATAGAATAATGTCTCGAGATGCCATCAGGAAAAAAGGAAAAGTCAGAAATGAAATAGCTGCATTTGCTTTTGCACGAGGTAATATTTTGAGTTACGTCGCCGCATGTTCAAGTTAGAACACAATAAGTGTTCAAGGGGTGGGGAGGAGGGAGTCACTGACATCGATTTCGTCCTTCCGTCAGTCTCCCGCTCTGGCTTTGTACAGTAGTGTAACTTATTGCGTTTAAAGTGTTCAAGGAAGATAAACCTTCTGTCAACCTCCTGCTCTGGCGTTGTCCAGTAGTGTAATTTATTGCGTTCAAGTTAGAACACAATAAATGTTCAAGGGGGGGAAGAGGGACTCACTGACATCGATTTTGCTCTTCCGTCAGTCTCCCACTCTGTCTTTGTACAATAGTGTAACTTATTGTGTTTACAGTGTTCAAGGAAGATAAACCTTACTATTTTCCTGCTACCAAATGTGTCGTTTAATTAGTGACTTTGATTTATACACATCGTACCTGTGGTAGAAGTAAACATCTCTATAAGTTAATATTTACTTAAAACTACTATGAAATCTTCTTTCTGAATGTATTTGAAAGTGTTTTTATTAAGTGTGAAAAAAATGGTGGTTAAAATCTACATTTTTTTATTTGTTAGACGAGAAAACAAACCAACTAGTTTGAGGTCTAACAAACATATTTCACTTTTTTATATATAAAAATTGAATTCTTGTTCTGACAGTTTTTATCCTTTTCAATAACATTTTTTTTACGTTCAACAGTATTGCAGTAATAATTGCAGTGAGTTGACAAACAATATTTGTATAAAGAACAAATATAAAAGCTTACTAATATATGTTAGTAATATGTAAATTTATATATTTAACACGGTGAAATTAATAAAATTAAGCTAAAATTAACTGTTTTAATAAATATTGAATAGTTATTTTCTAAAAAGTAACTCTATTAAAAAAGCTTCGAAAATATTCGATTTACACATATTTTTTTACAAGGTGCTTTAACTTAAGATGTTAAGCAAACTTTTAATAAGTAATATAATATATTAAAAATGTATAATTTTTTCATTATATAGACAACAGGATGAATGATAGATAAAAAAAATACATGTTTTGTTTATCATTCTTAATTGTATATTACAAATAATTGAGATAAAAATACATACGAAATCTTCAAAAAATGTTTTGTTTAAATTTAAATCAAAAGTCACCTTTTTCTTTAATATATTAGAAACAGAAATAAAATATTCAGCTGTTTAAAAAGAACTAATTCCAGCGAAGTTAAATTTTCATTTTTAAATTACGTAGAAAAATATCATTTATTTATTTCGAGATGGACAAGAGGGAAGCTAATCTCCGAAGTTTTGGCTCGCAATCAGAAGTTCATTTGAAATTGAATGTCCGGGTTTTCTGATTTTAAATGAAACGTAAATTGTCTCAAAGATGCGAGAATAAACCATGGGTACAACTTATTCTATTAATCAAGAGTAAACTGCGACAAACGGTCAGCAGTCTTATTGTAAGTTGGATTCAAGTCGCTAAAGCAATTTCTCTCACTTTCAAATAACAGATTAGTTTGGAAGGTATTTAAATGGGAGAACTTCGTACTGGCATATTTAGGTAAACAAGGTAATTGAATACACATCTGAAAAGACTTTAAACGAAGCGAATGTTAAGGCTTCTCAGAAAAAATTATGTAAGGGTATAAAATATTTTATTATTCTACGGACTTACGATAAATTAAGTGTTTACTAGAGAGTTATTTTTTTAATTAAAAAAGTGTTTATTTCGCATTAATTTTCGATTTCACTGTAAAACAACCTTTTAACCACTTTGGTTATTTTGTATATTAGTTGAATAGTTATTTTATAAGATGTATTGTTAGGCATTAACGTTCATTTTTAGTTTAAGAGTTGACCTCTCTAAATTTAATTTCGCATTAATTTTCGATTTTCATCATATTTTTGCTTTAGTTTCACTGTAAAACAACCTTTTAACCACTTTGGTCATTTTGTATAATATTTGAATAGTTATTTTATAGGATGTATTGTTATGCCTTTACGTTCATTTTTCGTGAAAACGTTGACCTCTCTAAATTTAAATTTAGTTTTAATAACCTAAATAAAGTCAAATTTTAACTCAGATTTATTTTTGTGTACATTTGGAGTGTTTGGTATGTGTAGGAATCTATAAAAGACTATTCTGTAAAGAACATTTAAAAAAATAGTGAAAATTTCATAAAGAGTAAATTTTGAAACAAATGTTATTTGGTTTGAAGAAAAATATTAATTTGATAAATTTACTTATCGTATGTCGACTGATTTTCATAACTGTAAGATAATAATGTAAAAAAACATGCTTTATAATCAAAATAAATCCCTATAAATTTATCTGTTTTTACTGAATCATATTGTAAATGTAAAAACATATTACAGATAGGTTATAATACATTAAAAAATTATTGGTATTAAATAACAAGTTGCTGTAATATTCTGTGATTAATAGATGTATTAAAAACATGAAAAATGAATAATTTTCCATTACTCATCTAACATAATTGCTGTAATAAATACTTTTATTAATACCCCCAAAAGATTCACGGAATTTTCAGAATTTCGATAAAATGCTAAATTAAAACACAAAGGATCTCAACTGAAGAATATATTTGAGGTAAGAATAAGATAAAGAAGACATTTTGACCTCATATTAAAAGATTATTAAAAAAGTGGAGAAAAGTTGATATAAACAAAGTCTCTCATTACAGATCTAAGTCAACCTCTTTGTTTAGCAAAGAAAAAAAATCAAAAACAGGAATAAAATACATACCATTTAAAGAAGTTCTAAAATCATCTAAAATCACTTGACTCTTTTCCATGGATATTTTTTAGCCCTCGTGTAGCAAAAGAGTAGTATGTAATGTTTCAAACTAAGCCACGCCAAGTCAATGCAATTTGAGCTTCTTAATTGTTAATATGTCTTCAGAAATTGGCATTGGAGAACACTGAAGTGAGGCAAACGTTTATAAACGCAAGAAGATAAAATAAAAAGTTTATATAATGATTGTAAGCAAAATTTTACTCTATTCCTCAACCAACGTAAATAACTGTACTAAATGGCTTTGTTTTGCTCTCCAAAAACAGTCAACATAGTTGAAAAATCATGTTGTTGTGTTATATGAATGCTGAGTTGAAATTAAAAAAAAAAAACAAGAAGTCAACCAAAAATGAATTCTACTACTATCAACAGAATATTTTTTAAATAATAAAGCAGAAATTTATATCTTTTGTGTAACGGTTATACAAAAAGATGAAATCTATATAAATTCATTAGACTCTAAGTCAGATGTCGCTTTTTATAGAAAAGAAAATAACAGAAACAGAAATAAAATGTATCCCATTTAAAGAACTAATCTAAAATACTTTGACGCTTCATCCATGGACTTATAAGCTTCATATTTGTTAAAATAAGTGTGAAATACAATGCATTGGTGAACATTGAACAGACTTTAGAAAAAACGTGTAGCAAAAGGAGAAAAGTGATATAAAGTTTGCAAGAAGATGATTTTACACTTTTGTTCAACTAGCGTAAATAATTGTACTTAGAGGCATTGTTAGAGGTTCCAAAAGAATGAAGAATTATGAAAAGAATGCTACTTTAAAATATAAAAATTCACAAGTCAACCAAAATGAATTGTACATATTATCAATTAATACGAGTTAGGGTCAAAAAGTTTAAGAAATGTATCAATTTGAAATTATTAAAAATAGAAGAATTATTTTATTTTATTGGCTTTCAAAGTACTGTCCTTCTTCATTCATATACTTGTTCCAGCGTTCGTATAACTGTTCAAAAACAATAAAGTTCATCACTCCCATTTTCAATCATTCATCTAAATACACAAAACGGTGTCCCTTTAACTTTATTTTCAGCCTTGGAAATAAGTAAAAATCTACTGGTTCTAGATCGGGAGAATAAGAAGGGTGTTCCAAAGTGGTAAAAATATATCTGGCAAGGTATCATTTCACAATCAGAGCTCGATGTTGTTGAGTATTCTCGTATGAAAGAAATCTAGTTTTCAAGTCGTTTGGGACTCTGATATACGTTTAAGGATCTCCAGGTAAAGTTCTTTAGTGATTATATGGGGAATGGCGAAGAATGCTGTGG
>CM063511.1:122332605-122347605 GCA_032207245.1 Pardosa pseudoannulata
ATATATATATAAGTTAGTTTCTCAGTAAAAGTTTAGCATTTTTTTAATAAAGGAACGTAACTGAAAACATAACATCATGACATTCAAAATGAAGAAGAAACGTTCTTTTGTGAATTTTTAAGGGTGATGAACTATTCGAAGTAGAATTAATTTTGGTTATTTTATATTTTTACGTCTGAGAACTTATAATGACCCAAGGTATCCAACGACTTAAACGGAGGGACAGCTTATGTGACTGATGTTCTAAAGAGGATTTACACTATAGATACAGGTTATCAAGTAAATAAAATTAACAATAAACTTCTATTGGGGATAGGGTACATCATAAGGCGTAGAATTCTATACGAACACTCCTGATCAGAAATGTCTGGAGTAGATTGTAAAAGAGGTCAAAGATGAGATTAAGAGACTGATTAATTTCTAACATTTAATTGACAGAACGAATACAAATGGCTTACAATATGAAAACAGCTCAAATGTTTCAATACATGTTAAAAGATTTCAAGTGCATGTATGCAAGCTCATCGCTCGTAGATCGTCCATGCTCCCGGGAAACTACCTTAAGAAAGTAACTACTTTATGAAGAAATACTGCTTTCTCCAGAACATACTCTCATGTAAAGACCAAACTGGTGGTGGGATATATAATTTTTCACCTCCATGATGTGCCCTATCTGAACTAGAATTTAGTCGCAGGATTAACGGATAACTGTACACACACACACACACACACACACACACACACACACACACACACACATACACACACACGTATATATATATATATATATATATATATATACATATATATATATATATATATATATATATATATATATATACATATACATATATATATATATATATATATATATATATATATATATATATATATATATATATATATATATATATATGTATGCATAAATAAATAATGTGCATCTATATACATATATGTATGTGTGTGTGTATATATATATATGTGTCTGTGTGTCTGTTTACATTCTATTCTTATAAAAACATTTTATCTTGTAAATTTTATCTGTTAATAACCTTTAAACATTTTACATTACTTAATACAAAAAAGGTATCCTGATTAATAGGCGTCACTCTTTCTTTCTACAAAAATATTGATAAAGATATAAAAATAAAATAAGTTCCTATTTCCTTCAGAAATTACTTATAATGAATAAAGGGTAAACCTATAAGTGCTAATGTAAGATATGACAGTGACATTGATATAACTATCTTAGGATCTTTGAAAGTAATACAAGTACAGCATGCACTTTCTAGCTCTTTTATTTCAAGAAAGGGGCAGTTTTAAACTGCACTTTTCTCATACTTTTAGAGCAACTCTCAGAAATCAGTTAGGCTTTCAAAAACTTGGAACCTTTCCATGGCCTATAAATAGAGCAGGTATGATACCAAATAAGAATATATGGAGAGATGACAAAGAGGAAACGGGAGCTATATTAGAACGTGAAGATTTATTGAATTTATAAATATATTCGAAGGTAAATTTAAAGAGAAAAGGAAACTTATTGAAGAAATCGCTGAAACCGTTATTCTTGTTATTCTTAAGGTAATCCCCAGATATCCTATCATGATTTAGCAAATTTAAAAACAATTAAAACATTTAACACGTGATGTATTATTATTACTCTTTATTTTAGAGATTGATTTGAAACATATTCTCAAAGTAAAGTCTATTTTGGAAGTTATTAAAATAGAATTAAAATTTCAATATATATATATATATATATATATATATATATATATATGTATGTATGTATGTATATGTATATATGTATATATATGTATATATGTATATATCTGTATATATATATATATATATATATATATATATATATGTATATATATATATATATATATATATATATGTATATATATGTATATATGTATATATATATATATATATATATATATATATATATATATATATATATATATATATAATATATATATATATATATATATATATATATATATATATATATATATATATATATATATATATATATATATATATAATATATATATATATATATATATATATATATATATATATATATATATATATATATATATATATATATATATATATATATATATATATATATGTATATATATATAATATATATATATATATATATATATATATATATATATATATATATATATATATATATATATATATATATATATATATATATATATATATATATATATATATATATATATATATATATATATATAATATATATATATGTATATATATATATATATATATATATATATATATATATATATATATATATATATAATATATATATATATATATATATATATATATATATATATATATATATATATATATATATATATATATATATATATATATATATATATATATATATGTATATATATATATATATATATATATATATATATATATATATATATATATATATATATATATATATATATATATATATATATATATATATACATATATATATATATATATATATATATATATATACATATATATATATATATACATATATATATATATATATATATATATATATATATATATATATATATATATATATATATATATATATATATATATATATATATATATATATATATATATATATATGTATATATATATATATATATATATATATATATATATATATATATATATATATGTATATATATATGTATATATATATATATATATATATTATATATATATATATATATATATATTATATATATATAATATATATATATACATGTATATATATATATATATATATATATATATATGTATATATATATATATATATATATATATATATATATATATATATATATAGATAGATAGATAGATATAGATATATATATATATATATATATATATATATATATACTATTTTTATTACAGGAGTTCATGAGATCGAATCCTGCAGCAGGCATGGGTTATTCATTGTCTTTTTCAAATTTTGGATTAATGTATAGTTATCTCTCTAGTTAAATTATTCGCAGTATAGAAAACCTGATATAAAAAAATTCTTTATGACACTCATTCCCTTAGTACGAAAAGCATTTTATTGATATTTAAGTACGACATCAGACTTGTGCTCAGTACTTTAACATAAGCTTGTGTGTGGATTTATATTTAGCACACATAGGGTATGCAGTGGATTTGTAAATGTCTGAAACTTTATTATTTCGTGATTGCTTTTCTTCATTAACTCCATACCAAAAGATTATTCGAAATAGAAATTGCTGTAATAGTAATATATGTATTTTTAGTATAATGATTATATATTATAGATTATGGTAGTTCATTATTATTTTCTACCTTATTTTAAAGAATATTTATAAGGATACAAGAATTAAGCTACTGAGTGAAATAATGTTTAGTGATTAAAAAATGGCATGAAATTATAATGAAAATGTAAGCTTCATAAAACTTTCTCATACATTTTTCTTTAAACTCTAATGTAAAACTAATCGTAAGTTTAATTTTACATGAGAAAATTCGGGTATTAATGTTAATAAATTGTTTAGTTATTAAAATTTAAGTTATTAAAGCTTACAAAAGGATTACTTTTTTAGACAGTTTTGTATGTATTCTCTCCCATGTAGTAAATTATTTTTAGCGATCAGTTGCTTTTAATTTTGAGAAAGATACTTATCATGGGTCATGTGTTTACTTTTTAATTGAGGAGGATAAAATTTAAAATTCTACCAAAATATTAAATTTTACAGTTTATAATATATGCATTATGGTACTTAAAGGCTCAATACTAAATTTTCTGCTAAAATATATTTTCATTATAAATATTTGGTATCATTTACAAGTTTTTTTTAACTATATATGCTTACGAGTCTTTTCAAAGATATATAGAATGTGCGATATATATAGAAGATATATAGAATTTTCTTGTGAGTGAATTCAATTTAAATAATGAGAATTGTATCACAGTAAAATAAAAAAATATAAACAAAGAAAATCACAAACTCTTATGTAACAAAATCTATTTCTTATTTCTTTTCATAATTATTTATTTATTTCAATTTTTAAATCAAGTACAGATGTTTGAATGTCCGCTACGCCATTTTAAGGGGTGTGTTTTTTTACATCCCTGTAAAAACTTAAAGGAATTTTTCGTGATTACAATAACTGTTATAGTAGTACAAGGATGTAAAACATGAAACTTACGAAGTATAACTTTTGAAATATGTGTATTCTAAAATAGCATTTTAAATCAAATTGTAGTGAAATATATGTTTTACTCTGGAAACAAAAACTTTATACTTATCCTCTTTTTAAAATTAAATAATATTTAAAATTTAAAATAAAGTAGTGTTAAAAATTAAAAATTAAAAAATTAGCCTTTATCCTACTGAAAAATTAAAAATATAGCCCTATTGATGTGACTTTGGTTGTACATAACAAAAAATAATAATTAATTTATTGTTGTCCTCTTGTCCATGTATAAATAACTTCAAAACTTGATGACAAGGGTTGAAAGTTCTGGAGATTGATGACTGAGGAAGATTTCTTCTGCTTTTGAACCAAGTTGGATGGGTTGGCTGTAAAGGCCTGGCAGTTACAAATGTAGTCCAGAGTAAGTAGAGTTTGTAGACATTTTCTGCTAGGGGGATAGGATCTTGTACTGTCTCGAGATATGACTTCGAAATTCATGACTTCGAAATTGCCAGTATGTAGATTTATAACTGCAGACGACTTTATTTCTTTGACAATTAAGATCTGGGATTATTCCCTTTGCAAACTGCTAATTAAAGATCTTTCTTTTGGCAACAGCGTTTCCATCCCCAGGTGGGAAGGTTGGAAATTGATCGAAATCTCTTGCCTAATTTGCAACGACATCTATCCGATCATTCTCCTCTATACCCACATGATGTGAAATGTATTGGAGAATACAACTTTTTTTGTAAAGTATGTTTTCGAAGTACTATAATGAACTCAAATGCTAATTTTAAGTCTGAGCTAATGACCAATTATTCTGCTGAGTCTTGCGAATCCTGAGACAGGTAAAAAGTAAGACATTCTTTAAGAGTAATTAATTCACTAGTAAATTGTAAAGGTATTTATCCAGTACGAATTGTGAGTTTGATTTTACTGCCAGAAGAGTAAATAAAAAAGTTGCCTCCACCGTCTCTACTAAAGGTTTTACCTGTACAGACAATTACAATGTTATTTTTGGTATGTGAAGAAATTTGTACATTCATCCTTCTGTAATAATTTATAAATTGGTTCTTTTTTTGAACATAACGTTTCTACTTATATAATAACACTTTATAGTTTAAAAATTTGAAGATATATTTTAGATTTATGTAATCAGTAAAGTTTTTCAATTTAATTAATAAAAACCATATCATATTTAGAATTATCAAAATTATCAAATTTTAAATAATTTTCCATAATGAGATCAACAAACTAAAAATACGATAATTTTTTCTAATGAAAAAAACAAGAGGTTTCAAATTAACTCGATGATTTGGTAAGTTTTTTAGCACTGTACATTCCTTAATAAGTATTCTTTTCTTAGGCTTTTTATTTACATACTGAGTACATATAAATAATGTATCCTTTAAACAATAACCACTTCAAAAATTCACTATATATATATATATATATATATATATATATATATATATATATATATATATATATATATATATATATATATATATATATATATATATATATATATATATATATATATATATATATATATATATATATATATATATATATATATATATATATATATATATATATATATATATATATATATATATATATATATATATATATATATATATATATATATATATATATATATATATATATATATAATATATATATATATATATTATATATATATATATAGTATACATATAATATATTTATATATATATATATATATATATATATACATATACATATATATATATATATATACATACATATATATATGTATATATATATACATATGTTTATATATATATATAATTATATATATATATATATGATATATATATATATATATATATATATATATATATTATATATATTTTATGTAAGTATCATATTTTATACATATCATCACACACAAAAACATTATGGATATAATTATATTAAAATTATGTATTTATTTATTAAATAATGATTATTGAGAAAGTTAATGATAAATTATAAGTATTTTGTTATGTCAAATCAGTATTTTCTGAATATTCTATACTTGATATTACAGAATTTTTTTGTAATTTAATGTCTTTATTTTTGACAAAAAAATATTCTAATTGTAAAGTTTAGGCTCTTTGTTTAATTGGAATAAAAGATACAAGGATTTAACTACATTTTAATCATGTAAAGCTATCTTTTTCTGTGGATTCATATCGTCTACCCCTAAATCACATTATGGATGAACAATTATTGTCCGAAATTTATGTATTTCATTTATTAATTTTTATTTATGATTATTTGAAATGTAAAGAAAACTAAACTTTTATTTAAGTTTATTTTTTTTCGTTGGAAATGCAATGAGGCTGAAAAGAATACTTTGTTTAAATAGAGGAACATTTTTGTATTTTATGTATTCCTTTTATATTAAAAAACACGAAATAGTTAGATGTTTACAACACGTAAAAGTGAAACAGTTTCATTATAAATATGTGAAAGTGAAAATAAAACGTTTATTTATTCCCAGTAATGTAAACAAAATAAAACCTTAATAACAAATATTAATACATTTATTTTGAAATCAATTCTTTATTTGACAATAACAGTCATTTGTTAGAAACATGCTAAATCATAAAATGTAAAAATGCTGAGAACATGGAGTTGATGTTAATAAATAAGCTACTTAGAGATGTACAGGCAAATGAGAGATGTCTCTTTTCCAATAACACGAACGATGTAAGGGTAAAATTTAATGATTAATCAATTACTTATGGTTTTTAAAACATGGTGTTCAGATACAACCTTAAGAGGGAGTTTCTTAACTCAAGCCTTATTGAAAAATATAATAAAGAAGACATAAGTATTACAAAACAGTTCTAAAATACAAAATAAAGGACAGTGAACATTACAGTTTACAAATCAATTTTAAATGCGGATAATTTTATTTCAACAAAAATTCTTAATATCATCTTTGCTATGTATAAATCAGTTCTACTTACTTCACAGCTGTATAAAATTAGAATATTGTTTCATGTATATATATATATATATATATATATATATATATATATATATATATATATATATATATATACATATATATATATATATATATATATATATATATATATATATATATACATATATATATACATATATATATATATATATATATATATATATATATATATATATATATATATATATATATATATATATATATATATATATATATATATATGTGTGTGTGTGTGTGTGTTAGATGTGCATTTAATTATGATAGTTTAAATAAATATTAAATGTTTTCTCTTTAAATTAATCTCCCAAATTTATAACTCTGCGTGTTTGAAAAATTTTGATTTACAAATATTTCCTCCTATATGCTATTAACTCATTTATATACAGATGCATGAGTCCAGTTATTTACAATTTATGCTTAAATTAGACAAACTACATGTTTCTAGATAATATAAATTATATTATTGTTTCTATGGTTATATAAAAGCCTTTTTACGAGAGTTATATATTTTTGTAAACCATTTTAAATAATAAAACATAATAATAACATTATAATTATATTTCTCTGTATACTCTAGATAATAAGCTGTATAGTTGTATGCTAAGTAGAGATTTTATGTCTTTCAAATAATAAATGATTGATATATTTGATGAATTAATTTTAAATCTGCTTATATAATAAAACTTTTGTGTGATGAGGCTTGATATACAAACAGTAATACACCTTTGATTTAGCCTGTACAAGATGTCCAAATTAATTATACATCAAAGTGCGTCTGGTGAAAAGATAGCGAATAAATAATTTGCAAAATGTTTCTATGAGCTCAGAGAAGATTGATTCGGACGAAAAATAAATTCCTTATTACATTCCCGGTGTTACACTTTCTTAATCAGGTACATAATAAGGAGAAAGATTATAAGTTGCATAGTTGTGTGCTTAGTAGAACATTTAGTGGATATTTCCTAAGACCTACTTTCCAATTTTAAATCAATTTAAGGATACTGATTTCTGTAGACTGGTTAGACTTGTCAGGTGGAATTAAAGAAATTTACCTATAATTCATAAACTAATCAAAATAATTTTTATCTTAGAAATTCATATATATATATATATATATATATATATATATATATATATATATATATATATATATATATATATATATATATATATATATATATATATATATATATATATATATATATATATATATATATATATATATATATATATATATATATATATATATATATATATATATATATATATATATATATATATATATATATATATATATATATATATATATATATATATATATATATATATATATATATATATATATATATATACATATATATATATATATATATATATATATATATATATATATATATACATATATACATATATACATATATATATATATATATATATATATATATATATATATATATATATATATATATATATATATATATATATATATATATATATATATATATATATATATATATATATATTTATATATATATATATAATATATATATATATATATATATATATATATATATTATATATATATATAAATATATATATATATATATATATATATATATATATATATATATATATATATATATATATATATATATATATATATGTATGTGTCTGGTATCATGAACTGAAACCTAGAACTATTTTTAGAGTATAGTATGAAATAGTGAAAGGAATAAAATAACACCTTTGAAAAGAAATGATTTAAAAAATATTCCTTAAAAAGTTAACCGTAATCAATACTAATCAATACCATTTGATTTTTATTTAATGAAGTAAGAAACGTTTTAAACTATTGTATAATATGGGTTGAATTTTATATATTCCACACTAATAATTAGTATAATTAAACAGAAGTTTCTTCTTTATACTAATATACCTCTTTTTACTTCTAAAATATGTACTGTACATTTCAGCTATTTTTTTCTAACTGAGAGGAATTAACTTTGACTTTCAAATACACATCCATTTCTAGACATGGAACGGAGATTAATGTATCAGTTCATTAATTATATAAATGCCTTTGTAGGGGGGGGCTGAAATGCTACAAATAATAAATGATAAAGATATTTAATGAAATAATTTCAAATCTGTTTATATAACAAATAACAAAAGTTTTGTGGGATGAGACTTGACATTCAAATAATAATGCATCCTCGATTTAGCCTCTAAAAGCTGTCCAAATTAATTATAGATCAAAGTACATCTCGTGAAAAGATAGCGAATAAATAATTTGCAAACGACTTCGATGAGTTTAGAAAAGATTAATTCGGATGAAAAATAAATTCCTTATTAGATTTCCGGTATTACACTTCTCTTAATCAGGTGCATAATAAGGATAAAGTGCTAAAACATTTACTGGATATTGCCTAAGAGCTAGTTTTCTATTTTAAATCAATTTAAGGATACAGATTTCTGTAGATTAGTTAGACTGTCAGGTTAAATTAAAGAAATTTGCCTTTAATTCAAAATCAAGTCAAAATAATTTTTATCTTAGAAATTCATGGATATCGTATAACTTACACCTGATATATATATCAAAAATATCAAATTTTTCCTAACTTAAAGGAATTAATTTAGACTTTCAAATAATCATCCAATTCTAGTCATGGAACTGAGTTTAATGTATCAGTTCATTAATTATATAAATGCCTTTGTGGGGGACTGAAATGCTACAAATAATAAATGATAAAAATATTTAATGAATTAATTTCAAATCTGTTTATATAACAAATAATAAAAGTTGTGTGTGATGAGACTTGATATCCAAATAATAATGCATCTTTGATTTAGCCTGTAAAAGCTGTCCAAATTAATTATAGATCAAAGTGCATCTCGTGAAAAGATAGCGAATAAATAATTTGCAAACTGTTTCGTTGAGCTCACAGAAGATTGATTCCGACGAAAAATAAATTCCTTACTAGATTCCCGGTATTACACTTTCTTAATCAGGTACATAATAAGGATAAAGATTATAAGTTGTATAGTTGTGTGCTAAGTAGAGCTTTTATGTCTTTAAAATAAAAAATGATAAAGATATTTAATGAATTAATTTCAAATCTGTTTATATACACAAATAAAAAAAAGTTTTGTGACATAATACTTGAGATCCAAATAATAATACAGCTTTGATTTAACCTGTAAAAGCTGTCGAAATTAATTATAAATCAAAGTCCATCTGGTGAAAAGATAGCGAATAAATAATTTGCAAACTGTTTCGATGAGCTCAAAGAAGATTAATTTGGACGAAAAATAAATTCCTTATTAGATTTCCGCTGTTACACTTCTCTTAATCAGGTGCATAATAAGGATAAAGTGCTAAAACATTAAGTGGATATTATGACCTAGCTATCTATTTTAAATCAATTTAAGAATACATGTTTCTGTAGATTTGTTAGACTTGTCAGGTTAAATTAAAGAAATTTGCCTTTAATTCATAAGCGAATCAATATAATTTTTTTTAGAAATTCAAGAAAACCGTATATTTACAACTGATATATATATATATATATATATATATATATATATATATTATATATATATATATATATATATATATATATATATATATATATATGCACACACACACACACACACACACACACACACACATATATATATATATATATATATATATATATATAGTATCATCAACTGAAACTCAGAACTATTTTAATTTGTAGTATGAAAATGGTAAAGTAAAACTGTTAAAACACATTCATTTTGAAAATATTTCTAAAAAAGTTAATCGTAATCAATACTAATAAATACTAATTGATTTTTTTTTATGATGAAGTAATAAATGTTGTATAATATGGGTTGCATTTTTATATATTCCGTATTAATACTTAGTATAGTTAAACAGAAATCTCTTTTTTATACTAATCTACTTCTTTTTATTGCTAAAATATGTAATACACATTTCAGCTATTTTTCCTGACTTAAAGGGATTGATTTGAACTTTTAAAAACACATCCATATTTAGACATGGAACTCAGTTTAATGTATCAGTTCATTAATTATATATAGGACTTTGTGGGTTGGCTGAAATTCTACAAATAATAAAAGATAAAGATGTTTAATGAATTAATTTCATATCTGTTTATATAACAAATAACAAAAGCCGTGTGGGATGAGACTTAACATCCAAATTGGAATTCATCTTTGATTTAGCCTCTAAAAGCTGTCCAAATTAATTATAGATCAAATTGCATCTCGTGAAATATAGCGAATGAATAATTTGGAAACTGTTTCGATGAGATCAGAAAAGATTGATTCGGACGAAAAATAAATTCCTTATTAGATTTCCGGTGTTACACTTCTCATAATCAGCTGCATAATAAGGATAAAGTGGTAAAACATTCAGTGGATATTAAGACCTATCTTTCTATTTTAAATCAATTTAAGGATACAGGTTTCTGTAAATTTGTTAGACTTGTCAGGTTAAATTTTAAAAAATGTGCCTCAAATTCATAAAAGAATTTTAAAAAATGTATTGTAGAAATTCATAAAAACCGTTTACCCTTGTAGAATTTATACCTGATATATAAATGATATATGAACAGAGAAACTTAGGACTATTTAAATATTGTAGTATGAAATTAATAAAAACATATAATAAAATTTTTAAAACTCAATGATTTTGAAAATATTCCTAATAAAGTTAACCGTCATCCATACCAATATATTCTGTTTGATTTTCTTTAAAATGAAGTAGGAAAAGTTTTAAACTATTGTATAATATGGGTTGAATCTTTATATAGTCCACATTAATAATTAGTATAATTAAGCAGAAATCTCTTTTATACACTAATATACTTCTTTTTACTGCTAAAATATGTACTACACATTTCAGCTATTTTTTCCTAACTTAAAGGAATTAACTTCGACTTTCAAATACACATACATTTCTAGACATGGAACTCAGTTTAATGTATCTGCTCATTAATTATATAAATGCCTTTGTGGGGGGCTGAAACGCTACAAATAATAAATGATAAAGATATTTAATGAATTAATTTCAAATCTGTTTATATCACAAATAACAAAAGTTTTGTGGGATGAAACTTGGCATCCAAATTGTAATGCATCTTTGATTTAGCCTTTAAAAGCTGTCCATATTAATTATAGATCAAAGTGGATCTGGTAAAAAGATAAAGAATAAATAATTTGCAAAATGTTCCGATGAGCACAGAGAAGATTGATTCGGACGAAATATAAATTCCTTATTATATTTCCGGTGTTACACTTCTCTTAATCAGATGCATAATAATGATAAAGTGATAAAACATTCAGTGGATAATACCTAGTTTTCTATTTTAAATCAATTTAAGGATACAGTTTTCTGTAGATTGGTTAGACCTATCAGGTTATATTAAAAAAAGTTGCTTTTAACTCATAAACGAGTAAAAAATATTTTTTCTTCAAAATTTATGAAAATCGTATAATTTACACCTGATATATATCTGGTATCATCATCTAAATTTCAGAACTAATTTTAGATTGTAGTATCAAATAGTGAAAAGGGTAAAACAAAACATTTCAAACGCAATCATTTTGTAAATATTTCTAAAAACGTTAATAGTTATCAATACTAATAAATGCTATTTGATTTTCTTTATAATGAAGTAGGAATATTTTTAAACAATTGTACAATATGGTTTCAATTTACATATATTCCACATTAATAATTAGTATAATTAAACAGAAATTTCTTTTTTACACTAATATACTTCTTTTAACTGCTAAAATATGTATTACACATTTCAGCTATTTTTTCCTAACTTAAAGAATTAACTTAGACTTTCAAACAAACATTCATTTCTAGACATGTAACTGAGTTTAATGTATCGGTTCATTAATTATATAAATGCCTTTGTGGGGGCTGAAATGCTACAAATAATAAATGATAAAGATATTTAAGGAATTAATTTCAAATCTGTTTATATCACATATAACAAAAGCTTTGTGGGATGAAACTTGACATCCAAATTGTAATGCATCTTTGATTTAGCCTTTAAAAGCTGTCCAAATTAATTACAGATCAAAGTGCATCTCTTGAAAAGATAGCGAATAAATAATTTGCAAACTGTTTCGATGAGCTCAGAAAAGATTGATTCAGAGGAAAAATAAATTCCTTATTAGATTTCCGGTGTTACACTTCTCTTAATCAGGTGCATAATAAGGATAAAGTGCTAAAACATTCAGTGGATATTAAGACCTAGCTTTCTATTTTAAATCAATTTAAGGGTACAGGTTTCTGTAGATTGGTTGGACTTGTCAGGTTAAATTAAAGAAATTTTCCTTTAATTCATAAACGAATTAAAAATATTTATCATAGAAATTCATAATAACCGTTTACTCTTGTAGAATTTGTACCTGATATATAAATGATAAATTATTAGTGAAATTTAGGACTATTTTAATATTGTAGTATGAAATTATGAAAAAGGTATAACAAAATTTTTAAAACGCAATGATTTTGAAAATATTTCTAATAAAGTTAACTGTGATCAATACCAATAAATACTATTTGATTTTCTTTATAATGAAGTAGGGAAATAATTAGTCCATATTAATAATTAGTATAATTAAACAGAAATTTCATTTTTACACTAATTTACTATTTTTTACTGCTAAAATATGTACTGTACATTTCGGATATTTTTTTAACTTAAAGGAATTAACTTTAACGTTCATATACACATCCCTTTCTAGACAAAGAACTGAGTTTGATGTACTAGTTCATTAATGTTATAATTGCATTTGTGATTGGCTGAAATGCTAAAAGATAGAGAAATACTAGATTTAATTTTAAAGGTATTTTAGAAAATCAAGCTCAGTGAAATTTTATTATGTAAAATAAAATATTTCAGAGAAGAATAGTTTTCTTTGTATCATAGACATAGTTTTTTTATTAAATGTATATGTGTAAAAATATTATTAATATGAATTAAAGATTAATTATTTGATGGAATAAATTGAATAATATATTGATTAAATTGATTAAAAAATCGATATATTTGGTACAAAATCACACTTATTTTAAAACATGGATTTAAAATATAATGTATAGAAACTTCTAAATTAGTATAGATTAATAATTGTGAATTTTCCTAGTTAATGCTCGAGAAATTCTTATTATATCTAACATAGGTTTTAAAATTACATTTTAACTATTTGGATATTCTTGAAAACTTTGAAAGACATGAGAAATGAAGATTCTTTTCTGCCATGCTCAAATGTGATTTTTAAAAATTCTGTCATATTTTCATATAATCTGACTGGCAGTTACAGAAAATGTCATTTACTGGGAATCAAGATAAGAGGAGACGCAGAAAACGAAAGTTTCTATTAATTGCGCCTCAATGAGAGGTTAATAACACAAAAGTGAAAAAATATATTTTATGACCTTCTTAAGTTACAGCTATTTTGGATTTTCAGTTGGGCAAACATCTACAAATTTCGTGGTAATTTTATCTGTTTTATTTAAATTTAACTATGATATATGTAAATTTTTTTAAAAATATTAATAACTATATTGTATTCTAAAACAAATTTTTGGCTATTGTATGATTAAAATTACAGTTTTTAGGTACTTTTTTTCTTATTTTGTAATTTATGCACCAAAATTAATTTTAGTGCAACTATTTTATATAATCCTTTAAGTAACT
>CM063511.1:122352605-122385105 GCA_032207245.1 Pardosa pseudoannulata
CTTAATAGCTAAATTGTATTTTATTTCATTTATATTTCTAATAATTTGTATAATCTATTACAATGTTATATATATAATAACTGAAATCTGATAAATATGTGATTAGAAATTATTTTGTTATATTTTAAAACATATACATTTGATCAGTATGTCAAGATAAAAAATATTAATTATACATGAATACATGTCTTTTGTTGTAATATATATTTACGTGTTATACATAATAAAATCAATATGTAATTCCTATAATTATTTGCTTTTATGTTTTTTATTTTCATTTTTATTTAAGTATTTTATAAAAAGTTTTAAATTAATTATAGATTATAATTTGTATTCATTTTACTTTGAATAACTCAATATGTTATAAAAACAATACATAAACATTTTTCTACAGATCTTCTAAATTGATATTTTCATACAAAAATCTTTTCGTATTAAAGTTTTAAAAACCTATATGATGCATTTAAGACAACAGTGTTTTTAAAAAAGTTTTGCGAACAAAGAAATTATTATAAAGTAAATCAGGATCTGACATACATTTAAAATTTATATTATCATTTTAAATGATAAAAACTCAGTAAGCTATAATCAATTATGCACTTAATAAATATTATATCTACAACTACTTAAAAATAATTAACATTTTTTTAAATATATATTCTTGATTTTTAGTACACAGAAATAGCTTTCGCAGGATAGATCAGAAAAAAAGAAATCACCGAAAAATGTAAATTTCTTACCTAAGATCATTTTTATAAATAATAAATAAAATAAAATTAATTTTTAGATTGATAAAATATTGAAAATATTATATCATAATCGTTACAATAGTTCATTTCAAACATACACAAACATACAAATTTTTTTTCAAATATTGAAGATTATTATATAATTTATTCGATATAATTTTAAACAAAGATATAGATTATAGTTTTGAGATAAGATCAATTTATATATAATTTTAATTTACATTTTAATATACACTCATGTCCATAAATTAAGGATAATGAAGTTCAGGCAATGAAAGAGACAAAAGCAAAACAAATTTGACTTATTTGTAAAGTCTATTTATTAAACAAAAGGTAAAGAGCAAAAAAGATGCTATATGTTTGACATAATTAATAAAAATTGCGATTTTTACTCCCTGGAGCAAATTTCAAAAAAGAACCTATTTACAGAAAACAGTATAACATGGTTAGTATGATGGTTAATACGGAGTATGTCTCCCGGACGATGCAATACAAGCGTTACAACGCCTACGCATGCTGAGTATCAGATTATCAATCTGATCTTGGGGAAAATTACACCACTCATCAAGCAATGCCCTCCGAAGTTCCGATAGACAGTTGGGAGGGGGTTGACGGGCTGCAATTCGTCGGCCAAGCATGTCCCACACATGCTCTATTGGATTCAAGTCCGGTGAGTATGCTGGCCAATCCATACGGGTGATATCCTCCGATTGAAGGCATTCGTCTACAATGTTTGCACGGTGAGGTGGGGCGTTGTCATCCATATACAAAAATTCAGGACCCATGGCGCCCCGAAACAAACGTACATGTTGTTCCAGAATGACATCCCGATAGATGTGGCCTGTCATCGTTACACTCTGAACATGCAGGTCAGTTCTGGAACCAAGAATAATTCCTCCCCAAACGAGCCATCCTGCACCACCGTAACGGTGTCGTTCAATGGTGTTCTCTTGGTGGTAACGGGTACCTGGCGCTCTCCATATGAAAGTCCGGCGAGAATCAGAATGTAAACTGAACCTGGACTCGTCGGAAAACATCACACAAGACCACTGTTGCGGTGTCCACAATGCATGCTCTCTAGCCCAGCATAATCGCAGGCGACAGTGAGTTGCGGTAAGGGGAACACATCTGACAGGCCTACGAGCATATAGACCAATGTTCCCTAAGCGTCTGTACACGGTCTGCCTTGAAACTGTCGTACCGGTAGCTGAAGAGAGCTGACGAGACAGGTCTGATGCTGTGCTCCGTCTGTTTCTTTTGGCAGTAACTGCCAAATACCGGTCATCATTCGGCGTAGTAACTCGGGGGCGACCTGTGCTGTAACATCTACTCACATTACCATCATGTTTGAATCGTTGCCAAAGCCTGGAGATGACACTCTGGGCGATTCCAAGTTCCTCGGATACTTCCAGCTGGGTACGTCCACATTCCAGTCGTCCGATAATTCTACCACGTAAAAAATCATCCAAATGCTTCCTTTGTGCCATAACTATGCGGTTATTGCACTGAAAGGCTTTTAAAGCGCTTGTGAACAATTTTACTTCTTTGCTACCATTCCTTATATACCCCTTTCATACACTCTCGTCATTGTGACGTACTATCCGCGCCATCTGGTGGTTTCCTGCAATTTGCATATTCTTCTTCAAGATGTGTGTGATAATTCTACAGGTGAAATTTTTATTTTAGAGCTCAATTTCTGTGTGATTCTGAATTATCCTTAATTTATACATTAAGTATTCATGATTTTCCTAGATTCATACATAAGTTGTCTGTTTCTACAGAGGTATTATCATTAGAAATAGTTGTTTTGCTATAAAATTCAACTTTATGGCTTACATCTGATGTCAAATAAATATCTTATGAGTACATTTTTCTTTTATATAGGTATCTTATGCTGATAAGCATTATAAGTATACCATAAGCATCTTTTCCACCCTTCTGATATTCGATACTTTTAAATTGCGAGTGTGCTAGTAATAAGGTACACCTGCGATAGTCAAAGAGGTTTAAATTTCCTCTATATTTTAAACTGTGCAGTCCATATTAATTTAGATTTAAAGTATTAACAATGTACAATCGATAGAATTGAGAAGGGATTTAATGGATTAGCACATAGTCTGTGAATTATTTCCAATTTTATAATTTTAAAATAGCCCTTTGGATTGTCTAATGATAATGGGCTTAAAACCCTCCTCGTGTGTTTGGGTTTGATTCCAGAGTAAGGTTTGGTTGTATTTGTATCATTAGAAGCCATGTTGCAATACCTATTTTGTGTATGAAATGAGTAACAATACAGTAAAATACGAGGCGCATCGAGAAAGCAAGTTTTCCGATGATTTCCATTTTAAAGTAAACGTAATTAGAGGTGTCAATTGCGCGTGCGTAATAGATCTATGACGTGTTATTCATATGCCAGCCGGACAAGTCTCGATTCGTGCTAATAGCCTGGTAGCAGTGGTCCGAAATGGAAACTCCAATTAATTCTTCCTCCGCTTGCAAGGTTCGGTCGGTGATCTTGAATGCGCAAAGTATTGCGCCAATTGAAATTCCCCGGCAGCTTTGTCAGGTCTATGAGCCGGAACTGACAACCGAACAAGAAATTCAACATCATTCTGCTACGGTATCACGAGGAGGGCGACGAGTTCGTCGACAGGATCGTTACATGCAATGAGACTTGGAATTATCACTTAACCCAAATCAAGCAGCAGTCAATGCATTAGCATTATAGTGGATCTTATGTCAGGATCAAATTCAAAAAAGACGCTGTCGGTACGGAAATGAGTGTGCAAGGTGTTCTGGGACAGGAAGGCTGGTTCCATTCACAGGCGGCAGAGTTCAAGACAAAGGTATACAAAATTTTGATCCCACAATACGTCAAGTGTCTCAATTCTAGTGGCGGACTATGTTGAAAAATAGATGAACCATTGCCGTACTTGATTATAATAAATATGTGCTTGAAAGTGTGAGTTCTTTTTTTCTTTTAAATAGGGAAACTTAATTTCTGGATGTGCCTCGTATAAGGTAAAGGGCTAATAAATATAAATACACCGTATTTCTGAAAAGAAAATTTCAAAATATTACTGTATTTGATATTGTATACAGGTATCATGTAAAAGTTAATATTTTTGTCTATATATTTGTTTATCAAAACACTTTAATCCATTTATATTGGTTTTCAAAAGACGTACAGAATTTACTATTTTTATTAAATGCAAATTAAGTGGTATTGTTTAAGTAAGTTTATTTTTAATTGGTAAGATTTCAAAGAAAAATAACAAAAAAAAATGCTAAAATAGCTGTTTTCTCTTTAAATGTTATTGAATGCAGAAGTTCTAGTTAAAGATTTTCAGGATAACATTTTGCTTTTAAAAACATGTTTCGATTAAGCTGACTGCATAGATATCTTTTATGAAAAAGCCTCTAGGGAACCATACGTCAAGTTTCGAGTTTAATAGCACGCTGTTAGGATTTTCATAAACTTGCAATTAATTAATTTTCTTTGCTTGCAGGGAACAATGCAGTTAAATTTTTATTAATTCTTTTTAGGACATAAATGAAGTGTTTCTTCTTTTGTTTTCTAGATTTTATTCAGTATTCGTGTACCAAATTGAATAATATCTTACAGTCATTTTTTATTCTTGAGGAGGGAATGCATACGGTTTTTTGTTTACAAATAATTCAGTAGTTAAATATTATAGTACTTTTAAAGTTTTTTCAGAATAAAATTCTGGAATTATGTCTCATGAAACTACGAGAAGAAAAATATAATAAAAAAGGTAGATATGTGCATTTTAATGTATTTTTATAATGTAAATCAACAGTGAACTTTTAGCAGAGTGAGATGCAATTGAAAGTTCGATATTTCTCTTTAAATTTATCATATTCATTATTCTATACTGAATACAGTTCTCACTTAACAAAATTAAGTTCTTAATAATAAATAATTATATGTTGTAAAGCGACAGAGGACATTTAGCAGAGTGAGATGCAATTGAAAGTTTGATATTTCTCTTTAAATTTATCATAGTCATTATTTTATACTGAATACAGTTCTCACTTAACAAAATTAAGTTCAAATTAATTAACAATTATATATTGAAATGCGACAGTGGACATCCGGCAGAGAGAGCTTCAACTGAAATTTCAATATATTTCTTTAAAATTATCATATTTATTATTCTATACTGAATACAGTTCTCACATAACAAAATTAAGTTCAAATTAATTAACAATTATATATTGTAATGCAACAGTGGACATCCGGCAGAGAGAGATTCAACTGAAATTTCAATATATTTCTTTAAAATTATCATATTTATTATTCTATACTGAATACAGTTCTCACTTAACAAAATTAAGTTCAAATTAATTAACAATTATATATTGTAATGTGACAGTGGACATCCGGCAGAGAGAGATTCAACTGAAATTTCAAAATATTTCTTTAAAATTATTATATTTATTATTCTATACTGAATACAGTTCTCACTTAACAAAATTAAGTTCAAATTATTTAACAATTATATGTTGTAAAGCGACAGAGGACATTTAGCAGAGTGAGATGCAACTGAAAGTTCGATCTTTCTTTTTAAAATTATCATATTTATTATTCTATACTGAATACAGTTCTCACTTAACAAAATTAAGTTCAAATTAATTAACAATTATATATTGTAATGTGACAGTGGACATCCGGCAGAGAGAGATTCAACTGAAATTTCAAAATATTTCTTTAAAATTATTATATTTATTATTCTATACTGAATACAGTTCTCACTTAACAAAATTAAGTTCAAATTATTTAACAATTATATATTGTAATGCGACAGTGGACATCCGGCAGAGACAGATGCAACTGAAAGTCCAATATTCCTCTTTAAATTTATCATATTCATTATTTTACACTGAATACAGTTCTCACTTAAACAAAATTAAGTTCAAATTAATTAACAATTATATATTGAAATGCGACAGTGGACATCCGGCAGAGAGAGCTTCAACTGAAATTTCAATATATTTCTTTAAAATTATCATATTTATTATTCTATACTGAATACAGTTCTCACATAACAAAATTAAATTCAAATTAATTAACAGTTATATATTGTAAAGCGACAGTGGACATCCGGCAGAGAGAGATTCAACTGAAATTTCAATATATTTCTTTAAATTTATCATAGTCATTATTTTATACTGAATACAGTTCTCACTTAACAAAATTAAGTTCAAATTAATTAACAATTATATATTGAAATGCGACAGTGGACATCCGGCAGAGAGAGCTTCAACTGAAATTTCAATATATTTCTTTAAAATTATCATATTTATTATTCTATACTGAATACAGTTCTCACATAACAAAATTAAGTTCAAATTAATTAACAATTATATATTGTAATGCAACAGTGGACATCCGGCAGAGAGAGATTCAACTGAAATTTCAATATATTTCTTTAAAATTATCATATTTATTATTCTATACTGAATACAGTTCTCACTTAACAAAATTAAGTTCAAATTAATTAACAATTATATATTGTAATGCCATAGTGGACATCCGGCAGAGAGAGCTTCAACTGAAATTTCAATATATTTCTTTAAAATTATCATATTTATTATTCTATACTGAATACAGTTCTCACATAACAAAATTAAGTTCAAATTAATTAACAATTATATATTGTAATGCAACAGTGGACATCCGGCAGAGAGAGATTCAACTGAAATTTCAATATATTTCTTTAAAATTATCATATTTATTATTCTATACTGAATACAGTTCTCACTTAACAAAATTAAGTTCAAATTAATTAACAATTATATATTGTAATGCGATAGTGGACATCCGGCAGAGAGAGATGCAACTGAAAGTCCAATATTCCTCTTTAAATTTATCATATTTTATTATTCTATACTGAATACAGTTCTCACTTAACAAAATTAAGTTCAAATTAATTAACAATTATATATTGTAATGCGATAGTGGACATCCGGCAGAGAGAGATGCAACTGAAAGTCCAATATTCCTCTTTAAATTTATCATATTCATTATTTTACACTGCAAGCAGTTCTCACTTAACAAAATTAAGTTCAAATTAATTAACAATTATATATTGTAATGCGATAGTGGACATCCGGCAGAGAGAGATGCAACTGAAATTTCAATATATTCTTTAAAATTATCATATTTATTATTCTATACTGAATACAGTTCTCACTTAACAAAATTAAGTTCAAATTAATTAACAATTATATATTGTAATGCGATAGTGGACATCAGGCAGAGAGAGATGCAACTGAAATTTCAATATATTTCTTTAAAATTATCATATTTATTATTCCATACTGAATACAGTTCTCACTTAACAAAATTAAGTTCAAATTAATTAACAATTATATATTGTAATGCGATAGTGGACATCAGGCAGAGAGAGATTCAACTGAAATTTCAATATATTTCTTTAAAATTATCATATTTATTATTCTATACTGAATACAGTTCTCACTTAACAAAATTAAGTTCAAATTAATTAACAATTATATATTGTAATGCGATAGTGGACATCCGGCAGAGAGAGATTCAACTGAAATTTCAATATATTTCTTTAAAATTATCATATTTATTATTCTATACTGAATACAGTTCTCACTTAACAAAATTAAGTTCAAATTAATTAACAATTATATATTGTAATGCGATAGTGGACATCAGGCAGAGAGAGATGCAACTGAAATTTCAATATATTTCTTTTAAATTATCATATTTATTATTCTATACTGAATACAGTTCTCACTTAACAAAATTAAGTTCAAATTAATTAACAATTATATATTGTAATGCAACAGTGGACATCCGGCAGAGAGAGATTCAACTGAAATTTCAATATATTTCTTTAAAATTATCATATTTATTATTCTATACTGAATACAGTTCTCACTTAACAAAATTAAGTTCAAATTAATTAACAATTATATATTGTAATGCGATAGTGGACATCCGGCAGAGAGAGATTCAACTGAAATTTCAAAATATTTCTTTAAAATTATTATATTTATTATTCTATACTGAATACAGTTCTCACTTAACAAAATTAAGTTCAAATTATTTAACAATTATATATTGTAATGCGACAGTGGACATCCGGCAGAGACAGATGCAACTGAAAGTCCAATATTCCTCTTTAAATTTATCATATTTATTATTCTATACTGAATACAGTTCTCACTTAACAAAATTAAGTTCAAATTAATTAACAATTATATATTGTAATGCGATAGTGGACATCCGGCAGAGAGAGATGCAACTGAAAGTCCAATATTCCTCTTTAAATTTATCATATTCATTATTTTACACTGAATACAGTTCTCACTTAACAAAATTAAGTTCAAATTATTTAACAATTATATATTGTAATGCGACAGTGGACATCCGGCAGAGACAGATGCAACTGAAAGTCCAATATTCCTCTTTAAATTTATCATATTCATTATTTTACACTGCAAGCAGTTCTCACTTAACTAAATTAAGTTCTAATTAATAAACAATTACAGAAATATTTTTACATTGAAAAACTTTCTGGTTGTTGTGAATATTTGAAATATTTTCAGGACAATGTTTCTCACTGTACTTTTGAATTTAGATTAATAAACATTTTATCTTATAGTGTATAAAAGAGGGTCTAATTAGTTTCTTTATAGTTTGAAATGCAAAATATTTCCAAATAAAACCAAACTCTATGTCCATATCTTCCTTATTTCATGTTCTGATGTTTACTGTCACTGGTTCAGTTTCTCAGGGAAGTACTTGCACAGGGTAGATTTAATTTAGTTGAAATAAATCTGAATTGTTCAGTTGTTAAATGTGATATTGATAATGGATAACAATGTCAATGCTCACCGGTATCTACTAAACACTCCTATTGTACATGCCGGATAACTGTATCAGTTCACATTGTGTACTAGTTAAAAGAAGAACAAAATCTTCTAAATTTTATTAAAATTACATTTTATGCTTATGATAGAATTATAATTTTAGTATAAATAACAATATATGTAAAATAAAATTATTCATTCAGAACTGAATCGAAAACCGGATTAATCCGGATTATTTTTGGCGGAACGAAAACCAGAATTAAACTGATATATTTCTTTTTATTTGAACCGGAACGAAAATAGCTACTGTTCGAAATCTTGGTTTAAAATGACAGGATTAGCTACGTGTACGTAAATCAATTTGACCTTATAGGCAAAACAAATATCAGATGTAAACGGAAAAAAATAGATAAATTCTGTAAAAGTAGCATACATTATCTTCCAGGCTATCCTAGAAGCAGAGCTGTAACTGCCTTTAGTGCAATTATAATGCATTTCTTATGTGTACATCTTCGCACATTCCAAATTGTTGATAGTTCTCTCTAACCCCTTTTCTTCCATGGTACGGTTATAAATACTGAAAATATTAGCATTTGTTCAGCGGTCTCTCAGACAAGTATTTTTCCAATTTTAGGAAGCTAGAGACCTTTTAAACAATTTGCAGAATCATCCTCTGCTATCCTTTTGATGTTCTAATTTTTATCCATCTAATTTTTTCTTAGTAGTGTTTACTAATGTAACTTTAGTGTAGTTGTATTGTATTGTATTATTATTATTGTATTTGTGTAGATTTTTCAATCTCTGAAGGTCATAAATTGTATGTCAGTATTACAGCTACATTATAAAAATGATTAAAAATGCACTTTTGTCCTAATAAGTTTTTATAATATTTTCATTTTTTAATTAATCTCTACATGTTTGATATGAAATCATATATTCTAACACCTGAGTAAACGTTTTTCACATCAAAGCTATTGAGATGCAAGGTGTTAAAAACTGGTTTTATTAATAATATTTCTTTTAAATTTTTGAGTTCCTGCTTACGATTAAAATAAAGTTTAATTACCACAATTTAGTGTCTGGAGTATATTTTTAGATACTGCTAAAAAGTAGATTTTGGAATGTCCATGTTTTCTGAAAGAATAAATTGTTCTATATTTTTTTCGAGAGTGGGTAGAGAACAGTTTTGTAAAATATTTTACAAAGTTTTCACATAATTTCTATTATATAAAAATTTTTCATTTGGATCACCACGTCTTTAATTTTCTAACAGCTCATATAAATAATGACAATGGGCTTTATCGATTATAAAACCCCATTTTATAATACTTATTTTACATGCAATACCAAATGAATCTTTTTACACGAAAATTTCCTTTGTTATACATGGGTGGAATTTCAGACTGATACCTCGTAATACAATGGCCATCTTGTTACGGGCAAGGAGATCAAGCTGTTGTTCATTCTTTATTCTCCGGCAAATGGGGCAGACATAACAATGGACAGGAACCATGAAGTTTAAATTTGTGACACTATAGTATAATGGTCCCTGATAGCTGGCCAATTCAAATTAATATCGAGACGTGGATAACCTTCCTAGCTTCCCCAGCCTATGACGGCCCCGGAAAATGAGTGAAGTCATGCTGAACTGACGTCACTTCTGTGGGCTTTAAAAAAGGGAGCTAGCCAGCTCTCGTTTTTTAGAAACGGGCGTCACTTGCACATGTGTTCATCCCTCTAAAGAGAGGAAATCTTATGTGAGTCGAGGGCGACTTTTGTAACGTGACTGGATCCTCTGACAGAATGCGGGTGATACAACGTAAGTTGTAGTGACACAACGTACAGCTTAAAACAATAAAAACTTTTATTCTGGACTAAAAAGAAAACTATTTACAAAGTTTCCGAATGGAAATCACAGGGTCTCAGGATGCACTGGTACGGACCTAAGAGTTCCAGGTTCGAGGCGAACCTAAATAGAAATCTTCGGTCAGTTGCCCGACAGATATATGGTTGTACATTGGTACAACATGGACTCCTTGAGTCCCACAAATAGCTGGAGATCGGCTCTCCAAAATACAAACGCAACCTGCCATTTCTTTTTTCTCTCTGTAGTCAATATTCTTCCGGCTAAAACTCGCTCCGCCTGATATCACCTTTCGACTCTTCCTATTGGCTTTTCCTTCCCTCGTCGCCTTCCTGCTAGCCTACGATTGGTCCTTTCGTTGGTGTCTGATATTTCGTCCTTTCTTGTCGCGTCTGACCTTCTAACCACCTCGGACATTTCAAACGTATCGAACCAAAAATCCTCTGTAGTTTAGTGCCAATTTTCCAGACAGAATGTTGTCTTGGCCTGGGTTTTAACAAAACCTCTTTGTGAAGCTAATGGGGTATCGCGACATCATACTTTGTTATTTGCGAACTTACTGATAGACTACCGTAGACTACCGGTCTAAGAAGTTTTCTCTTCCTTTTTTCGGCCAAGTTGCCAGTAATGTATTAAGGAGAAGAGTGTAAAAATATAATGTTACTCTTCCTTTTGCGGCCAAGTTGCCAGAAACATATTTAGGGAGCCATTAGCCTCATCTCGTCGAACAGCAGCGGAAGAAGAACGGGTTTACACTTGTTATCGGCAGTGGAGGATCTATATTCTCTGGATCTTTGTACATGTTCCTTGTATATACCCATTTTATTCAAGATCCTTCAATAAAGGAAATTTAAGTGTACTGTTTGTTTATGTGGTTTCCCTAAACACCTGTACACTTTCTCTAGGTGCTAAATACGTTACAATGTCATCCTCTAATGTTTAAAACCATAGTTGATCTATAACTTGAAGTAGTCTATTATTCAAAGGTGTTTAAACTTATTATTCAATTTATTCTATGCAATCCATAATAAGTAAGATTATAATTAATATAGATTTCGATACATAATCGGCAAAAATAACTCATCCATTAAATGGTTTAAATCTAAAAGGTAAACGGTTAATTAATATTGATCTTTATGTATATTATATGTTTAATTTACAAACAATAAATGTTTAATATCTTTTAAAATAATATTTAACCTCGGAAGTTTAATCATTTTGTATAAATAAATTGCTAATTATCTATTAAATGTTTCCGTAAATTAATTAAAAAATGTTTGAACGTTTTCTGCAGTCTTAAAATAATTTATTCTTGGGAAAACATTCATTGATATTTTCATTTGATAAAGAGAATTTTTAGTTTAGAAACATTTGTCTTTATTGTTGTGAAAAAAGAAAGATGTAAAAATAGTTAGACGTTTGTTTTCATTGATAATTATCATTTAGGCTATTGAGTGCCTTGGGTATAATTCCTAGTGTCAATACATTTGGTAATTCAAGAGAGCAGAAAGAAACTTTTCTCCTTTCCTCCAAATGATCAAAATATTGCAAATATAAAATATTCGGAAGAAATCTTGAATAACAAATATCAACTTACGGCTTCAAGCATGTCCTAGAATTATAATTTATAAATTCACTCACGTACACACATACACAAGTATATATGTAGGTATGTATCTATCTATCTATCTATCTATATCTATCTATCTATCTATCTATATCTATCTATCTATCTATCTATCTATCTATCTATCTATCTATATATATATATATTTATATATATATATATATATATATATATATATATATATATATATATATATATATATATATATATATATATATATATATATATATAAATATATATATATATATATATATATATATATATATATATATATATATATATATATATATATATATATATATAATATATATATTATATATATATATATATATATATATTTATATATATATATATATATATATATATATATATATATATATATATATATATATATATATATATATATATATATATATATATATATATATATATATATATATATATATATATATATATATATATATATATATATATATATATATATATATATATACATACATATATATATGAAACTGCCCGGTTGTTAAATATGAGATGTACAGACGAAAGGACAAGATGTTAACTACATGTGTGAACAATGAGTAGCCCTGAAATATCGCACCACACTAATTTATTACGGTAGTATACAGGTAAATATGGCCTTCAGGATGCAAAACAGTGACAAGATAGAATACATACAATTGACATGACAAACCTGGGCTTAAAGACATTAAAAGTAGTCTATCCACCGTGCTACTGTAGGGTAGGTAGGCTACTTTAAGGATATGGTAGGGCATTATAACCAAGGTCTTATACTAATTTACTGTGACATTCAATCTCATTTCTATCTCGGAGAAGGACTATTTCGATGTAAGCCTTTGCTAACTTCGGTTACTTCTATCTCGCACCTCACTCACCATTTGATTGACTTCACAGCCCAACTACCAGCTATCATAGAGCCATCTGTTGTTCTGAATACACACTATACTTGTAGGACTACCACACGACACATATAAGTTTGTGATACGTTCACATATCTGCAATGAAATAAATTGTTGCCATGACTCTTCTCCCAACCGTCGTAAATTCTGTATATCCTCATATATCTTTTTCTCTATAAAATACTTCGGTGTGCTTGTAATATTACTTCTTGTAAAATGCTTTAATGATTTTGGTGAAATTTTGTTATTGTAATCGAGTTGATTAGAGAATGATTTAGATTCTCCATTTAATCCATTAGAAAACATTTATAGTGAAATCCAGAATTGCGCGATTATTGTGATTATTATAATCCCGCTTGTAACCCATCATTGCCAACTTATCTCTAGCGCAGTGTTCAGAGTACCGGGCTCCAGTACGAGAAGTCGTAGAATCCCCGTAAAGGGAAAAGGGGACTTTATTTTAATCTAATTACTTTAGTGTTGACTCCAAAATCTCTTTTTTTCTCATTTGACTACTCCTTTACTTACGACTGCACTCAAGCAAATATGGGTTCAATTTATTATACATACATACATATATATATATATATATATATATATATATATATATATATATATATATATATATATATATATATATATATATATATATATATATATATATATATATATATATATATATATATATATATATATATATATATATATATATATATATATATATATATATATATATATATATATATATATATGTATATATATATATATATATGTATATATATATATATATATATATATATATATATGTATATATATATATATATATATATATATATATATGTATATATATATATATATATATATATATATATATATATATTATATATATATCTATATATATATATATATATATATATATATAGTATATTTATATATATATATATATATATATATGTGTATATATATATATGTAATATATATATATATATATATATATATATATATATATATATATATATATATATATATATATATATAATATATATATATATATATATATATATATATATATATATATATATATATATATATATATATATATGTGGATGTGGATGTGGATGTGTATATATATATAATGTATATGTAATCCAATAATTGTAAAATTGCTGGACACATGATATCCTCTATTATTTTTACTTGCCCGGACTACTAGGCAAGGAAAAAGCTAATCCAGCTAGCAGTAATAACGAACGATGCAGTCTGGCCACATTGAAGTGAACGACACAAATCTAATTAAAACTTTATTGTAGACCGGGTGATATTTTTACTAGTCAACGGCAGACAAAAGAAAGACACAAAAATCACTTTGCTCGAAGAGAGGTGCACCCAAGAGCGAAGATAGAAAGAATATACCACTTACTAAGCGAATTTAAGTGTAAGATCAAGAAAAACGCGGAGCCATTTGCCGGTGACAGCTGGGAAACGTGTTGAATAGTCAGAAAATTTACATCTATAGGAAATGTATCGAAAGAATTTTAAGACGAGAACGCTCCTTTGATTAAGACATTTAGATGCTGGGAAAAAGGTTTTAAGGAATTAGAATGGGAGAGATTAGGTTTTTAGTTACTATTAAAGTTAAATAATTTTAATATTATATATATATATATACATATACATACATATATATATATATATATATATATATATATATATATTTACATATATGTAAGTATATAAATATCTATGTGTATATATACACAATATATACAGGATGTCCTAAAAGGTCGTTTACAAACTTAACATTCTGATCTGTCATATCACGATGAACAAGATTTACATTGGAACTTCTATCCAAAATGCAAACTGCGTCCGCCAGAGGGTAATAATTGCAGGAAAACGGGAGAGGGAGAAAAATAATCATTTTATCTGTGGACGTTGAAGGAAAAGGATGATTGAGTTTAGTAACACAGAAATGGCCGCCATGCATTACGTATATGACGCCACTGAGGAAAATGGACTAGCCGAGGCACGGATGTACCTTGAACGCTTCCCAAACAGCAATAATAATATATCTTCAATAAGAGAAAGACAGGAAATTTTACATTCTCTTTCGATTACTTTATAAAATAATGTACCTGTACATGTTAAATATAATACTTAAATGCTAAATAAAAGGTTGAGTACTTTAAAACAATCGTGTAAATAAACTAATAAAAGAAGTGAATTTGAAATAAAAGGCTAGAAAATTCACATTACTGTTTGAATATTTAGCGTCTGTCTTCTCAGTATAATTTTGAAAGAAAGTGTAACGCTTTTACTTAGACTTTCTTTTCTTCATTTTTCACACCTCTACCTTTTAACAATGTATTTTTAAACAAAACTTGTTAGAAAACATATTATTAGATGAATTTTTCTTTCTGAATTTCAGTAAGAGTTTCTCAGACATTATAAAGCAATTATTTTGTATGGTTATACTAATTTTGTTTTAGATTAAAATGTTGAATTAAGTAAAATGTTAATGATATTTTTAAAAATAATAAAGGCAAATATAAATAGTGTATTTATATTTACTTAAATTTATATCTTCATTAAAATAAATGATATTAAATGTTTAAATGTTTATATTTTAATGAAAATTAAGTGTTTTCCTTTTATTCAATTAAAGCGCGTCTTTTAAATATTTACTCTTCACTGTTAGTTTAAAAAATGCCGTAAGAGCAAAATAGTGTTAAAATATTTAATCAAGGTTATTCATTGTAAAATAAAAAGAATTAACTGAATTACAATATTTAAATTGTATTTGAATATTTGAATATACAAATATGCCGTAATAGGATGCTTGTATTTGAAAGGATTTTATAGGGTGCAAATTGGCATCTTAGTAGAATCGCACCAAGGTTGCCTACTTTTAATTTTTAAGGTTGTCCGGAACACAAAACACATTTTTTTAACAAATGTAATTACTCTTCCTTAAATATATTGTTATAGAAATATATTTAATAATTTAAACAAATTATAAATAATTAAATTTTTCTCAGTAGAACCGCGCCAAGGTTGCTTACTTTTAATATTTAGGGTAGTCCTGAACACCAAACACATTTTTTTACAAATTCAATTACTCTATAATGGATACTTTCCTTAACACTAGATTGCCCAAAGAAGTCATTTCGACTGCTTTTTAATTTCAATTAGAAAAGCAATTATGCATATAACGACATAATTTCTTAGAATTCTATGACTTTTTGCACAACATATTAATAAACTCTTTTATATGTTGTACAAAAAGTCACAAAATTCTAAGAAATTGTGTCATTATATACATAATTGATTTTCTAATTGAAATTAAAAAGCAATCGAAATGACTTTCTTGGGCAATCTAGTGTTAAATATATTCTTATACAAATATATTTAATAATTTAAACAAATTATAAATAATTTAATTTTCGTCACACCAATGTTGCTTACTTTTAATATTAAGTTAATCCGGAACACAAAACACATTTTTTTTATAAATTCAATTACTCTATAATGAATACTTTCCTTCAACATATTCTTATAACAATATATTTAATACTTTAAAAAAATTATAAATATTTTAATTTTTCTCAGTAGAACAGCGCCAAGATTGTTTACTTTTAATTTTTAAGGTAGTCCGGAACACAAAACACATTTTATTTTACAAATTCAATTGCTCTATAATGGATACTTTCCTTAAATATGTAATTATAAAAATATATTTAATAATTTAAATAAATTATAACTAATTTCATTAAAATAAATTATTTAAAATTTAGCAACTTTAAAATTTAAAATTATTTTTAATGTGGATAATTCATGAATGAATAGCACTTTTAATATACAGTTTTCAATTAATGTGAAAAGTGATAATAAAAGAATAACTTTTTATTGAGGTGTGTAAAGTTATTGATCCCAAATTTTTTAATAGTTCATAAAATAAAAATTTTGGAATTCAGGGCGTAATTATTTGTTTCCTAAACTATATTTTGAAATTTATTACTTTCAGCTAAAAATAACTTTATAAAATCCAATTTATTATATAAAAGAATATTTTTTATAAAACTTCGTGTGATTAAAATTAGAATTTGAGATGCATAAAAATTAGAAATTAAAAACTTAAAAAAAAACTTTGAGATTACTTGACTTTCATTACTTGTCTTTTAAGAATAATAATCTGTTACAATTTTATTATACACAAGTTCCTTTAAAGATTAATTTAACTTAATTAATGTAGGGTAAAATTATTTAACCATACAATCAAATTTAAAGCAATTATTTAATTAGAAGAATATAGGAAGATTAACTTAAAATAAATAATAGTTTATATTTGAGAATGTTTTCCAAGCTATTTGCATATTGCAAAAGGCGTGATGAACACTAACATTATAAAATAAGCAAGAAAAACATCCTCATTTAATTATCTTTCAAGATTTTTCTTATTAACAAACGTCTGTTATATACTCTTACATAGATAAAAGAACCAAGCAGAAGTTATCAGAATGATACATAAATCGGTACCTGTGACATATGTCTTAATAAAGTTATAAAAACAAATGATTACATTTTGAGAAAAATAAATACAGATAATATAGATTCAGACAAGTAATACAGATTCACAAAGTGAAAAACTCAAAAATGCATTTGTCCACCTCTGACCTTTATGCAAACGGTTATTCTACTTGTCATTGATTGACAGAGGTGGTGAATATCCTGAGGAATATCGGGCCAAATTCTGTTCACAATACTGAGCTGGGCCTTGCCCGTAAATATGCTCAATCCGGATACCTTGTTGGCCAAGGCAACTTTCGGCAAGAACGAAGACAAGCAGTGTGGGGCCATGCATTACCCTGCTGAAATGTAAGTCTATGATGGCGGGACATGAAGGGTAACACAACGTGGCATAGAACTTCGTATTACTGTGTTGTAAGGATCCACGGATGACAACAAAAGGGGTCCTAGTGTGAGATGAAATGACACCCTAGATCCTCACTACTGGTTGTCGTCCTGTATGCCATAAGTCACTCAGGTTGCTATCTCACTGCATGTTCGCTGTCATCGGGGCTCAGTTCAAAGCGGGACTCACTGAGGACTATTCTGCTTCATTCAGTGACATTCCAGTTCGAATGAGTCCGTCACCACTGCAAACTGGCTTGTCGTAGTAGAGAGGTCAATGGTAGTCGACGCAAAGGGCGCTGTGGTTATTACGCAATTTGCCGAAGATTGAAGTCATACGCATCCTTGTAAATATGTCTTGTATATATTAGTCTTTGTAAAGTGATTTGTATACAATTTATTGTAATATATTTTCACATATTGTAATATGAATTCATTCATCTGTATTGACGTTTGTAAAGTTTTATAATTGCCATAGTTTTATATGTCTGCCTATATCAGTGTGCCAGTAACACCAAGCTCGGTTGCATCGAGGGTGATGATGTTTGTTTATTGTTTCCATTATATTATGTTAAATAAATGCCTGCGTCTAGAACTAGTTGTTTTATTTTAACTGCACCGTGTGAATCCCTTTTGAGCATGGTTTTATATGTTGTGATCACTGCGGATTCTTCTTTTAGCATCGTCGAGCCATAGGAGGGGTCTCCATAGCGTCTCATGACCTCAGTTCCTTTCTGTGTGCTGCATGTGAATGGGCTGTGTGATCACTGAAGTACTAGTTGCTAGTACAATCGATTATAATGTTGCACCTGGGTCGTGAGTGTCGCTCTGATGATTTTTTGGTTCTTCACGTTCTGTCGTTTCTCTAGGCCGACAGCCTCCTTCTTGTCGCTGTGTTAGGCCATGGTTCACCCATTCCTGCCAACATCGTCTAATAGTGGCATCGATCCTACCCAAATGTCGAGAAATTCCCCAATTCGACCAAACGGCTTCTTTGAACTCAAGTACATGTCTCTTTCAAATGATGAGAACTGCGTATATTATTCGAGCACTTGTATGCGAGGCATAGTTACTGTCTACTTGAGTACACGGAATGAAATTCTCAAATAATGTATGAACTGGTATCGAAATTTCTCCTCTTAAATATACTATTAGTTGCGCATAAAGATGCACTGCAGCGACAAGTGTTTATTCATTGGCCACCAAACTGTAAAATTTTGCATTTCCCGCTCAAAACTGTATGCATATTAATTAGAGTATATATCTTAAGACTAAAATGTGGGAATTTTTAGATTTATGTGCTCATTCTCAAAACTGAACGCTTAGCTTTCAAATCCCTACTAGAAATTTCTAACCATCGTCAACTTCTCTTATGAAATTCCTTTTGCCTTTTGCTCTAATTATCTAATATCTAATAATCTAATACATCTAATAATCTAATAAAAGCTTTTTTTTCTCTAATTATTATTTATTTTGTAATGAGTGCTTTTTTATTATATTTATGTTACCTTTCACATTCCTTTACTTTTCTAATCAATATTTAAGTCGCAGCAGACAATTTGATTAAAATTATAGCATGTCTTTTTAGACCCTAATACAGAAAATTAAGTATACAAACTTTTAATGAAATTAAACTTTGCACTCATGTAAACATAAAACCTGTTTTATGTTGTACTTCCTTGCTTTAAATCTTGAAAATCCCATTTTCTCCTGTTTTATGTTTTTCTCCTTATTGGTGAACTTAAAAAGTTCAAGGTGCATTAGATGTGTTTACTATTTCTTCCAAATTTCTGGATAAAAATTATTGTTTAGTATAAACTTAGCTTTTATGAATTAAGTTTTTATCAGAAAATTGTTTCAGTAAATCTCAAATGCAGCAAATTGCAGTAAATCTCAAATGCCATACACATTTTAAAGCTTTTAAAAATCATAATCATTATAGATAAAACTCAACACCAAATGATTTTTATAAGTACTAAGCATACACTAATATTACTGAGGAATGATGTGAGAACGTTTTACAAAATATAGCTGAATGAAATAACTTTAGGAAATATTTCTACTTGAATAAAAACTTCTTTTTTACTTTATGTAATATTGTTTACTTAACGTAATATCCTCTATATAATAATATCCTAAGTTATCTGTCCATCGACCCTCAAATTTATGAATCGGTTGGACCTGGCATGAATAGAGGCATCCATATTGGATTCTTGATGAGTTAAGTTTAGAAAAATTCCAAGCGAGTAAAGTTTATCTTCTCCTAAACTACTGATCTAATTCTAAAATAAATTGGTATAAATATGGTTCATATCACATCAAAATATACTGTCGTCTTTAAAACGTTCGATATCCACTCCTTTACCAGCGTTTAATGCCATTATTTCAAGCTTTATTTTCTCCAGTTAACAGCGGGCGATTACATATATCAACTTATCACATATTAAATAAGTAAAAATAATATTTTAATGGATTATGATGTCATTCCTTTAACCATCCCGGTTAATCATTTCTTATTTTAAATTATTTAAATATCGTCTGCATGATTTTCATACATTTTATCAATGAACTTATATATTACATATATAATTTTCTTTTATATTTGGCTTAAATAATAGATTAGGCACATATGTGATAATTTTAAATTGAATCATCGATTAATTTTTATTTCATGGTAATTATCAGCCAACTAGCAGACCATTTTTTATTTGCCTCATAGGGTACTTTATAATTCTGGAAGATATAAACAATTACTGATCCCGTCATGTGCCGGGCTATATGCCAGTAATAATTATCATGTTAACAATACAGAAAAATTTAATAAATTATAACTAAGAACCATGTAAATTTAAATATATAAATACTAGATCCCAGCACTCTATGCAAAATCAACAAAACTCAATATACGCTGGTAAAATATATTTTTTCAGTTTTATTTTTGTTTTTTCATGTTTTTTTTCTTCGAACGTCAAGGGCATTTAAAAAATATCACCGACAGTCTCATTTTATAAAACTAAAAACTTTAGAAAGGAAAAAAAAACGGTAATAATGCTTAATATAAATTCTTTATTTTTACTGAAATAAAAACTAGTACAATAGAAGACCTGAAAACTTCTCTCAATTGTAAAATTCTCATTTAAAACAGGATTAATACTTTTTTCCTAACAGAGAAGCATAATATTACGTATATGAGCTTATTTTCTGTTCTTAGTGTTGTTAATTTAAAAAGAAAAATATAATATCCTACTTCGTTATATGCGCATTAAATTATATACATTTTAAAATTGTTTTAAATATCATCAGAATTACCATTTCTCATTATCTCCAACGTAGACTGTTAGTCTCGTTTCTTTAGGTATTTATATTGTCTAAATGGGTTCAAGTACTGCCATCTGGCAGTGATCCACAGATTTTTTTTATTTTATAAACTGAGATTTTTTTATTTCATGCGTTTTTCGTTCAGTCAATATTTTTGCGATAACAATAATTTCCTTACTTAATAATTAATACTGAATAATTTTCAATAATTTTTATACAAAAGGGTGAGGAGTTAGTTCCTCTAGGGTTGTTTGTGAATGCTTCGTTCAGGCTTCTTATGTTGACAGTTATCTTAAAAAGAAACTTCGTCCCCTTTCTTAGGCGGAAAAGTTTGGCTTTCAGGAGCCAAAGATTGTACTTGGATGGAATGGTTTGATTTGGAGAACTACGGTCTACTGTTTTGCACATGAGGGCTAATGAGACCGGGACCTAGTGCTTAAAGCTAATTCCTAACGGCTACGAATATCCATGCCATAGTGGGATTCGAACCCACGAACTTCGTTACCGACGATCAGCGCACTATGGAATGGCTTGAACTAGATCGATTATGATCCTTGGTAATACTGAAGAGATTTCTGTTGAATTCACCTGGTAGGAAGTCTTCCTTTAAAGTCTTCGGAGATGGATAGGGAGTTCATTAATTTGTATTACTCAGTTATTGTTCCTAATGCCACTCCAAAGATTCTATAACGTCTGCCATACCTACTCATATTAAGAACTTTCGTTTCGAGAGCACTACTAAAGCAAAAAAATACTTTGTTCAAGTGGGTCCTCAAATTTTAGAAATATGAATCAAGCATACCGGTAGGCTAGGCCTACTAACGTGAGAGATATTGTTTGAGAACTTGTAGGATATTGCGAATAGAAATCTATTTTTGTCGCAGACTCTATTAATGAACACGGCGGATCTTTGGCCCACATTAGACTTGATCTCGCAATCTTCCGGTTACGAGATCGTTTCTTTGACGACTGAGTTTCTCCGTACCAGGAAGTAATAAACCTTTAAATTTCAGAATTATTTTCTAAAGTAACAAAATTTTATCTTTGTTTTCTAAAAATGGGAAATATATTTCGAATAATATTATTCTTTTTCTGCTCGCGATAAGGTGTCCTTAAGGAGTCAGATATAGGTCAGGATAAGATCAGATAAGGTAAGGAGTCAAGGGACCTTACAATTTGTTTTTTTAATATTGTTATTTCCGCAACAAATAATTATATTGAATTAAACATATAAGATTTTAAAATAAACAAAAAATGATACATCTAATTTAAGAAGTCTTTTTCAACAACAAAGGTTTGCCGTATAACAATATTTCAAACTGGCCCCAATGTGTGGCAAACTCATTTATTGCCAAAATTACAGCAATAAAGTTTTAATGTAGGTTAAGCATTTAAATAGCATTTAAATAGAAATATAATTGTTATGTATCCTCATTTATAATATCGGAAGTGTATATGAAATTATATTTTAATCTTAATATTGTATTTTAAAATATATTTGTATTAATGTATAGTACACTCTGTGATCTGACAAAATGTGTATTTTATAAAAGTAAAACTAGTTCTATGAAATATAATTTTAGAAATATATCTAAAAAAATGATAAAAGAAATATTGCGACAGTGACGTTTAGAAATCCCCTGTAAAATAAAAAAACACGAAATTGGAGAAATGATTTTTTTGTTTTTGAAGTAAAACAGTTTTTGGTGAAACAAAAGTATCATTCGATTATAAAAATTTGAGATATTATAAAAGTATATGACTAGTCATATATATAGGGAAAAATAAAACGCTTCCTATTTTTGTTGGCATTCTGACTCTATAAAGGATCCTTGCACTCTTAAGAGAGCAATAGTCGAAAAATAAATATTTCAAATCTTTCGTGATTTGATAATATATTTTATTTTTAATAATGACTTTTCGATTTCATTTTGAAGGATTATTAATGAAAGGTGGGTCTTGAAGCCCTACTGTCCACATTTTAGATAAATAAAACGGAATCTACAACTCAAAGTTAGTTCAGAACACCAATCACATTGCTTTGGTTTGAAATGCTACAGTCTACTTTTTGAGACTAGGGGCTAATAAGACCGGGACCTACTGCTTAAAGCAGATTCCGAACGGCTACGAATATTCATGCCACAGTGGGATTCAAACTTACGAACTTCGATTCCGAAGGCCAGCACCCTAACCATTCGACCATCGTTCGAACACTAATCAGAAACTATTCCAGCAGTGTGATTCGAATCCATTAACTCTAGTTCCAAAAAGCAGTGACTTAATCATTTGGCTGTCGTCCTGTTTAGTTTTATAAAAACTACTTAAATGTTGTAGATCTCATTTCACATTCAATTATTTTTGAGTTGTTATATGATTTTTACTAGTTTATTTATTAGAGAGCCACGCAACACAGTAATAAAAACCATTAATCTCATAACCGGAGGGTGGTGAGTTCGAAGGTCCAGCCGTCCAAAGATCTACTGTTTTCATTAATGGCGACTGGATCAAGTAAAATACGTTCGTGGTTAAAACGATATTTCTAGATGTAGTAAACCAAGCCTGGAATAATTCTGCTTTCCACCTGCTTCTAAATTATATTGAGCCAGCAACGGATATATTACTCCAGTTTGTACATTTCTAAAGCTACAAGTGCTTTCAGGGTGGTTCTAAATGAGTAAGAGATTCACAGACATGTTAGGCTTTTAATATATCTCTCTGTATTGCAAGATACAATGGAAAGAAAACAAATTTATGAAATATTTTTATTTATAATATAAATATAATTTTATACATTTTAAGCATACTTTAAAATTCCAGAATATTACTTTAATTATAGAAAATTAAATTTATATTGTACAAAATAATAGTTGTTAAAGCCTTTTTTCTTAGTTTAAACCCTAACACAGTAGATTAAATGCGTATAATAATTGTTTCATTTTTTATTAAAAAAAATGCGCAGAAATCCACTTATTGACAAATTTGTCTTTTCGATTTTAAATGAAAAAATAGCTATTTAATTCAAGGAGAAGTTAATTACCCTTTTTATTCAATGAAATTTAATTACAATTATTGCAGGCAATATATCTTTTGTTTATTGGATAATTAAGGCTATTTTTTAAATTTTCAGTTTTATAAAATATTTTAATTTATTTTTCAAATTTAAGAAGTCAGATAGTTTAATTTACAGTTTATTTTATAGTTAATTTATAGTTTAATTTATAGTTAATTTATAGTTTAGTTTATAGTTAACACATAATTAACTTTTCGATACAAAAGTTTAGTTTCTAATAAACATATTTTAATAACAAAACTTGCCTTGAGGGTTATCTTTATTTTCTTCACATTTAGTTTATATATATATATATATATATATATATATATATATATATATATATATATATATATATATATATTGTAAAGTACTGGAGATATGGTAGGCGAAGCCGTCAATGAAACAGGCTAGAAAACTGTTTAATCTAGATTAAATATTTTATTCAGGCGAATAAATTATGTACAGCTATGTACAGATTTAGTAGATTTCTAAATATTCTGAGATCTCGTACTGAGAGGACATTCACACAATAAGGATGCTTGGGATACCGGATACAGTATAGCTAGGGCTTCTAATCACTGGAATTGTTCGCTAAATAGCACCGGTAATAAACACTGACACTATCACCTCCGGGCTGACGATTTGTACAGTCGGCTTCCACACTAAGGTTCGAAAGTTCAGAGTGCGTATCATTCTGGGGTTCGTGAAGGAAAACTAGGGATGCAAAAGGATCCAAATTGAGAGCAAAAGTCACTCTCGTCTAACTACTTCTATGCACGAAGTAAAAAAAAAAATTAGCAAAATAACGGGAATGGAATTTCCAAGTCAAAGGTCGACTTCATAGCAAACAGAGACGCTGGCGGTGTCTAATCAAGCAAACTCCAGAATCGGAGATACGAGCGGTTCTTCTCGAGCTACGAAGGCTCTATATCAGGAAGAAACCTCAAGAAAAAACCTCGTTTTGGCCCCTTCACTCTTCTTTTATAGCGGCCCCCGGTTCCCCTTACGCGATTCTTCGGGAAACTTCCAGAACCAGGATGATGCAATCTTGCGGTCACCTCCCGCCTGAATCAGCTGTTTCGTTTCCATATGTGGCCGAAAAGCCGTCTTCAGATCAGCCGACCCAAACAACTTAATTGCCTTTTTCGCTACCGCTAATGGGCGACAATGTGCACTGTAATTATTTACAATCTTTTCACAGAGTCTTTCCATTCAACATTCTCACAAAGCCCCAGACGTGTTGGCTGCAGCACACGAACCGTTTTCAATTAAGTATCCACGGGTATCTTAGACCACCCGTATCTACCTGCCACTAATCGGAAGTGTCCGCGGCGAAAGGTCACCTTCGGGCTCCTCGTTCTTCAGTATTGTTACTATATATATATATATATATATATATATATATATATATATATATATATATATATATATATATATATATAATATATTTAATTTAAATAAAAGATTTATTTGAAATGTCAAAACTATTGTTTAATAGAATTTAAGTGTTATTAAAGATGTTGTAAAAGTTTCGATCTAAATGGAAGGAAACGTGTAGAGGGAATGTAAAAAATGATACTACACTAAAGATTTTAAGTCACAAAAAGTACATTATCTTTTTAGTCAGATATTTTTAATGTTTTAGTTTATAGTTAAAACATAGAATTAACTTTTTTCAAAACAAAAATTTAGTTTCTAATATACATATTCTAATAACAAATGTTGCCTTGCGGGTAATCTTTATTTTCTGCACATTTAGTTCATATACAATTTTTATTTTATTAAAAAAAATTTATTTGAAACGTCAAAACAATTTTTTAATAGAATTTAAGTGTTACTAAAGATCTTGTAAAATTTTCGATCCAAAAGGAAGAAAACGTGTATGGAGACTATAAAAAAGGATATTATAAAAAAGGATTTAAAGTCACAAAAATTACATTATTTATTCAGTCAGATTGTTTTAAAGTTTTAGTTTACAGTTAAAACATAAAATTAAATTTTTCCAAACAAAAATTTAGTTTCTAATATGCATATTCTAATAATAAAAATTTGTCTCGTGTGTAACCTTTATTTTCTTCACATTTAGTTTACAGTGTTTAGTACCCCCGCCAATTCGCGCTTTATGTTTTGCGGCATCAGTGTTTCTCTGTTTTTTTTAAATATTCATTAAAAATGAATAAATACAACCATGTCGGCAACCACATTGCGGAAAGGAGCGTTTTTCATGTTGATGCTCGAGAGAGAAGGATCCCTGCAAGTCAAATAAAGAGATGAGTTGACTAAGAGCACATACCACGAGCTCTTGAGATGACAAAGTCTGCAAGTGAGGAAGAAAATGAAGCGGAAGACGATGAAAACCTGAAAAGCGTGGCCTTAACCTGGAGAATTTGCAACAATTGTGCACCATGGCAAGAATAAGCACAATACATTGGCGACAGTATGGAACGATCTGTCGAGTTCAGCAACTGCGTTGACGGGGTTATGTCCTTGTACAGGGGAATTTTGAAGGAAAATGAAAAACAAACACAACAACTACTCATCACCATGTTTCTCTCCAAGGTAAAGCCAACTGGCTCTATAGCAGAAGAGTCTTCGTGTTAGCCTAAAAACGAGAGAGAGCCTTTCTTCCGCCACCAACACAAGACTCTTCGCTTCTCTCAGAAAGCAATGTCGATTAATGTTTACTACTCAATAAGGTTTTGTAACTAACCTTATTAATTAGCACTGACACGTTTAAGTAAATGCTCATAGCAGAAAGTCTTCGTGTTAGCCTAAAAAACGAGAGAGAGCCTTTCTTCCGACCAACAAGACTCTTCGCTTCTCTCAGAAAGCAATGTCGATTAAATTTACTACTCAATAAGGTTTTGTAACTAACCTTATTAATTAGCACTGACACGTTTAAGTAAATGCTCATAGCAGAAGAGTCTCGTGTTGCACGAGAGAGTTTCTTCCGCACCAACACAGTCTTCGCTTCTCTCAGAAAGCAATGTCGATTAATGTTTACTACTCAATAAGGTTTTGTAACTAACCTTATTAATTAGCACTGACACGTTTAAGTAAATGCTTTAGCAGAAGAGTCTTCGTGTTAGCCTAAAAACGAGAGAGAGCCTTTCTTCCGCCACCAACACAAGACTCTTCGCTTCTCTCAGAAAGCAATGTCGATTAATGTTTACTACTCAATAAGGTTTTGTAACTAACCTTATTAATTAGCACTGACACGTTTAAGTAAATGCTCATACTGTTGTAATTTTTGTCTTAAATGTGCAAAGTATAAATACTGTTGACATATTTAAAATATTCACATACCCGCATATATGAAAATTAATAGGGGCAAATCCCACTAAGCGTATTTTAAGAAGGTTCTGGTCTCCATTAACGACGAAAAATGAGAGATCCTGTATATATATTTTTTATTTAATTAAAAAATATTTATTTGAGATGTCAAAATATTTTTTTAATAGAAGTTAAGTGTTGCTAAAGATCTTCAAAAAGTTTTTATCTAAAAGGAAGGAAATGTGTATGGGGAATATAAAAAAGGATATAGTAAAAATTTCAAGTCACAAAAAGTGCAATACCTTTTTCAATATAGTTTAAATTTCTATCACATAGTTTACATTTTGTTTTAATTAAATGCCTTCTTCTTTCTTTAAAGATTTAAAATCTCCATTATGACACCGTGTTTTGATTATTCATAAAAACAAGTTTTTCGAACAATTTTAAAACACTCTAATTTAAAAATAAAATATATAGTTTTTGCCATTCGAAGTTAAACTACCTTCTCTAAATAATTATATATAAAATATACAATACTATATATTATACACGAAAATACAAAAACGAATAGAAATTAAAAAATACACAAGTTAAAGAAAACTTTGTAAATGTCTATATAAGAAAATAAATTTTTACATCAAACTAAAGATAAATGCTCTTTTTCATAACTAAACATAAAATTTAGAAGTGCCAGACATTTTAAAATTAAAAAAAAATAATTTAAAAAACTATTAAGAAACTTCAACTAAAAAATACTTTATCATGCTACAAAAATATAATTTCTCTATATATATTTATAAACTTAGCTATTTAGTGGGTAAGATAATTACATCTTTTTCACTTCGTGTATACGTGTGTTTTTTTAACTTTTTAAATTGTTCCTTCATATAACAGACCTAGTTTTTTTTAATTAGACACTTATTGATGATATAAAGATTTTTTGAAACTTTTTAATTTTATATTGAATAAAAAATAGACAGTTTTAGTGAAGAAGTTTTATCTTGAAATGTGCCATATCTTCTTTATTTGAAAACGGCAATTTTTACTTAAGTTAATATAATGTAAACATTTTGTACATTTGAAGTAGAGATTGCTTTTAAAACATGCTAGCGTTACTTGCAGTTCTTCTTTCTTGGTTAAAAATCATTAATGATAAGATTTGTAATTGAAAATATATTTTATTTTATGTATATGTATTTTATTTAAACAACATTCAAATTTCTATAAGACACAAGAATTTTTGTGCTTCTCTTGAATTCTGAGTCACTATAATAATATTTTATCTCACTACCTAAAAGGAAAAGGAACTGAAAGAAAAATAACATAACGTTTATGTCACGAGTTTTCAGAAGTCCATCTAAACTCTCAAACGAGAAACGTATAACTGCACAAAATGTCTCTTTTCACCACTGACCGGTGGAAATTCTTATTATACCTTAATACAAACCGACGCATTTCTCTCTCGAATATTTCTTAATTCTAAGAGTTGCTACTCTCCGCGCTGAGGCTGCCCTTTAATTCTTTCGCTATCATCTTCTCGATTAACTGAGATGCTTGGCGAGGCATTTGGCTGCGTTGCCAGAACAACGCACGCCAAGCCTTTGGCAACCCGCTTAGATGGTTGTTCTCCAGACTGGAGCATTTTGTAGCTACTGACACTGTGTATTTGATACTACAGGGAGTACCCTGGACGAACTGCTCTAGTTACGGTGCCAAAAACTCATGCCTCCTCTGGATTTTCCGCTCAATTTTCCTTACCCTGGGTTCAGGTGAGTTGCATCCTTCTGTTTAATTGCGTCTACGGTATTTCAGGACAGAGAAATAAGATAATATCGGTCGTGCACAGATATATTGACGTTCTCCGAGACCTGATGTAAAAACTAGGCAGCGAACGTGTGCCGAGTGTTTGATGGTATTTGATTGTAGGTAATGGGATCTACAGTGCATACATCTCCAATTAAAAGGATAGAGAAAGGTTACGAAATTAACGACCAAAAATTAGCCTCTCATGGTCGTAAATATTGAAATGGGAGTAGAATAAGGAATATCATTAAAAATCATGACACAAATTAGAACAAAAACAGTTTGAAAATATTGTAACATACTTTCTTATGATAATTATATTTGAAAACAACACTTAGGATCATATTTAGGAGCCAGTTTGATGTGAACTAAACAATGGCTATTTATATTTTAATAATATAATTTGAAAACAAATTATTGGTATTAAACATGTGAACTCTATATTTTATAGATAGCCAATGGGAATTGTTTTTATAAAATTAAGTGACTCCAATACTTATTAATAAAATTTTCTTTAATAATTATAGCTTAAATGTTTCAAAAAATAAAATTAATAATAATATTTATGTTGTATTTTAGACGTTGATAAAATTTCTGTAAATAATTAAACCTTTGATAAAAACAATTATTACTAGATATATTGGTAAAAGTAAATTTTTAATTTACAATATTTTTTCAAATTAAAAATTTATACATTATTTCAAAATGTCAAATTCTTTTTTTTAAATCGATTTGTTTAAAATTATAAGTTCCATATTTTTACTATTAACATAAACCCTTTTTATAGATTAAGATAGAAATGCTTTTTGGAATAAAAATGTAAACAGTGTTTAAAAATGCCTGCTTTATTTCGAATTAAAAGTAAAATATAAGCTAAATAGTCAGAACTTGAAAATTTTACATTAATACTAATAAATTTCTAATTAGAAAATTTCAAGAAAACATAATCATCTTTTTTCTTAAATGTATTATAAATCATTTCCCATTAATTGAGAATTTTCTTTTTTATTCTCATTGAAAAATCTACATTTTTAACCGTTTAGAGTGTATTTGTATAAATGATATAGGTTTATAAAACTACGTTTATATTGGTAGAAATATGCTCCTACATATTAAAGTTATGCTTTACATCTAAATTTATAAGAATAAAATCTGACAGTACATATTTGTAAAAACATATTTTATAATATAAAAGGAGGCAGCACATTTTTTGATACTGAATTATATAACTTATGTAATATGATGGTGAAAGTACAATACAATTTTTCAACGTTGGATTTGAAACTTAGTTGTAAATAAGCTAGCTAAAATATACTTCGGGTTTGAGCATATCATTTTAAATTTCCTTTCCTACAGTTTAAATTTTTTTGGTAAAATATATTAGCAATATTACATTATGTTATCTGGATATACTAAAGCTATTTTTTAGAAGAAGACAATCGTCTATCCAATTATTAGCGATGCTTGTTATTAGCGAACATTAAGATTTAGAAACATATATAGTAAAAATATAGCTAGTATTAAATTTTAAAAAAATGTAACATGAAATAAGATTATTTATCAAATAATATATTGATATCAAAGGATAATACTTGATAATTAATAATATTATCAAATAATATTATTAATGACCAAATAATGGTTTCAAATAATTAAAATACAGACTTTTTATTTTAGGCAATATACAATATTTTACATCCCAAATTATTTGGTTAATATTTTTATAAGTTATAATACATTTGTATTGATAAAGGAATTTAACTCTAATATTATTGAATTAAATAAATATTCTATTCATTTCGTCTAAACAAATATGTATGATACCTATATATATTTATTATATATATTATCATTTATCATCTTCATAGTCATTTCTATGCATTTGTATTAGTTATTACATTGCGGTGACTGGATATGTGAGGGTTTTTCTTTCAGACAGCTATCAATTATTGGCTCATACATGTCTATTCCATAATGATTTATTAACCAAGGTGTATTACTTAGATACAAAAATTAAAAGTGTGATTTCTTGAACAGAAATATACTTATACAAACAATTTACAGCTTAAAATTTAGTTTTGAATTATCAGAATTTCAGTTGAGTACTACTTTATTGATTATACGTAGTTTATGTTACTTAAAGAACTTGTACATTGTAAAATTTTATCCATCAAATTAATAAATGGGGTATCGCAAAATAATCATTTATTTCATATATAAATATGATGACAGCTATCAATTATTGCCTCATACATGTCTATTTTATAATAATTTATTAACCACGGTGTATTACTGAAAAAAAATTTAAAGTTTAATTCCTTAAACAGAAATACACAAACAATTGATAGCTTAAAATTTAGTTTTGAGTTACCAGCATGTAATTTGAGTACTACTGTATTGATTATATGTAGTTTGTGTTACTTAAAGAACTTGTACATTGTAACATTTTATCAATTAAATTAATAAATGGAGCATAGCAAAATAGTCATTTATTTACTTTATGTATATGATGACAGCTATCAATTATTGGCTCATACATGTCTATTCCTTAATGATTTATTAACCTCGGCGTTTTACTGAAAAACAAAAATTAAAAGTGTAATTTCTTAAACAAAAATATACTTATACAAACAATTAATATCTTAAAATTTAGTTTTGATTTACCACCATTTAATTTGAATACTATTTTATTGATTATGTGAAGTTTATGTTACTTAAAGAACTTGTACATTGTAAAATTTTATCCATCAAATTAAAAAATCTGGTATCGGAAAATAATCGTTTATTTCCTATATAAATATGATGACAGCTATCAATTATTGGCTCATACATGTCTATTCCATAATGATTTATTAACCACCGTGTATTACTGCGAAACAAAAATTAGAAGCTTAATTTCTTGAACAGAAATATCCTTATACAAACAATTAACAGCATAAAATTTAGTTTTGAGTTACCAGCATTTAATTTGAGTACTACTTTATTGATTATATGTAGTTTATGTTACTTAAAGAACTTGTACATTGTAAAATTTTATCCATTAAATTAATAAATGGGACATCGTAAAATAATCGATATTTTCCTATATAAATATGAGGAAGTTCAAAGTAG
>CM063511.1:122390105-122407605 GCA_032207245.1 Pardosa pseudoannulata
TCATATATTGTTTTGTTAGGAGAACTACTGTTTGGAAAAAAGAATATTCGAAATGTTTTTGACAAATTATTCAGGCGCAATAGCAATGTACGAAAAGACGTAGATTATAATTCATGCACACTGCATGCAGAGTTTTTGGAACATATTTTGTAAAGGAAAAACTTTTTTTTGCCTTTTCCCTTAAAGTATACGGTACTTGCCTAGAGAAATTCGTAACATCAGAAAATTTTGATCTAGGTACATGAAGGAATATTGACGTTTCAAATTTGAATTGCTGGTATTTGTGTACCACTGAACGCTCTAAACACAAAAAGTAGAATTTTGTATTTCAACTTTTTTTATTGTATATATTTATTAAAACTTTTAATAATTTTTGTAATGTGTGAATCACAGCCACTATTTGATATTTGGGAAAAATCGTTTACAAATTATCTTCTGTCTTTATTTTAGTATGCTAGTCGTCGAATTTAGTTTTATATTTATCTTTACAAAATAGATAATCTCAACTAAAAATAGTTGATGAAAATATGTTACTATTATTTGTCACCGTAAACATACATTGTTAATTGATAAGAGGAGCTTACTAAAAAAAATTATAACCACTGAGTTCTATATAATTTAATTATGATTAAATATAAACATGATTGCTTTCCCTCATTAATTTTATGCTGTCAACCAAGTTAAGACATGTTAAAGAAAAAAGAGTAAATATAATTGAAAAAAATATGTTTCTACATATTAAAGTTATAATTTACGTCTAAATTTATAAAAAATAAAATCTTACAGTACATATTTGTAAAAAACATATTTTAGAATATAAAAGGAGGCAGCACATTGTTTGGTACTGAATTATATAACTTTTGTAGTATGAAGGTGAAAGTACAATATAATTTTTCAACGTTGGATTTGAAACTTAGTTGAAAATAAGCTATCTGGAAATATATTTGGGGTTGAGAATATAATTTTAAATTTTCTTTCTTTATTTGTTTGTTAAAATATATTATGGATGGTATATTATGTTATTTGGTTATACTAAAGCTTTAAGGATACAATCGTCTAACCAGCTATTAGTGATGTTTGATAAAAATTTAAAGATATGGAAACATATATAGAAAAAAATATAGCTCCTATTATTTTTTTAAAAACTGTAACACTTATCAAATAGTATTATTTATCAAATAATATATTGATATCAAAGAACAATATGTCATAATTAATAACATTAACAAATAATATTATTAATTACCAAATAATGGTTTCAAATAATTAAAATACAGACTATTTATCTTAGACAAGATAAATAGTCTTTAAACATTACTCGATTTTTATTTCTGTGCATCTAAACAATATTGATGCATACAATTCTTATTAAAACCATACGATACAGTAATGCGAACCGCGGACAACCGCTAGGGTTTAATATCTAATTACCGTAATTGTTTGAAGTATAGAAATATCGAGGATATTTCTATTGCATATCTGAAGATTTCATATATACATATGATTTAAAAACATTATCTTATTATTAAATACAATATCCTATTACTCTAAGTTACTCCTAGCTTAACTAAAAAACTTATAACTATTGCTGAATTCTCTATAATTTTATTTTGATTACAAAATGCGAATTCTTCCCATAATTAATTTAACGTAGTTAACAAACTCAAGACATGTTAAAGAAAACAGAGTAAATATTTATAAACATTACTCGACTTTTTATTTCTGTGCATCTAAACAATATTGATGCATACAATTCTTATTAAAACCATACGATACAGCATTGCAAATCGCGGTTAGCCGCCAGGGTTTAGCATTTAGTAGCCGTAATTGTTTGAAGTATAGAAATATCGAATATTTTTCTACCGCATACCTAAGGATTTCATATATGCATAGGATTTAAAAACAATATCTTATTACTCTAAGTTACTCTCAGCTTAACTAAAAAAACGTATAACCATTACTGAATTCTCTATAATTTTATACTAATTAAAACAATGTCAATGTTTACCATAATTAATTTTAAGTAGTCAACAAAGTCAACACATGTTAAATTAAACAGAATAAATATTTATAAACATTACTGGACTTTTTATTTCTGTGCATATATACAATATTGATGCATACACTTCATATTAAAACCATAGGATACAGCATTACAAACTGCGGTCAGCCGCCAGGGTTTAACATATAGTAGCTGTAATTATTTGAAGTATAGAAATATCGAGGATTTTTCTATAGTATACCTAAGGATTTCATATATACATACGATTTAAAAACAATATCTTATTACTCTAAGTTACTCTCAGCTTAAATTAAAATTTATAACTGAATTCTCTATAATTTTATTCTGATTAAAAAATGCGAATTCTTCCCATAATTAGTTTTACTTAGTCCACAAAGTTAAGACATGTTAAAGGAAATAGAGTAAATATTTATAAACATTACTCGACTTCATATTTCTGTGCATCTAAACAATATTCATACATACAATTCTTATTAATACCATAGAATATAGTATTGCAAAACGAGGACGGCCGCTAGATTTTAACATCTAGTAGCCGTAATTGTTTGAAGTATAGAAATATCGAGGATTTTCTACCGCATACCTAAGGATTTCATTTATACATATGATTTAAAAACAATATCTTATTATTCTAAGTTACCCTCAGCTTAACTACCAGGCTTATAACCATTGCTGTATTCTCTATAATTTTATTCTGATTAAAAAATGCGAATTCTTCCCATAATTAATTTAACGTAGTTAACAAACTCAAGACATGTTTAAGAAAACAGAGTAAATATTTATAAACATTACTCGACTTCATATTTCTGTCCATCTTAACAATTGATGCATACAATTCATATGAAAACCATAGGATACAGCATTGCAAACTGTGGACAGCATCGAAGGTTTAACATCTAGTAGTCGTAATTGTTTGAAGTATAGCAATATCGAGGATTTTTCTACCGCATACCTAAAGATTTCTTATATACATATGATTTAAAAACAATATCTTATTACTCTAAGTTACCCTCAGCTTAACTACCAGACTTATAACCATTGCAGAATTCTCTATAATTTTATTCTGATTAAAAAATTGCGAATTAATTTTATGTAGGGAGCAAAGTCAAGACATGTTAAAGAAAACAGAGTAAATATTTATAATCATTACTCGTCTTTTTATTTCTGTGAATTTAAAAAATATTCATATATATAATTCTTATTAAAACCATAGGATACAGTATTGTAAACCGCGGACAGATGCTAGGGTTTAACATCTAGTAGCCGTAATTGTTTGAAGTATAAAAATATCAAGGATTTTTTACCGCATACCTAAGGATTTTATTATATTTATGATTTAAAGCAATATCTTATTACTCTAAGTTACTCTCAGGTTAACTATAAAACGTATAACCATTACTGAATTCTCTATAATTTTATACTAATTAAAACAATGTCAATGTTTACCATAATTAATTTTATGTAGGCAACAAAGTCAAGAGATGTTAAAGAAGAAAACAGAGTAAATATTTATAAATATTACTCGACATTTTTTTCTGTTCATCTAAACAATATTAATACGTACAATTATAAAATCCCAGCATAAAATATTGCAAACTGTAGATGACAGTTGGTTTAACATCAAGTAGCCGTAATCGTTTGAAATTTAGAAATATTGATGATTTTTCTACCGCATACCTAAGGGTTTTATATGTATATATGATTTAAAAATAATATCTTATAACTCTAAGTTAATAAATTTCAAAAGCATATTTTGTTCCGACCCTATTCCGTTAATATATATTTAATGTCATAAGAGTTCGGCTTATTATTCAGACTACAATAGAATAGTTATAAATAATAAAATCATTTAAAACATATGACAAAATTTGTAAAAATTTTATATATCCCAGTAAAATTATCTTTAGATAATATACACATCGAGAAACATCAAGCAACGAAACAAATATTTAAAACGCTTACTAGCAACACATTCATAAATTTACTTTGCCTTTCCTTAAAATATTTCTGATCATTATAAAACAAATACAACTTTATTTTTAATTTTACAAAATCAAGTACTTTACAGTTTATATAAATGATAATACTTTGCAGTTTTCAATTATATTTTGTTAAACTGACATGTATATTTTGATTACAATGCATTATATTACATAGACAAATACTAAACACATCTGGTTTCTACAAATCATAAAAAGGAAAGAAAATGACTTTTGACTTTCTAGTCATAGTGTCTTAACACTTTATATGCGGGCTTAAAATGCAATACGAGCGTAATCGTACGAAATTTGCATTATTCTCGGAATATTATATTATGCTCCAATTGATTAAAAATGTGTTAATTTTTACGTAACATCCACTACGAATCACTAACAATACGCTTGGACTGTCCTCTGTTCACAAAAACATCATATAACATCATCTGATAAATCGCTATCAGTATCACGATCACTGCAATTAAAGGAATCAGCAAAATATTTTGTCTTCAATCATTATCGTTAATCCATTTTTAGATTAATTTTATTTAGACTTTTATTTTCGCAAAAAAGGACAACCATATTGAATTATTTACCAAATGAAACTGAAATAAATTTGTAGCAAAGAATTCCTCGTAAAAATGTCAAATTGCAGCCATATGTGATACAAGAAAAAATAGTGATGATCTCCCTAATAACACACACTCTGAGCTAAAGGGAGATTACTCGTTCCGCAGGTAACAATTTGAAATTGGTTTGGTTGTCGCATGTAAAGCGTTAATTTTTGTTACATCATTTATTAAACACCCATACCCGGAAATATAATAGATATAAACCGAAAAGCATTTCCAGAAAAAGATATCTATGAAAACTATAGTAGAGCTCAGAGCTTCAGAATTTGTCAAAAGCAAAAAAAGGAGAATATTGTTATTACTTCTTAAATGAGTCTTAAAAGTTGAAAATGTATACGAAAATTAAATACGGCTAACATAAAATAATAGGTTAATTAATTGTTCTACGTAAAGTGATTATAACAAAATGGTAATCTCTTGAACCAGTAAGAACTGACTTCCTAATCAGCTTCGAATCAGAGACTAAACAATGGTCAGAAGGAGAAACAGCTGAACTTGCGATTGATGTGTGCACTGTTCCACAGCTCGCGTTTTTCTCGATGCAGTGATGGAAAAATATTTTTTTTTTATAAATAGTGTGTGTGTTTTAATTGTAAGTTCACCCTTTTTTTTAATACTGAGAATATAATGACCAATAGTGAAAAATGTAAGAAATTTTATTTTGAAATAAAAGAGGTTTGAAAATTGTTCAATAAACAAAAAAAATTCATTAATGTATGTAGATGTATTAATATATCTATCGAATTCAATAATCGAAAAAGGAAATATAGAAACCCTCAATAATTTTGATACTTGATTAAAGTTTAATGTACTTGATATATTTTATTAAAATAATGATATGTTTACAAAAATGAAATGTTTTTATCCTTATAAATAAATCGATTAAGTAATTTCATTAACATGTGATATTGTAATAATACGTAACAGTATTTATGGGATCTAAATAAATTCAATAGCATGAAAAAAATTAGGTTAAGAATTTTTGTACACATACTACTATTAATTTCAATTTGGTATAATACACAATATTTTTTAGCGCTGAAATTTAAATGACTAAATAGGAGAAAAATACTAAAGAACAAAAAATTTTGGTAAATTTGACTAAGACAGTTTATTGAAGATATAAATATCAAATCTGAGTAAAACCAAAAACAAGGTGCAAAACTAGATATTTCATTATTTATTGACAGTTATTTATATTAACACATGAAAAGATTTCTCACATAAATTGTGTCCTGTGATACATAGTAAAATGTCTGTACAATTAGTTTGTGTTTCTATAAAATAGAATGGTAACATAACTCTAAGATGATTCTATTTCTTCTGGATAAATTGCATATATATATATATATATATATATATATATATATATATATATATATATATAAACAGCTGAACTTGCGTTTGATGTGTACAATGCTGGTCTACAGCTGGCCTTTATCTCTGCAACTTGATTTATTTGAAATGTTTTGCTATCAAATTTCATAAATCAAATATTCTTGTATGAGTTTTACATAGAGATTTCTGGTAGTACACTAGGAGGTTAATTTATAATCGTAGAGTTACTTTAGTTTCAGGGACCATCCACCTTAAAAGAAATTTAAATACAATTCCTCTGGGGAGAAAAGACAGAAAAGGCGCAATATAAATAAAATTGAAAAACATATGCCAAACGCACGTTTGCAGAAACGCGAAAGTGAAACGAAGACCAAGAAATTACGGTCAAAACAGACATTCGAACTAAAACCCGACGACAAAACAAACAAAGGTGCACACTAATGTGCACGCCTGTTTACGTCCGTTGAGGAACGCTAGGGGGGAGCTTCCACAGGAGTCCGCTCCTAACTGTAATATGCCGTTCGCCTGGAACATGAAAGGAACGTTTGTTGGATCGAGGTTAAGTAAGGAAAAATATCATGGTGTTCATTAATGGTGACTGAGGCACATAAATTATGTTCTTGGTAAAATGCCCCACAAATCCTTAAACGATATCCTGTACATGGGAAGCATGGGAGGATTCCCCTTGGTATCTTCTAAAGAAATAATTTCTTTGCTTTTGTTGCCTTAACATTTTTATGGATAGTGGTTTCACAGCAAAACCATCTGTTAATACCTTTTCTCTGTTTTAAACACATTAATTTTTTCTTTGTTTTTGACACTTTAAACTATAAATAGCTGGTATCACTACAATTAATTTATTTCTCTTTGAAATATACTTTTTTGAATTTGCTTTATACGAAAAATCGAACTCTGGAAGAATCAGGATTTCGATTTTCTTCATGATCTCATATGAAAATACTTTCCCAAAACATTACTTATAACATGTTTAACTACTTATTAACTACATTATTTTAAGGGTAATTATTCATTGCTTTACAAATTTAATTAGTTTAAGAAAGAAATATTTTCCTACTGTACAAGAGGAGCGTTTCACAGTTAAATCACCCTCTCCAAATCTCGACCCACCCCCAAAGAATGTAAAAATATTTTTTTCATATATTTCAAATCTATAAGGCTTATAGATAAAATTTATAACCTAATTGTATTAAATACCAAACAATTTCTAATAGTGATCTTCAAAGGGTTAAGAAGTAGAGTTGGTCTTCTTTATGTTATTCCTTTAATAACACAGTCAACAAATTCCACGGTGATGTATGAACAAATACTTAACACGCAGATATTTCCACGTTATTAATAAAATATTTTGTAAAGCTACTATGGTTCAAAAAGCATATACTTCGTTAAAAAGTCTTTTAAAAATGCCCATATCAAAAGAAGTAATAGCTGAGTGACAATCTGGGATTCATTTTATCCTTGGCCAAATAAGTAAATTACTATTTGCATTTTCAACGCATTTTCACCCATTTTACACAATATTTCATAATATATCGTGCTATGCAGAGATGAATCAGTTACATAGATCCGTTGTCAACAGTTGCATTACTGTCAAAAGCATTGAATTCATGAAACGTGAAGACTTCTAATCAAATGTAGAAAGTGAGGCAGAATGCGACAGGACTATTTTACAGAAAAAAATTTATTTAAAAAAAAACAGTGCAAATACATAAGAAGAAAGACTATTAAAAATTTGAAATCATTTCGTTTAAAAACTTGGTATGAATAATGTCCTTGCCTACCAGGCTAATAAGCCTAAACGTGCAGTATTAGTAATTCACTTACGGTTTTTATACAAATACATTGAAAATATCAAAAAACATTCTTATTCTTTGAACACCAGTGAATATATTTGGACTGAACTGGAGTAAAGAACGAGAGAGAATATTTTCGGAAAAGTAGCTTTGGAGAAGGAATAGTACAATATCCAACGTTCATCCAAAAAAAAAAGTGTTTGAATCCATGCCAAATGTAGGGAGAATGCAATTTTAGCTTAGGAATATTCAACTACACAAAAATATCCGTTATTTGTATATTTTCAGTAAATAGTGACTTCGCATTTAATTCTTACATGTTATATTACTTCAAATATTTATTAAATAATCTCCAAGATTTTTTATATATGGGGCATCATAAAAGTTTAGCAAAGACTATAATCTCAGTGTATATATATATAAATATATATATATTTATATAAATATATATATATATATGTTATATAGTATATATATGTATATATTATATTTATTTATTGTATATATTTATATATATTTATATATATATATTTATTTATAATATATATATGTATAAAATATCTATATTATTTATTTATATTTTTTATATAAATTTATATATATGTTTTTATAGATATATATATATATGTATATAGATGTATAATATATTTATATATATATTTTTTTCAGTTAAACTACAAAAATAATTAATAATGTCATGTTTTATGTAGATGTAATGTTAAGATATCGATCAATTTGCATCATAGAAAAAGGATTTATACAGAAAAACCTCAATAAATTTTGATACTTGGATCAAAGTTTTATGATACTTCATATATTTTATTTTAAAATACGGGATCTGGTTACAAAAAGGATTTTTTTATCCTTATAAGTGCAGTCGATTAAGTAATTTTATTCACATGTGTTTTATTTAAATGTAATCATACGTCCAACAGTTATTTGTCGGAGCTAAAAAAATTCAATAGCATGAAATAAAATGGGAAATAATTTTATACACATACTACTATTAATTTCAATATGGTATAATTACACAAATTGTTTGAAAAGCACTTACAATTTTCCAAAGGACTATTTAGGAGAAAAATACATTAAAGTGCAAATAAATTGTTGGTAAATTTAATAGATAAAAATGAGAAGTGTTTATAAAATAATTTCATTGTTTTATCGACAGTTATTTGACTTAATAACTCTTGAAAATATTTCTCACATAAATCGTATCATGTAGTACATATGTGCTTCATACAAAGTATATATATATTGGTTTGTTGAACGGTCTATGTTTGTTAAATATCACCAAATGTCTTTATCACAAGGGTTGCGATTTCTGGAATCAGATGACTGTGGATGATTTCTTCTGGAATAAATGCATATATATATATATATAATATATATATATATATATATATATATATATATATATATATATATATATACACTTTAAACGTAGCACACTATATTATTGTTATTGTATATTAAATGATTGACTATGAAGACTGAGACTTTTAAATTTATAAATGAAATCATATTTGTTAGGTAAAAAGCTAAATTTAAAAAAAATCATGTTTTGAGTTATTTTGTATTAAAAATAGAATATAAGATAAAATAATTTCTCATTTTACATAATTTTTAATTCTTATTTTCATCCACAGTTTGGCTTTGTCTATAACTACGAAGGATGGTAAAATAAAAACTTATATTAAACAAACTGAAAATTTTCAGGTAACTTATAAAAAACATTATAATAATGTACTACAGTATAGAGTAATGAGTAACTTTCCCAGAACTTATGTTCCAATAATGGAGAGCTATATTTAATTGGTTTTCTTTTCAGTAACCTTTATCCCCAATTCAAATAAGCAATTTCCGATAGAACTGTTCAATGGAATGTATAGATGGCAAATTCGATCATATTGGAAGATAATAATTGAGTGTTATCAACATTCTCTGTGACAGAAATTATGAAATATCTCTCTCTCTCTATATATATGGATAATATACGTTGTACTCTTTCTATAACAGTAGAACCATCTCACACTTGAATAGAAAATTTTAAATATTTGTATCCTGTGGGTACTCTTAGTTCCTCTAATGATATATTGATGGCATTTTATTTATATTTATCACGACACCTACTGTACCCTAACGGAACCATAAAGATTAAATTTCGATCAGAATCTCTTTATGACCTTTTATCTACTTGTGTCGAGAAGGTTTTATCCGTACATTCAAAGAGAATTCTTCATATGATTTTGCCCTAGAACTATACGAAAATTGAGATTTTTTTTAAAGTGCGAAAAGTTACTTGCCTCCCAAAAACTCTCAAAACAGTTTGAAACAAGGGTGTTGGGAACTTTTTGTAAGTAAAATTGGGTTCAGGAAATCTTTGGCTGGTCATAGCTTTATGTTACTACCTCTGATATCTTATCTTTCAATATCAGGTTTTTACATTTATTTAAAAGACAACAGATTAAGGAGAAAATCCAGCTCTCTTTATTAGATTATGAGTTCAGACTAAAGGTTTAAGGATCCATTTGACTTTAGTTCAAAATTGAAATTGAGAAACACGAGGTAAATAGATAAACGCAGAACATAGATTCTATTATTATACGCAAGAGACGTTGGTGATGAACGATAAGGTTGCATAGCTTCCGATATTGGGCTCCAATGCAAGCAAAATATCGAGGTCTTCCCCAAGAAAATAACGGAGCCTTACGCATGATTATAATTTACATTCCAGCGTAGCAACCCAATAACAACTATGCCAACCTGACGGTCAAAGCTCAATCAAGAGCCACAGCTTTTTATTTATGTCAGAACACATACTTCTTTTCGTAAGATTAATTCCATAGCAAATAACAACCACATGTGTTCAATGAATGCTTGAATATTCACTGAACGTGATAAGATCTCGTTTATGAAAATAATATTAGATTTAAGTGCTCCATATTTCAATGGACAAATAGAGTATGATAATTTAAAGTTTCCCAAAATATTCCGTTTGCATAAATTCTTCTGTATCCATACAAGGAGTATTAAAATGAACATTTAAAATAGTATGACACTGCTAAATTGGAATTGAGGCATTAAATAACTGGAATTAAAAATTGGCATCAAATTACTGTCATTGGGATCAAGTTGTGACTACTGAGCATACATAGCGACTTGTTTTGACAACAAATTGCTATGCAAAACTTCTCATGAATTTATACCACCTGATCAGATATTACACAGAAACTTGTACCAAGAAATTTTAGAGGGTTTATTTTCGTTTTTTGAGATAATCTGGGCATTTCAAGGCTTGAGTTAAAGGAAAACAAGACAGGTGGCACACCAGAAGAATATGCCAACAATATATATGAATATGTATATACATGTATATATATGTATGTATATATATATATGTATATATATATGTATATATATATATATATGTATATATATATATATATATATATATATATATATATATATATATATATATATATATATATATATATATATATATATATGTATATATCTATATATGTATATATATATATATACATACATGTATGTATATATATATATGTGTGTGTGTGTGTCTGTGTGTGTATGTGTTGTAATATTAAAAATTAAGAAGCTTTTAAAATAGAGAAACAAGAATATGACAATTGGCTCAAGTTTAAAGATTTTTGACATTGAGCATTTTTTGACTAGAGAAGAATTTTTATAATACCTGTAACAGTTACATTATTTTCTTTGACTTTTTTATGTTTTATGCTTTCATTGGTTTCAATAATCATCTGCAATAAATATTAGCACTAGTTTTTGAGGGAGTAATATTAATCAGACTGATGTTCAGTCAAAATCAGTTTTAGGACATCTATGAATGTCAACAAGTAAAATTCATTGAAAGAAAAACGTTTATTTGAAATTTCTTTGAATACAGTTATTACAGAGTATAGAACATTTATTTTGCATTTTTTAACTGAAAAAACATTGATAAAAAAGTTTGATACAAAATAATATATTTAGGATTTCTATACAATACCGTCGGCTAGATTACGAGTAGTTCAACATAGGGATTCAATTTATTCCAGCACCTGTACTCTACTTATTAATCTTTCTTAACTTAAAATTAACAATTCATATTTGTCACGAATGACCTAGGGGTTAAAAGAAAGACATTTATGTCTGTTTTAACCCAGAAATGTATAGTTATAAGTTATTCATTTTCATTTAATTTTTTATTGAAGTAATAGCATGTGTTTATTTAACTATAAACACTCGTTAAAATAATATTTGAATAGCGATTATTTTGAAACTGAGAAATAATGTATGAATTATTTTTTATTATTAGAATTTTACTAAAGGAAATGAGTAATCTTTATAGAATTGCATTTTATTAAAATAATAATCTTATATAACTTTCTTAGGATAAATTATTTTTAGAATTCAGTTTTGTTAAGTGAGAAATAAAATATAATCTCAGACTCCTTTGTCTCTATTTTAACGTTATCAAATTGTCTACATTGTTAAAATAACTGACTTACATAAGATGTGAGCATAAAAATATGTAAACTAATAATCATTTATATTACATTTTATACCTCTTTTAAAGAGACATTTGCATTTCTGAAAGTATAAATTTAATATTAATAAGTGGGGGATTTTCTTTGTAATTTATTTTCCATTGTCTACTAAAATATTTTCCTTGAAAACATACCAAATTTTCAAATACGATAGATTTCTGTAATTCAGTAGACATTAGCTTTCATTTTAATACTTATAATTTTAGAAAATTTTGTACGTAATAATTCGGGATTATAATTTTTAGATATATGCAGTTGTTCTTCTGTAGGTTTGAAAACTGAGCTTAACTATGCTCTATATGTTCCTTAAATTTTTTATGTGTATACGATATGTATACGATTTTTATAATTATTAATATTACGTGAATCCATAAAATTAATTTCTATTACAGTTAATTTAAGGAATTTAAAACAAGATTTAAAATATTCATTTTATATTAAATTGGAATTTAAAAAGCAAAAGATACGATTATACATAATTTATGATTTACTAATATATTTGTTTATTATTAATTTTAATAGAATCATCAGATAATTAAAAATTGCGCGGACACTGTAGACACTTTTCAATACATTTGTTTATGAAGAAGGGACACAAGACTGTTAAGTATTCTGCATTTATGAATATATAAAATTAATATGAATGAATGGGGGGTTTTATTTGTAATTTATTTTGCATTGTCTACTACAATAAATTCCTCTAATTGAGTGGAAATTATCTTAAGTGTTAAGCTAATTAGTGGGAATAAGATATTTTTAGTAAATTTTGTAAGCAATAATGCGCGATTATAATTTTTAGATATATGTAGTTGTTCTATTGTAGGTTTGGAAATTAAGCTTAACTAAGCTATATATGTTTTTAAAAATTTTTATGTGTATGTATGTATAAGATTTTTATAATTATTAACAATAAGTGAATTCATAAAATTGATTTCTATTACAGTTAATTTAAATAATTTAAAACAAGATTTAAAATATTCATTTTATAATAATTTTTTCATAAATTATTACATTTAAATTGGAATTAAAAAGTAAAAGAATACAAGTATACCTAATTTATGACTTAACAATGAACGGCTCATTTAAAATCTCTTAAAGATAATTCCTAATAGATTTAACATATATAAAATTTAATTTTTTACAGCCCTGTTGGCAATACAGGCACATATACCTTTATGCCAATACAAGGTTGCAAAGCTGATAGCCATTTAGCACCACCTGAGGAACACGCGTATCTTAAGTTGTGCTACAGACAGGATTAATTTTATCCCCACAGGGTCTTCATAATTTAGAAGCATTCACCAAGCAGAAAATCTCCAGGCTTGGCTACCCACCACAGGTGTATCGTTTGAGAACTTTGAGAACATAGTGCCTACGAACATATTTTGTGTGTTCAAGTCACCTTTAATGAACACGTCGGATCGTAGGCCGGTTCGAGACCCAAACCCATAATCTTTCAGTTTCGAGATCGTTGTGTTTGCCGACTGAGATAGTAGAATTTAATCTATATATTGAAAAATACTGCTAATCTAAAATAATCAGGTGCTCTTCATTTAAAACATTCAAAAATTATCATAACCTGAACGTCAGTGTTTATCAGTATTCTGTTTCTTTAAAAGCAACTCCATTTAAAGTTTTTACTATTGAATTCATAATTTCAACAAAATTTAATATTACAAATTTAATCTATATATTGAGAATTACTGCTAATCTAAAATAAACAGGTGCTCTTCATTTAAAACATTAAAAAATTATCAGAACCTAAACGTCAGTGTTTATCAGCATTTTGTTTCTTTAAGAGTAGCTACATTAAAAGTTTTTACTATTGAATTGATAATTTCAACAAAATTTAATATTACATATTTAATCTATATATTCAAAAGTACTGCTAATCGAAAATAATCAGGTTCTTTTCTTTTAAAACATTCAAAAATTATCACAACCTAAACTTCAGTGTTTATCTGCATTTTGTTTCATTAAGAGAAACTACATTTAAAGTTTTTACTATTGAATGCAGAATTTCAACAAAATTTAATTTATATATTGAAAAATAGTGCTAATCTAAAATAATCAGGTGTTCTTCATTTAAAACATTTAAAAATTATCACAACCTAGACCTCAGTGTTTATCAGTCTTTTGTTTCTTCTAAAGTAAATTCATTTAATGTTTTTACCACTGAATTCAGAATTTGAAGAAAATTTAATATTACAAATTTAATGTATATATTGAAAAGTACTGCTAATCTAAAGTAATCAAGTGCTCTTCATTTAAAACATTAAAAAATTATCATAACCTGAAAGTCAGTGTTTATCAGCATTTTGTTTCTTTAAAATTAACTCCCTTTAATATTTTTTACTACGGTATTCATAATTTCCACCAACTGATTGCTATTTATTTGCAAAAGTAGCACACAAATAAATTAAAATATTTTGAAGAAAATTTTTAGGGGTATACTAAAGCTATTTTTTAAGTATATTATTGGAATGACAGAAAAATTCTTCAATTCTAAATTAATGACTTAAAAGTAATAAATTACCTCTTTATCTTTGAAAGCAGCAAGGATAATTTTCGAACTGTTACAGCAACAATAGATTTTCATCTGACTTGACTCAAGTGCAGATGATTTTGCTTTTTCTTAAGTTGTTGCTGTTAGTTCATTTTTCAAGCGATATTGGTACTTTCTTTTCTGATAACAATTGAATTGTTTTTCATCATATTTTCTGCACCGTTATCGATGCTTAGATTAATGACTGGAATATTTCTAATTCTGTATTGCTTTAAAATCTTACCATGAAATCTGTTAAAAGATTTATTGTTTACAGCTAACATTTTAACTGTTTGTACAAGAGATGCATTATGTTATGGGCCATTTTTAATTTCTATTACCAAAGTATATAAAGGTGATCAAGATTTAAAATGATTCAAAATTTTAGAGCACTGTAGAGAAAATAAAGTAGTCATCTAAGTGGAAAGTAGAGTGTTGCGAGTTTCAAAACAAGAAAAATTTAACAACATATAGTGGCAATAATGACCAATAAAAGAAAGATGTCTCAGTAAACATTAAACCGAATAAAATACAATTTGTAATTTGTTTTAAAAGCATCGGAATACTTAAGTAACATGTATTATTCAAACAGACTGGTGTAAGAAACTAACTTCTTATTCAGAATGATGAATGCATTGAATATTACCTATTGTTATTGGTCTTTCTATAAAATCAACGATACGTATATGCATATAAACATTTTCTCTGTGACTGGGGTACGTAAAATATGTTCGTGGTTACAATATCCCTCAAGTTCTGAATGAATACCTTTGGGGGTGGCTGGCCAAGTCTGTGTGTCTTCTGCTTGGTATTTGCTTCATAATTACGAGGACCTACTTAAAGTCGCTCTTTCACTTTAATGGTACTCATTAAAATGAAACGCGTATCCATTGGTCTTAATACAAGAGCCTGCAGAATCAATCATGCTTGGTTTGTCCAAGTGGCATGAGATACAACAACAACAAACATACTCTAAGACCTCCGTTATGTTGTTTCATTAGGAATTTGGCTCTTCCCTCTAGAAAATCTGCTGACCTCTGATCTACATGGTGCGTTGCCAAAACTTCGAAAAAAATTAGAAAATACTTTTTATTGCGAAAAAATAGGTTTAAACCTTTTTAATCACTTTGCCTAAAGAAAACATTTACTCAACACATCCCTTTCTTGCTTAAATGATCATTCTCGGTCTGAAGAAAGCGCAAGAGAGTTTTTTATTATTAGTAAATAACGCTTAAAATAGACCCTCGATAATGTGAAGTTTTGATGTCAGTACTTGTTCGTGATCCTTTCAACCAAGCTTTATACGTAAATGTCTAAGCTTTATACCAAAATTCCAAAGGTCTTTTTGGAGGTAGGTCAGTATTTATTTGATCATTTCTTGTTGATGTTTTTCGATAACCAGTTTTGTACCGAATGACTTACATGGGCGGCTGTTGGAATTCTAGAATTCTTAGTACTTTGGGATGACATTATAACTTTATACACATCGTACAATCGAGAGTACCCGAAGACTCGAAGTGAATACTTTCCATAATCGCGGCTCTTTGGTTATACTCGGCAATTGGTTTCAACATTGTGATCGTCTCAAGATTATGATAGTTTAGTACATACAAACTATTAGTATTCTAATTATGACAACTACTTGCATTAAACGCCGAAAATTTCAAACTGATTTTTTTTTTTAGTATTGAGATTTGCGAACCATTCCAGTGACTTTCAATTCATATGTTGACATTCAAATTCACTTGATAGTAATCAATAAAGCATTTGGGATCCCAGCTGGAGAACTTTGGGCTCCTATGCTACAATCACGTAATGTCCGGGAATTGAACGACCAGTTGAAGAGCGCTTGGTACTGCTCCTATTCTACAACCACGTAATGTGCGGGAACTGAAAGACCAGTTGCTAAGCGCTTGGTATCACTTAACTCAAACTACCGTTCAGCAGCTTGTTGAGTCAATGGCAAGACAAATGTGGCGTTTTTGAGTGCTAAACGGAATCCTACATGTTATGAACTGGCTGGTAACATATATTGGCTGTTCAGTGTGTCTATAAAAATTAATTACAGCTTGTTTCACGACCAAGAAGAATAAAGGTGTCTGTCGGCCAAAGCTAATGAAAGACAGTGAAATCTAGCACGACTACAGTTTATTTCTTTATGCAGTTTTCAATGCAGAACAAAGCAAGACTGTATATTAGCGAATAGATCAGAAACAAGACTAGCTAAAGCGATTACTAAGACCTTCAGGGTGATGCCGATTCATCAAATTTTGCTTGTGTTTTAATCTCCTGAGTATCATTATTATATTCTTATATAATATCATAATGATGAGCAATCTTAAAGAACATTCTGCTGGTTTAGGTGAATAGATTCTTTTACAGAATATCAGTGGTATGAGAATATCAGAAAACTAGTATACGACTTATTCCAGGTGAATACATGTTAAACTAGAGGATAGTAGCAAGATTTGATAATGGGGAACTTTACGTGACTAGCTCTAGATCCAATTGTTGGATTTGATATGACCATGAGCGTTATAGACCGCATGAATATAATTTTTGACTAAGTACATCTGTTTAAATTAGAAAATGAATTTAGGGAAA
>CM063511.1:122410105-122420105 GCA_032207245.1 Pardosa pseudoannulata
AATAGTATCGAACTTCCCAAATAATGGGCGATTCGACGATTAGACCAACCGGATTCATTTCTACAAGTCTTTACTCAAATGTTCATATATGTTCATACCGTTCGAGCACATGTATACGAGGCATAGTTAGTGTTTACCTAACTACACGAGATGAAAATAATTTATGACCTGGAATCTAAATTTTCCCCCTTGAATAACCTGCAGATACGCAGGTAATATGTGCCGCAGCGACACATGTTCATTCATTGGCGTCAGTCCGTTAAAAGTTTGCATTTTCCATCAAAACATGTACGCATATCAATTAGTGTCCGACTTGCATTACTAATTCTCGGTGCGTCTTTGTTTTTGTTTTTTTATCTAAGAGTGTGTGTACATATGCATATACCGGGTGTATGGTCGGGGTACAGTAACTCCTGTACACGGCTGATCTTCTATGGAGAGAAGTTGATAATCTTTCGTAAGATTTTCCATACAGTACTGTAAGGCATATTTCCATTCGTACATATTTCGAGCTAATCCACGATCACTAGAGGCGGCAGCAATATTGTCTGGTCCTCTGTCGACAATCTCAGATGCTTCGATTGTATCCTGTGGTAGAGGTTTTCGTCTTTTGCCTGATTGAACCTTCAGAGAACCTGTTTTCTCAAACATCGCAACCACTGCTTTAAGCCCATTAACTCACACAGGACCGTTACCTTTACGCGTTTTTGAGAGTTCTAAAAGCACGAAGAGAAGCTGACGCATTGCACTGGTTGAGGTAAAAGAATTTGACCAGTAACTTACGCTCTACTAAAGAAGGACACATTACACATAAACTTTCAATCCGATTGATTCGAAACTTAACACAATGAATTTTAAAACCCAAGCAGCTCTCACTGTACCAATGGATGTAACGTGAAATTTGAATAAAGAACTTCTTCTTCTGCTCAGCGTACATGATATTGCAGATCACGAGAATTTATGTGTGTTTATGTAGATTTTTACGATTTTTAATAATGTCGCCATATTGCACTTGAACTAAATCAGAAAATGTGCATAATAAAAGGTAATTTTATTCCGCATTAATTTGCATTTGTTAACACTCTATTTTCTATAACACAGCGCCAAATATTCCTCTAGAGGTGACTTTTGGAACTAATTTGTATTTTCGAGTAATCTTTCGTCCCCCGTCTTGTTTAATCTTTCTACAAAATGTGGCGTTATTCTCACAAATAGATCGCGCTACAGAACACTGTGAGCACTGTCAGTTTAATTATGGAATATAATATATATATATATATATATATATTTATATTTTATATATATATATATATATATATATATATATATACTACAAAATTCTACAAAAATACATTTTAAACTTTTTCTATAGAATTTTACATGTATTGAGACATTATATAATGAAATATTTCATTAAGTTCTAGAAAATATTATTTATGTTTTAATATTAAAACGTGGCATTTCTATTTTGTATAGTATGCAAAATAAGATTAAAAAAGTAATAACTGTATTATATGTAATATTTTCATGATATGAAATTGCATGTTTTTCTTGGTTTTAATATTTTATATAAAATGTCATCATATCGTGAAAAGAAGAGATAAAAAATTAGAATTACATATTAAAGTTATTTATAATTTCTGCTTCAAATATGGCTTAAAGCTCTACTCTATTATTTATCATATCAACTCAAATTATTACATAATTTTTATTGAAAAAATAATTAAGATTAATATACATACATTGAAAAGTTTTATTAATCTTCTGTTTTCTAATATTTCATAAAATGGGTATTTAATATGAAGTACATCAAACAATAAAATATAAATAAAATTAATCCTAATTTTTCAAGTAAAATGAGTTATATTTTATTGTACTTCCTAACATAATTTTAAATAAATACTTGTTTATGTTTTTGTGAAATTTAAGTGAAATTCTGTTTTACGGGGAATGTTTTATTACAATATTTTGCGAGTAGATTATTGTTTAGGAATTCTTACGGATAAAGCTCAATCTAATAGGATTTTAGAATTTATAAAAATTAACTAAATTCAGTACGTAATTAAACAAAGGACGTGTTTTATTTATATAAAAATACGTTGTAAAATAATTATTTTTATGAAAGTAATCAACATATATCAATGAGAAATGGTCAGATCGTGAACTAAAAGTAACTTTAGTCATATCATTGTATACTGGACGTCGTTTCGATGATATGTACCGTATTCTACTTCTTTATTAATAAAATAGATTTAACTTTAACTATCTACTTTTATTCTTTTTGTGAATAAGTTATAAAATAAATTGTTTGCAGTGAACATGGATATTACATAATAATTATTATCAGAAATTATTATTTTAAAAATTTTACAAATAATTATTTATAAAAATTAACTAAATTCAGTACGTAATTAAACAAAGGACATGTTTTATTTATATAAAAATACGTTGTAAAATAATTATTTTTATGAAAGTAATCAACATATATCAAATAGAAATGGTCAGATCGCGAACTAAAAGTAACTTTAGTCATATCATTGTATACTGGACGTCGTTTCGATGATATGTACCATATTCTACTTCTTTATTAATAAAATAGATTTAAGTTTAACTATCTACTTCTTACTTCTTTTATATAAACCAGATAAGTTATAAAATAAACTGTTTGCAGTAGAACATGTGATAAACATAATAATTATTATCAGAAATTATTACTTTTACCAAATATATTTTACAAAATAATTATTTATAAGAAAAATTTTAATTTTATTTAATTACGGTACGTAGTTAAATAAAAGACATTATTTTTTATTTATATAAAATTACTTTGTAAAGTACTTACTTTTATGAAACTGATCATTAACAAATATCAATGAGAAACTTTTCAGAAATCGTCACAAATTTTGAGTTTAGAGAAATGAACTAAAAGTAACATTAACCATATCATATGCACCATATCATATATATCGTATAATGGACATAGTTTTGATGATCGAACCGAACGATGTACTTATTCTTTATTATTAAAAACGATTTAACTTTAACTATCTATTTTTACTACTTCTGTATAAAGTAGATAAGTTATAAAATTAACTCTTTGCAGTAGAACATGTGATAAACATAATAATTATTATCAGAAATTATTATTTTTACCAAATATATTTTGCAAAATAATTATTTACAAGAAAAATTTTAATTTTATTTAATTACTGTACGTAGTAAATAAAAGACATTATTTTTTATTTATATAAAATTACTTTGTAAAGTAATTACTTTTATGAAACTAATCATTAACAAATATCAATGAGAAACATTTCAGAAATCTTCATAAATTTTAGGTTTAGAGAGATGAACTAAAAGTAACATTAATCATATCATATGCACCATATCATATATATCGTATAATGGATATAGTTTTGATGACCGTACCGAACAATGTACTTATTCTTTATTATTAAAAAAGATTTAACTTTAACTATCTCTTTTTACTACTTCTATATAAAGCAGACAAGTTATAAAATATATTCTTTGTTGTAGAACATGTGATTAACATAATAATTATTATCAAAAATTATTATTTTTACCAAAAATATTTTTTAAAATAATTATTTATAAGAAAATTTTTAAATTTATTTAATTACGGTACGTAGTTAAATAAAATATATTATTTTTTATTTATATAAAAATACGTAGTAAAGCAAAGCAATTACTTTTATGAAACTAATCATTAACAAATATCAACGATAAATATTTCAGAAATCGTCACAAATTTTGGGTATAGAGAACTGAACTATAAATAACTTTTGCCATATCATAGTATACTTAACGTCACTTCGATGATATGTACCGTATTCTTCTTCTTTATTATTAAAAATAATTTAACTATAACTATCTATTTTTATTACTTCTATATAAAGCAGATAAGTTATAAAATAAACTATTTGCAGTATAACATGTAATAAATATAATAAGTATTGTCAAAAATTAATATTTTTATCAAAAATATTTTGCAAAATAATAATTTATAAGAAACATTTTAACGCATTTTAAATATTCTAATATAGTTTAAAAATGAACAGACATTAATTTAATAATTTTATATTTTCAACATTGAATCTTCATCCGGTGTCATGAACAATATGGATATAAAAGATAAAATATAAAATTATCTTTAACATAAAATGTATGATGATCTAACATAGATAATTGTTCCAATATGTAAATAATAACTCTAATAAATCTAGCAGAGTATCAACATTAATGTATATGCTAATGAAGCTAAAACGCATGAGATGACAACAAAATTCAAAACAGTTTAAAATACATGATTTATTTATTGTAACCCATCTTTTCATGATGACAGAAGTTTTATTATGATATTTAGTATTTTATATACTTATACTGGGATTTTTTAAAACATTTTTCATTTAATCTAGAACAAGAATTATATCTTCCTAATTTATTTCACAAATAAAAAATATCATGCAATAATGTGTTAAGGAAACAAGTTAAAAAATCAATTACTAGATTCATATTTAAATTTTTAATTAATTTAGCATAAGTAATTAAAATAACCTAGGAAAAACGTTATGAAGTATTAAATTTCTTTTACACTTTAAGAGAAGAAAATATAAACTAGCGTATTTAAACTAAGCTATCTGGTTATGTATTTAGGCTTTATGTTGACGAAAAGTAAATTACATATGTCCCGGAATGATGTGTCTAAATGTAGTATTGCAAAACATATGTTTTTTTTTAAATGGGTATGACATTAATAAAAGCTAAATTATATTTAGAAATAAAAAAAAGTAATTCAAATATAATTTTAGAAATAATATAGTACGTCCTTTATTAAATATTGTCTGACAATAAAAAAAAATATGAAATGAAGAGCTTCTCATGTTTTTATTACAGAAACATTGTGAAATAAATACTTTTATAAATACACTAAATGTAAGAAAAACATTTCAGTTTTAGGAATATTTAGGAATCCAAAAATTAGTTGAAATATATTTTAGAAATAATATAGTGTATTCTATATTATATAACGTTTGGTAATAATACAAACGAAATAAAGATCATTTCCTGTTTCTATTAAATGTAGTTTGCGAAATAAATACTTCTGTAAAAACACTGAATGTAAGAAAAACATTTCTGGTTTTGGAATATTTCGGAATCTAAAATTAGTTAAAACATATTTTTAGAAATACTATATTGTATTCTATATTATATAACGTTTGGAAATAATAAAAAGGAAATGTAAAAAATTTCCTGTACCTATTAAAGGTACTTTGCGAAATAAATATTTTTATAAAAATAATCAATGTAAGAAAAATATTTCATTTTTTTGGAATATTTAGTAATCTAAAAATTAGTTCAAATATATTTTTTAGAAATACTATAGCGTATTTTATATTATATGTTTATTCGGAAACAAGTATAGAATTAGTATAATATATATAACCTATAAAAGACTTTTTCGCAATAAAAGAAATTTCTGTCTAGAAAATATTTTATATTTCAATAACCTTGTATATTATTTTTCCCAATATTTACATTATGTTTCGTACACGGCAAAAACAAAAATGTAGAGAGAACGATATGTGCAATTCAAGACTAAGCAGAAGTTCTTTTATTACCGAATAGTTTTTGGAATATTTAGGAATCCAAAAATTAGTTCAAATATAATTTTATAAATTCTATGATATATTTTATAATATATAAAGTTAGGCAATAATAAAAATGAAATAAAGATCATTTCCTGTTTACATTAAATGTGCTTTGCGAAATAAATACTTCTATAAAAACACTAAGTGTAAGAAAAATCCTTTCATTTTTTGGAATATTTAAGAATCCAAAAACTAGTTTAAATACATTTTTACAAATACTATAGTGTATGTATATTATATAACGTTTTGCATTAACAAAAACGAAAAAAAATGTCATTTGCTGTTTCCATTAAAAGCACTTTGCGAAATAAATGTTTCTATAAAAATACTGAATGTAAGAAAAACATTTCATTTTTTGGAATATTTAGGATTCCAAATATTAGTTCAAATATATTTTTAGAAATACTATAGTGTATTTTATATTATATAACGTTTAGAAACAATATAAAGGGAAATGTAAAATATTTCTTTCATCCATTAAAGGTAAAATATTTATTTCCTTTGCGAAATAAATATTTTTATAAAAATAACCAATGTAAGAAAAATATTTCATATTTTAGAATATTTAGTAATCTAAAAATTAGTTCAAATATATATATAGAAATACTATAGTGTATTTAATATTATATAAAGTTTGGAAATAAAGAAAAAACGAAATAAAGATTAGTCCTGTTTCCATTAAATGTACTATGCGAAATAAATAATTCTATAAAAACATTTCATTTTTAAAAATATATTAGGAATCCAAAAATTAGTTGAAATACTGTTTTAGAAATACTATAGTGTATTCTATATTACATAACATTTGGAAATAACAAAAACGAAATAAATATCATTTAATTTTTCTATTAAATGTACTTTGCAAAATAAATATTTCTATAAACACACTGAATGTAAGAAAAACATTTACTTTTTTGGAATATTTTGAAATTAAAACATTAGTTCAAATATATTTTTAGAAATAGTATAGTGTATCTATATTATATAACGTTTGGAAACAATAAAAAGGGAAATGTAAAATATTTCTTGCATCCATTAAAGGTTCATTGCGAAATAAATATTTTTATAAAAATAATCAATGTAAGAAAAATATTTCATTTTTTAGAATATTTAGTAATCTAAAAATTAGTTCAAATATATCTTTTAAAAATACTATAGCGTATTTTATATTACGTGTTTATTCGGCAACAAGTATAATATTATTATAATGTGTATAACCTATAAAAGACTTTTTCGCAATAAAAGAAATTTCTGTCTAGAAAAAATTTTATATTCCAATAACCGTGTATATTATTTTTCCCAATACTTACATTATGTTTCATACATGGCAAAAATAAAAATGCAGAGAAGACGATATGTGCAATTCAAGACTAAGCAGAAGTTCTTTTATTACGGAATAGTACGAAATAAAAGGATTACGGAAATGGGGATTTCCCTGTACACCTACTCTTACGCTAGTAGCCACATTAAAGGAAAGACGGAAATGAAGGGAAGCGGAGAATTATTTCTTACGCTGTTCTTATTCTGAGAAACAATACCAAAACAATGGGAATCAGTTTTTCTCAAAGCTATCAATTACCTAAATGACATATGTTCGAAACAGAAGGTGTTCTGTCCAAAACAGAAGTTTTCTCGCCTCTGCGAATTCAATTGACTTGTTTATACTCGAGGACTAATCGTAAAACTAGGAAGGAGTCTATGAAAATGGTTTATTACAACAGAGAAATAAAAAAGGGTTTGTAACATAACGTTTATTGTAAAGAGGGATTTAAACATAAATTTCTATAATTAGACTATGTTTTTAAAATTGTGTGGTCAGTTAGATATTTAAAACTAGCATCAGTAATTTTTTTAAATTTCCGGAATCGTAAAGTACCCTATGAGGCAGGTAAAAAAATGGTTTGTTTTATGGCTGAGAATTATCTAGTACATGATCAATAATTTGTTTATCTTTAACTCCTTTTTTATTTTTTTACTGTTTTTTTTCAGGCAGTTTAGAAACTAGTATAAAAACTTATTATTTAAAAAAAATGTTTCAAGGTCATTTAGACTACAAAAATAAATTTTGGTGCATGAGAGGTACTTTCTAGATCAGTAGAGTCTTAATTTAAGGGTTATGGAGACTAGGTTGGGAATAAAAACACTTTATGGAAAAGTACCAGAAACACCTAGATAATCTATACGTATTGATAAAACAATATAACATTAATGAATTACTCAGCTTTATTTCTACTTCAAAGAGTATCTGTCTATATCATATATTTTATTATTTCTCGTTTTAGGCAAGATATGTTCTCAATTAATGGTGCTGGGTATGAGTGGCTAGGTATTTTAACACTCGAGGAATCACTATCTGCAGTTACACAAAAAGTCACAAAATTGCTTTTTATTATGGACAGATTTGTATTACCTAACTTAGTTGTTAAAAAGTTTAAAAATTCTTCGGGTTATCTGAAATACTAACTTTTAAAAGCATTTAGGACAGTAAATCATTTTTGTTAGTGTTCCAAAAGTACAAACATACTTCACATACAAGTTAAACATTTAAAGCATTTCCTTGTTTTGTTCCCAGATAGCAAAAAGCCCAAAGGTTCTTTTGTTCAGGCGTTTGGAAATAGGAGAAATGACTTATTCTAAGACAGTTAAAACAGTTTATTGACAATATTTTTAAGGATTACAGCGCAATAAAGAGTTACTAACACCAAGAGCTTCATCACTTAAAAATTAGGAAGAGAAATAATATATGTATATGAAAAGAATAGTTAATTTGTCACATATTAGGAAAAGCCCTCTTCCATACCTACTAGTGATATCTAGCAGATGATGTTTACATATAATGAAATTTTTTCCTCATCTCGAAGTGAAAGTTTAGCGGACGTTTCCACCTTCAGTCTTGCTGAGTGGTAAAGAAGAGAAGGACAACAAAATGAAAACACTGGAAATCACACTATCTTAATTTATCCATATTGACGACTCAACTATCGAACGAACTCGAAAAAAACCTCTGCATGAACTGTATTCAAATACCTTACATCTGCTTTTATAGCATTTTTGTGTGAACCAATTAGACATTACTACAAGTCACGTGGATGACGTAACTTACAAGTCAGTACTCTATTTTTAGATATGCAACCGAACAAGGAAATTGTAGTCGAAAGTGTATAATAAATATCATTACACAAATATCTATCTATCTATCTATCTATCTATATATATCTATATATATATTATATATATATATATATATATATATATATATATATATATATATATATATATATTATATATAACAGCTGGTTATATAGTAATGTAAATGTATAATTCACGTTTCAAAAATTTGAAGAGTTTATAACGACAGAATGTGAAGATATACCCAGAAATGAACATAGAATATTACCTGCTGTCATGTAGCAGAGATTAAGAATTACTTAAAACATTCTCGCCTATTAACAGCTAAAATATATTAACTCATCTTATTAGTAACGCGTAAGAGGCCGTAAAGCAGAGTAGAAGACTAATTTTTCTTTCTGCTGCATAGAATAAATTCCAACGCTTTTCATGTGGGTGCAGGGTTCTGTTTAACTTTCTAAACAAACATTACGTACCGCGATAAATTTGTAAATTTTATGAAGCTGTTTGTTTTAGTTGGAGTTAACCAAGTTTATATTAGATTTAGGTGAAAGAAAAGTTAAAAGTTTCTTGATTCATCTTTCTTTTTTATGTATTAAATTATGTTTCATACATGTGTTAGTACTTTAAAGATTCATATGTGTATCATTGTTTAACTATTTTTTTTTTGAAATTATATAAATAACTTAACAGAGGATTTTTTATTTTGCAAACGTTCCTTAAATAACAAATTTAGCGATTTCATCTACTGCTAAAAATAATGTAATTGAGTAATTATGAAGTAAATAATAAAAAGTATGTTATTAAAATATACTCAAGTTTTTCTTAAATTACGTTATAAATTATTGAAAATGTAAATGCTACAAATGTAGATTAAATCCTTAAGAGGTAGACGAGCTTCATATTCATCGTATTTAATGAACAGAAATGTTGGTGATAAAAATTATACCATATTATTCTGAATTAATCCGGTAACAACAGCTATTATTAGAAATGTAACACACATATAAACTAATTCTACCATAAATAAAAAATATGCAAGTGAAGTAAAAAGTATGCAATGTAAAGAAAGTGCTTCATCCACAGTAAACACTAGAAATTAATAATATATTAGTACTGAAATTTTACTCTCAGATTCAGATGTATCTCCTTTATCTTGAGATATTTCAGATGTTTCTCTCAGATTACAATGTATCTTCTTT
>CM063511.1:122425105-122457605 GCA_032207245.1 Pardosa pseudoannulata
AGGAAAAGTAAAGTTTTGCGCTAATAGCCCCAAAATATATTACAGAAGTGACAGCCAAATATATTACAGAAAAATGGAAATGTGTGTGTTGATTTGTCTAATAATTTTAAGAGATAATTTTACAAAACATGCATAGTGCGTTAGATTATTTCTTGCTAGTGTACATATACGATATCAGAGGGTTTTAAATATAGGAAAGAAAAGAAAATAATGAAAACATATGGTTTCCTGCAATTGTTTTACAGTATATTAAAATAACGTATTCAGAATATATTGTTGAAAGCGAGCAATATACCATTAAGTATATTACTTGTATCACTGGCAAATTATCTAGCATTAATTTTTTCTCAAAGCTGTATTTTTAACCACTAGACATAAGACTGAAAAATTTCCCTTATATAATAATAGCCTAAGTTGTCTGTCCGCGAATTTATGAAGCGGTTGTACCTGGAATGGATACATGCATCCATATTGGATTTTTATGAGTTAGGGTTAGCAAAATTAAAAGCTTGTACGAAATCCACCCCCCCCCTTTTCGAGCGTTTAATGCTATTATTTCAAGCCTTATTCTCCCTATTATTCTATATTAAATTCATTCGTGATGCAATGGCGAGGGCGGAGCATAATATTTAAATTTTTGGACTGTTTTTACTTGACCCTCATATTTTCTAATTAGTTCCATCACCACGTGCAGGTATGGCCGTTGGCAGAGTGTCTGTCAATTTATCGTCGTATTTTTCGTGTTGACGGTTCTGTCCCCAACGCAGCCAAAATTTTTTAAATGTCTAAAAAAAAGCAGAAAATATTAAATTAATTAAATTATTAATCCTAAAGTTGTTTTATTATTTTTAAAGTTGTTTTACTATTTTTTAAATATATTTTTACTATTTTTTAATCTTTTTATGATTTTTATTTTATTAAATTCACGTATTGTTGTATGAATGTTCCTAGCCACATAAGTATTTCATGTTTTGTATCCTTAAAGTTTCTTCCTGTATTGTAGTGATAGTCTAAGTTATCTGTTCGTCTGTCCTCGAATTTATGAAGCGGTTGGATCTAGAATGGATAGAGGCAGCCATAATGGATTTTTGATGCATCAGGATTAGCAAAATTCAAAGCGAATAAAGTTTATCTTTTCTTAAACTATAGTTCCGATTCTAAAATAAATTGGTATGAATAAACTTCGTATCCCAGCAAAAAATACTGTCCTCCTTAAAACGCTCAAAATCCCCCTTTTCGAGCGTTTAACTCCATTATATCAAGCCCTATTTTAAGAGCAGGCTATTAAATTTATCAATTTATCACATAATAAATAGGTAAAAATAATAATTTTTCTTCTAGCATTATAACGTCATTCCTTTAACCATCTCATTTAATCATTTATTTTAGATTATTTAAATATCGTCTGCATTATTTCCTCACGTTTTATGACTAAACTTATATATTACATAAATATTTTTTTATATTTGGTTTAAATAATAGATTACCTACATATGTGATACTTTTAATCGATTATTCTTGTTGCAAGATAATTCTCAGCCAAAAAACAAACCACTTTTTTACCTGCCACATAAGGAACTTTACTATTCTGGAAAATTAAAAATTTTACTCATATGACGGGCTGTATGCTGGTTTAATAAATAAAGCATTCTGAGATTCTTGTAATTTTAATGGATATAAAATGTTATTCACATAAATTTTAGCATAATTTTATCCTATATTTTCATGTAATTTACCATAGAGTTATATAATATCTCATTACTTCAATGAAAAATTAAATAACAATAAATGAAATGTAACTTACTTATTTTTTATTTTATAAATTCCAAATTATTTTTTAAAAAGTTTTTAAAAAAATATTTAATAAATAAATAGCTCTCAGATCCTTGTAATTTTGATGTCTATAAAATATTATTAACATTGATTTTAGCATAATTTTATTCTATATTTTAATGTAATTCACTATAGAGTTATATAATATCTCATTACTTCAATGAAAAATTAAATAACATTAAATAAAATGTAACTTACTTATTTTTTTTTATACATTCCAAATTATTTTTTAAAAAGTTATTATATTTTATAAGTAGTTAATTTATTTTACATAAACAAAAGCATATCTAAATATACAAAATGTTTGATAGATTTATTCATTAGAACATTTTATACAGATAATGGAGAACATTATAGTTCTAAGAAAAAAATCGGGTAAATAAAAGAATCCTTTAGAGACTCACATAATAATATTTAACTTGGATATGTAATTCACGTTCTCAAAGAAATTTTCAAAGCATTTTATCGCGATGAGAATCTATTGCGAAAAATATTTCTTTATAAAGCTGTTTGATTTTTTTTTAGTGTTTTTTACCTCTTCAGATTATTTAAGAGAACATCGGATGCTATAGAGCCTTTTAATAAATTAGTAAATTATAATCATAAAACTTTTAAGTATAATAAATATTATTTTATTTATTCTGACACATTATTTATTTTATTTAATCTAAACATTTATTTTAAATTACTTATTTTATATTTTTCTAAACATTTAAAAGGCTCATTGCAATTTAACTATCACAGATTTTTACAAAATATTTACTAAACAGTTTTTACAATTAAGTGATGTATCTATTTTAAGTTTTGACTTCATTTATGCTGTTAAAGCTCAGTATAAAAAAGAAAAGTGAAAATTTAACACAGACGCATAAAAAAACCTTCCTTAAAAGTTAACTATTCAATTAGTCAAAATAAAAAAAAAATTCAGAAAATGCTTAAAGGATATTGTTAAAAAACAGTAAGTCAAAACGAGGAGAAAAAATAAAATTTAAAGCGCTAAGAGCTAAAAATATTTTTTTTTAAATTGAATTAAAATTATCTGATTTCCAAAAATTTGATTTGATTGATTTATTTTCCTGTAATGTTTTACACACATAAGGCAATAATATACAGGATGTTTCATATTAAATGGGACAAAAAGAAAACATGATTGTGAACGTTGTAATTAATATGTTTAGAAAATTAAAATTTACCTCAAAACTACATTTATTCAAGTTTCTACAGATTTTCAATATGTGCCCCTCCTGTGACACGACAAATGTCTGCACGGTAATCCAGCTCCTGCCACAGTCGTGATAACATATCCCCTGTGATGCAGTTCAACATTGCAGTTATCCGCTGCTCAAAGTCCTGAGGAAGTGGACGGAGAAACACCTTGTTTTTCAGTAGGACTCACTCCCACTGAGAACCTTTTTTTCTTAGGTTTTGAGGTTGGTTAGGATAATCTAGGTTAGGGTTTTTTTTTCGGACCCTGGGGCTATGCGAGGCCTCAGAGATCCTTTTCTCGAGCACGCCAAGTCACTGGGGTTCTGCAGGATGGGCCAAAAAGTTAAGTCACAATGATCCCCTGAGTGATGGTCTAAAGGCCCAAGGTTGCGAGTGTCGCCTCACAAAATTTTCTGTCTCTCAAATTCGGCCACGCCGGTCTCCCGTCAAGCTTGGTGCAACGAGCATAATTCTCCTCTTCGTTTTAGTTCTCTCTTCACTGGTTCGCTCCACCCTCATTAATTACCAGCGGCAAGAGGTTCCGCTAAGTATCCAATAGTATTCCAATCTCTCTCTCCTCTTAAGCGCACCTCTACTGCGGTCACCAGTAATTGGCGTCTGCGGCGCGACTGGTGCGGGCCTGGTACTACGAAGGGTTTAGTGCGGAGTGGGGGTCAATACTTGCGATCTGTCCACGGAAGCCGGGATAAGCCTGGAGGGCCTCAAGGCTATATGGGCCCTGGTTGCGCATGATTGATTGATTGTCTTTAACGAAACCACAGAAAAAAAATCAAGAAAAATTATTTTCGTCCTGGGCTTTTGTTCTTGCATAAGTAGCCGGTATCCTGGAATTGCTTTACCCACCTGCTTATGTTATCCCGATGCGGTGGTTCTTTGCGAAATTTCGTGCGAAAATGTCTTTACACAACAGTTACCTAAGAGGTTTTGGCTTATTCGAAAACGCAGTACGATTTCTTCTCCATGGACGACATTTTGTTTAACAGCGCCTCTAGCGGCGAGTTCGTATATTACATATTTTTTTCCTATTGCCAAATAAAACTTCTATTGTTGTAGTTGCAGAATAAATTTGTTTCGGCTGAATAAATCCATTACGGCAGTCACACTGCGCTATTCTTTTTGTCCCATTCAATATGAAACACCCTGTACTTAAACACTTTGTGAGGTTTCATTGTCTCCCTAAGTTTGAAATTTCTAAAAATTAATCTAATTTTTAAGTATTTAAATATAATTTATTTACTTATATTTCAGTATATAGTGTCGAACTCTAATAATTTGCATAAATGTTTTCTATATTCCTCTATTAATATGACTGATTTAGTTATATTTGTACAAAATCTCTAACATGGTATTTTACATACACTCTTGCCAAAATTTCACCTTCTATAAATAAGTCCTCTAATTTTTAAATGCTTAAATGTATTTTATTTAATTTTATTTCAATGTATTACTGTAGAACGATAATAATTTACTTAAACAGGTTGTAAATTTTGATGTTATCTTTAATGTAATATTGGATTTTGGATACTTAAAACGACAGTTAACTTTGAACTTCTGAAGAAATATTTAATTTTTATTTATATAAATACAGAAAATTATGCATTTAAATATATCAAAATGCATATCAGATTCTAGTTAAAAAGAGAGTTGATAATTCCGTATATTTCTTTATCTAGCAGACTATTACTCAGCAGATAAAGCAACATTCCAATGATGCGCCAATGATAATGATGACGCTGATGATGATGATTAAAAACTCTACTTAAAACTGCTTAAAACAGATTACGAATAGCTACAAAGAACCCTGCCAACAGTGTGACTGCAACTTATTAACCCTTATTACCATACACGTACGGTAAAATTCCGTAGTTAAAAGTTTCTGAATGTAATTAACAATATTTTAACCCTTTATATCCTGAATTAATTTACCATCAACATTTTTTACTGCATTTTTGCATCATTAGATAATTTTAATGGAGAATAATTATAGAAAATTAGTTTTTACTTTATTTTAGTAGTTAATTTTGCAATTGGTACTTTCTTGTACCAACATATAATTTTGACTCTATGATAGAAAATAAAACATTAAATTGTGAATAGAACAAATGAAATGCTTACCTGCGAAGTATAGAAGTCTCTAAAAAAAACAGTACCAAATAACTGGTAATAAACTACTAAATTTACTCAATTGAACAACACGTGTATCAACTGTACCACAAAATGACCTTCGAATGCTGCACGCCAATTATAAAATCCCTACTATGTGAATAAAAAGGATTTCTAATTGGTGCTGTCATTTCTTTTCTGCTGTAGGAGCTGCATCATTTATGCCCTTGTGAGTTTCATCAGGAAAAACGGTTTTATTGGGATTATATAGGTGTTTGATTGAAGCGGTAATTATAAGTTTCATCAGGATATAAAGAGATAAACTTAACGTAATCCTATCGAAAAAATTTTTACAACTAGCTATTTAGTATCAATATTAATAAGTTTCTTATATTTAATATAACTATTATACAATACAATTAAATACATTCCCTATTAATACATTTAAAAAATAATAATATCTAGAAATCTTGAAATATTTTATAATTTAAAATATTTTAAACTAAACACTTAAATACATTTTTGTATCAGGTATATTTTAAAATCCTCCAATTAATTATACCTATAGAAAAAACTCTATTCCTAGTTACTTGAAAACAATATTCTGTGTATTTTTCGTATCTTCGATGCATTTACTGCATTTTTAATCTTCCTTCTCATCAATTTATAAATCTTGAGAACACAATGGATAATGCGTGATTGATGTACCTATCTGACTGCAGTTCCCGTCTATGAAAGAGCAGAGGCGTGAGGGAGAGAACAATGGTGCGAGTTTTTAGCTGTTGGAAACATTACTAAACATCCAACTCCTTAAAGTATTTTATATGCTGTATTTTTAAATTATTTTTTTGTTTGATTTAATTAATTATTTAATGGTTTTTTGAAGCTCTTTATATTTAAATTTGTTAAATTAGTAAGTTATTTTACTTGCAGTTTTACAATGAATAATTGTTTAGTTTGGAATATTATGTTTAGGTTTGGCAACAGAAAAGCTCTTCAGATATATATTGACTACGTAAAGGCAAAACAATAAACATCCTCCCTTTAGGGGTATTCCCCTGAAGATTACTATCATATAATTTATTTTAAAAGATTGAGGAGGTTTCTCTCATCTAATCGCATATAAGGATACACCTTATAAATTTTTTGCACCAACTATATTATTTTGTTGTTGTTGTTGCTAATAATACCAGATTGTCTAGCTATGCTAGACAAACTGCATAAATTCAAAAATACACAAAAAGTCCAAAAGCAAGAGAGGATCTCAATGGACTTCGTCCTGTTTAAAGTCCAACCAAACTAAAACAGGGGCTAGTGCCTCTCTGTGAACCCCACATGGGAAAGATCTTCTGACCCTGCTTGAAAGTTAGTGCTCTGACATGGCTCTCATTAAGCGCGAGAAGGCCGTTTGATATTTTCTAAGCAATAGCCAAAAGCACCCGTCCGGGCTTCTTCCAACTATTTAGTAATATCTTTGATCAGTGTTTGTCATGCTTTTAAACTGCATAGCGACCTACTGTACGCTTTGATTTTTATGAAGATAAGAATTAATCCGCTCAGATTAGAGCACCATTTCAAGATATGTGCATTTTTTCAATATGAGAGACTATTCTGAAAATAGGGAAGTTTGTTACCCCAGCAAAGTCTCTTTATAAAATATACGAAGTTGCTAGAATATTTGGGGAATATTAAATGAAATTAATAAATGCATTGTGCTTAAAATCCCATTTCGGTACCAACAGTATGTTAAAAATATATAATTAAACACATACAAATGGGAAACAATTACGATCAATGCATGATTCCATATAATGCAGGGGGAGGAACGATTCAAATTTCTCTTCATTCCCTCCAACTTTATACCTAGTCTTTATGGTTACCAAATTTTCATTTAGGTCTAGTAAAGTAAGTACTGGATATTTTGGTTTCTGTGGGCACATGATTTCAGTTGTTTTAGGGTTTAATCTGAAAGTGGTATGTTGATGAATGCTGGACCTTTGGTTTGGAGGGTAAACTAGATTTACTTGATCTCTTAACTTGTGTATATAAAACTATAAATAGGGACAAATGTCTCCAAGAACTAAACTGGAACCATGTCATCGTTAAAGCTATTTTGATTTCTGATTTTATTCCGAAAATCCATGAGTAGAAATGGAAAGTATTTAAAACTATGTCAACTGGCCAATCTCTACTCTAGTATCTGTAGCCGTACATCATCTGACTAGAAAAAAAGACATTTCCATAAAAAATTACTTTTTTCCTGCCTCACTTTATTTAGTCGTAGTATACAATATAGCTTGTTCAAAATTTTAAATTCAGTTTCACACTTGGACAAATTGTCGCAAAGTAGGTATAAATATGTTCTCTCTACCCGTCATGATTTTGGAAATTGAATATAATGCATTACAAACTGAATGACCCACAGGTAGACTTTACTTTGGAGTTAGTTCCATTTATGAAGAATTTCTGAAAATTGCCAACCAACTTCCTATTGTGTGATGTTTAAACTGTAGACTGTGATTATTCAGATTTAAGTCACATTTTTCATCTCAAACATGCTACTTATTATAAATTAAACTAATAGCTTTTTATTATAAAGTAATTTATAAAAAATTTGAATACTGAAAAACATCGAAGCCAGTCGTATTCTCAATACACTTCCGATTAATTCTAAACATAATTAACTATTGATACTATGCAGTGGAATGAAATCTCTAAAAACTTTTTTTCATTTAGTTTTCATGATTTATTTTGGGTAAAAAAATTCAAAATCAGTCAGTGACCAACTGAATTAAAGTTTGTAGCCTATTGGTTATAGAAGATATTACTTAAAATTTTAATCATGGAAATTTTTGATCGAATTTCTGATAGATTTTTCACGTTGAACTATTATTATTCTCTCACAAGCGACTTGTATTAATTAATTTATTAACGCTAATATTTATTTATATTTCTGGATGTATGAAAATAAATAATGTAACATATGTTTATGTTTTACATAATTATTACAAAGTATACTAAAAAGCGTAAACATTAAATTTATTCTTTATCCAAAAATCTGTAATAAAATCTACAATTAAAATATTAAATTCTTTAAACTACAGGCTTTTTTGAAAGAAAGATTTATAATATTCTTGTAGAGCCCATGATAAAAACAGGAACTTCATGATAATTTTATTGGAAAAACTGTAGATTAATATTTAGATTTTAGTACTTGAACTCTGTGGCTTTTGATCGCCTGAATTAATAATTAATTGATTTAAAATTTTTGACTCCTTAATTACTATCATTTATCAAAGCTGGTAAAATAATTATGTAACACTTTCAATTCACCAATAAAAACTAAAAGTTTAGGAGAAATGCTGCTGGCTATATTTTTGTAGTCAAAGAAGTATTTCTTTATGGTTATATAATAAATTTACTCTCTAAGAGGATTCATGTGACTATCGAAAATAAATTTTAGATTAAATATATTTAATGTATATAACAATCAATCGATAGTAACTTTTGATCGATTTATTTAGAATAAAATAAAAATTCAAAGAATCCGAACATTTATTACTATCATATAGCACAGCTGGTAAATTTGTTCAGATGTATTTTTAATATTTTAAACTAACCAGTAAAATTTTAAAGTTTGGATAAAATGGCATAGTATATTTTTGTAGACAAAGCTCTATTTCTGTATATCAATTTAATAAATTTGCACTTGAGAATGTTTCTTACACAGTCGAATATAAGTTTTAAATTAAAAGAAAATGTTTAATGTACATAAGTATCGATAGACTGAAGCTTTCAATCGGTGTATTCGAAGCCAAACAAACGTTTTAAAGAGTCCAGCATTAAAATATAATCGAAATGTAAGTATAATGATCTTGTCGCAACTTCGTCATGATATTGGAAATGGAATATAATGCATTACAAACTGAATGATATATCTACACTTTACTGTGGAATTCCATTTATGAAGAATTTCTGAAAATCTCCAACCACTTTACTGTAATGTGACGCTTAACATGTATACTGTGATTTTTCAGATTTAAGACACAATTTTGATCACAAACATGCGACTTATTATAAATTAAACTAATTGCTACTTAGTATAAAGAAACTTATAAAAAATTTGAATATTAAAAAAAAATTGAAGTCAGTCGTATTCTCAATACACCTCGAATTAATTCTAAACATAATAAACTTTTGGTATTATACAATGGAATGAAATCTTTAATAAAAGAAATTTAATTTATGTTTCATGATTTATTTTGAGTAACAAAATTTCCAAAACAGTCCACTGAATTACGGTTTGAAAACTATGGGTTGTAGAAGACAATACTTAAAATTTGAATCATAGAAATTTAAATTTAAATGATTAGTTTACAAAACTGGTAAAAATATTGAATACAAAAAAGAACTAGATAAATATTTTTTATCTAATTTTTGATAGATTTTTTATTTTTAAGTATTTTCTATACTCGCTCAAGCAACTTATATTGCTTAATTCATAAACGCTAATATTTATTTATATTTTTGGATGTACAAAAAATATTTTAACATATTTTTTGTTTTACATAATTAGTACAAAGTATACTCCAAACTGTACTTTTTTACAAAAATCTATTATTAAATCCAAAATAAAAATATTAAATTTTTCGAAGTACAAGCTTTTTTGAAAGAAAGTTTTATTATATTCATGCAAAACACATAATAAAAAAAACAACTTGATGATCAATTTTTTATCGAAAAATATTTTAAATTAATATTTAGATTTTAGTACTTGAACTCTGTGGCTTTTGCTCGTCTGAATTAAAACTTAATTGATTTAAAATTCTTTACTCCTTAATTACTATCATTTATCATAGCTGGTAAACTAATTATGATGCAGGAATAACACTTTCAATTCACCAATAAAACTAAAACTTTAAGAGAAATTCTGCTGGCTATATTTTTGTAGTCAAAGAAGTATTTTTTATGGTTATGTAATAAATTTACTTTCTAACAGGTTTCATGTCACTGTCGCAAATAAATTTTTGATTAAATATATTTAATGTATATAGGTATCAATGGATAGTACCTTTTGAACGATTTATTTAGAATAAAATAAGATGTCAAAGAATCCGAACATTTAATTAATATCATGTACCGCAGCTGGTAAACTTGTTCAGATGCAGTATGAATATTTTCAACTTACCAATAAAGATATTAAAGTTTGGATAAAATGGCAAAGTATATTTTTGTAGTCAAAGCACCATTTCTGTATATCAGTTTAATAAATTTGCACTTGAGAATGCTTCGTACATAGACGAATATAAGTTTTAAATTAAAAGAAAATGTTTTAATGTTTAATGTACATAAGTATTGATAGAATGAAGTTTTCGATCTGTGTATTCGAAGCCAAACAAATGTTTTAAAAAGTCCGAAATTATAATATTATCGAAATGTAAGTATAAAGATTTTTCCACAAACCGTTATGATTTTGGAAACGGAATATAATTCATTACAAACTGAATGATATATAGCGACATTTTACTTTGGAATTCCATTTATGAAGAATTTCTGAAAATCTCCAACCACCTTACTGTAATGTGACGCTTAACCTGTAGACTGTGAGTTTTCAGATTTGAGGCACAATTTTTATCACAAACAAGCGACTTATTATATATTAAACTAATTGCTACTTAGTATAAAGTAACTTATAAAAAATTAGAATATTAAAAAAAATTGAAGTCAGTCGTATTCTCAATACACCTCGGATTAATTCTAAACATAATAAACTTTTGGTATTATACAATGGAATGAAATCTTTAATAAAAAAAATTCAATTCCTATTTCATGATTTATTTTGATCAACAAAATTTCCAAAGCAGTCCACTGAATTACGGTTTGAAACCTATGGGTTGTAGAAGACATGACTTAAAATTTAAATCATAGAAATTTAAATTTACAATGATTAGTTTACAAAACTGAAAAAAGTATTGAATATCAAAAAGAGCTAGATACGTATTTTTTGATCCAATTTTTGATAGATTTTTCATGTTTAACTATTTTATATACTCTCTCCAGCAGCTTATATTGCTTAATTTATAAACGCTAATATTTATTTATATTTTTGGATGCACAAAAAAATATTTTAACATATTTTTTGTTTTACATAATTATTACAAAGTATACTCCATACAGTACTTTTTTACAAAAATCTATTATTAAATCCAAAATAAAAATATTAAATTCTTCAAAGTACAAGCCTTTTTGAAAGAAAGTTTTATCATATTCATGCAAAACACATAATAAAAACAACAAATTGATGATCAATTTTAAATTAATATTTACATTTTATTACTTGAACTCTGTGGCTTTTCATCGCTTGAATTATTACTTACTTGATTTAAAATTTTTGATTCCTTAATTACTATCATCTATCATAGCTGGTAAACTAATTATGATGCAAGGATAATACTTTCAATTCACCAATAAAAACTAAAAGTTTAAAAGAAATGCTGCTGGATACATTTTTGTAGTCAAAGAAGTATTTCTTTATGGTTTTATAATAAATATACTCTCCAAGAGGTTTCATGCGATTGTCTGAAATAAATTTTTGATTAAACATACCGGGTGGCCATAATTAAACTGACAGTACTCATAGTGTTCTGTAGCGCGATCTATTTGCGTGAATGACTCAACATCTTGTAGGAAGATTAAACAAGACTGGGGACGAAGGATTCCACGAAAAACAAATTAGTTCAAAAACTCACCGCTAGGGGAATATTTGGCGCTCTGTAATAGAACATAAAGTGTTAACAAATGCAAATCAATACGGAAATTACCTTTTATTTTGCATTCAAATAATTTTCAATGTGGCTGCCGTTAATACTGTAAATTTAAATAAAGAACTTCTTCTGCTGAGCGTACGTGATATTGCAGATCACGAGACTTTATTGGTGTTTATGTAGATTTTACGCTTTTTTAAAAGTGTTGAACTAAATCAGAAAATGCGTATAATAAAAGGTAATTTTTTTCCGTATTAATTTGCATTTGTTAACACTCTATTTTCTATAACACAGCTCCAAATATTCCTCTAGCGGTGACTTTTGGAACTATTTTTTTTTTCAGAATCCTTTGTCTCCCGTCTTGTTTAATCTTCCTATAAAATGTGGCGTCATTCTCGCAAATAGATCGCGGTAAAGAACACTATGAGAACTGTAAGTTTAATTATGGCCACCCGGTATTTAATGTCTATTTAAGTACCAATCGATAGTAACTTTTGATCGATTTATTTAGAATAAAATATGATTTTAAAGAATCAGGGACCTTTATTTACTATCATGTACCACAGCTGGAACACTTATTCAGATGCAGTATGAATATTTCCAACTTACCAGTAAAGATATTAAAGTATGGATAAAATGGCACTAAGTATATTTCTGTAGTCTGAGCCCCATTTTTGTAAATCAATTTAATAAATTTACACTTGAGAATGATTCTTACACAGTCGAATATAAGTTTTAAATTAAAAGAAAATGTTTAATGTACATAAGTATCGATAGACTGAAGCTTTCGATTGGTGTATTCAAATTTAAACAAACATATTAAAGAGTCCGGAATTAAAATATAATCGAGATTAAGAACAATGGAAAACATGTCGTTTCCAAACATTTGCTGAATATAAATCGAAAAATTTGAATAAACACTGGACTCGAATGGAAAGAAAGAAACAGCTGGATCTCGCGCGTGAAAAAAAATGCTCGCAACCAGATGCACTTTCTCCCCCCCCCCATGAAAGCAACTGAACTGTAAGTAAATACTCACAACTGGAAGCAACTAAACGCTAAAATAACTTCGCTATCCAATTCATATTTATTCAAGCTTTTTTCCGAGATATGGAGATAAATGTGTTGTTTGTTTATTTTATGGAAACAACAGAATAGACATTTGTATAATGCAGACTCACAAAGGAAAAAAAGGAACAAGAATGCGAACAAAGGATCTGAAGTATGTATACATATAAGTTTGACCAAATATAATATTTAAGATTACAGCAATGGAAGATATTTCTCGAAAACAGAATTGTAGTTTTCAAGAATAAAATACTGGGGTAGGAGAGTTTACAATTTCTTATTTAAGACGTTTAAAATGCTCAGCTGAATTTAGGGTGGAAAGTTAAAAATGTATTACAGTCCATAAATATTTTTATAAGTAAACAACATTCTCTGAGAGCTTTAAATTGCGAACGGAAACTATTCAAACCATTTAAAGCGAAGAAAGGTTTGATTTAAGAAACGGGCATTTTTCTTTAATAATTCCCAAGAAATGGTACAAATAAAGAAAATAAAGTTGAGTATGCAGGTCGGTTATGCTACTAAAAGTAAAATATTTTGTCTAGTGTGATAGAAATGAAAGTTAATCTTTGAAATCTTGGTGAATATTAATGTTACTCTCCCATTATATGTATATATATATATATATATATATATATATATATATATATATATATATATATATATATATATATATATATATATATATATATATATATATATATATGTATATATATATATATATATATATATATATATATATATATGTATGTATATATATATATATATATATATATATATGTATATATATATATATATATATATATATATATATATATATATATATATATATTGTAACAAATTCACGTTACATTAAATTTCTAGATACCGACCTATCTACGACCGTGAGAAAAACCGGCATAACGTAGAAAAAGAGCAAACATACCTTTTGTGAGCACTTGAAATGAGCTCTTCTTTACCTAGTGATAGGACGTTGTTTCGCTCAGAATAGGATGCTTAATAGAGGGTTGTTAAAACCGAGGACCATCTCAATCATTCTGTCTGAGAAATTCAGTAGGATGCTGGCGAAGTGTTTCCAGTGTTAGATTCAATGTCATCCCTAAGAAAGAGTCTCACACGACAGAAATAATGTACATTGTAAGGGAAGCAGCAATAGGTTTTACCTTGTTCTCCAAAGATTTGTCCGGAGACATCGATTAATGATCTGCGAGATTGTTCCCAATTACTGCAAACTTCCCTTGGCTTGCACCTGCTCTATAGACGGTTTTCCTCTCTATGTCATCAACCAGCTGTCCGATCAGCTGAGATGGACATTTGCAGTCAGACGACAATATAATAGATCAGAGTTCATGGCCCAGAAAGAGAATTTTGACCGTTCGAGTCTACTATGAACTCATCGGCTGAGAACGGAGGTAAGATCATGTAGATTATACCTTCGAAAGGGAACCGTATCCAAACCAAATCTTCCGTTACTCAGTGATGTTTGGGGAGAGAGAATTTGCTTTTAAATCTAGTAGCTAATTTTATGTTATGATTTTAAAGGGAAGAAAATTTATTCGTATAGTTATTCAGTAAGAACAAAATATTTTTAATTATATTTCTCCATTTTAATGCAAGAAAGGATATATTAGACTATTTTAGGATAAAAAAAATTTTTCGGACGACTTGAATAAAAAAATATGTTTACAATAACAGTTAAAAAATGAAAATATTAAATTTAAAATCATGTAATCTAAATATTATATTTTTAAAGTAATGAATAAGTATATAATGAAACACATAATCTGTAAAATCTTTTCTTAAAAGCCCTTTCTAGTAGGATTTATGAAATAAATAGATATTTTCCTTCTTTTTATTAATTTTTCAGAAAGGATTCTGGCAATTAATTTTAATCACAAGCTTGTGATGACATCACTTGTTATGGAATTTATCAGTAGATACGGGATATCTTTATTTTAGGTTACGGCAGAAACTCTTAGCTGGTGTACCGTGGCACACTAGATCCCGTAAGAGGTATTTTCAAGCATGGTGTGAAAGACTTTGGTAAATAATTAAGTCACTTAGTATAACATAATTAGTATGACATTTTCTATTTATCATATGCTATTTTCATTCTTCGCTCGTATCCCTCTATAAGAGTTTCAAGCATGTTTCGCCATGATTTCTTTTTGCATTACGAGTATTGGCTTTATACTCGAATATTAGACATGAACATTTCCTTTACTAAGTGTTTTAGTTTGAGATCGTTCATGTAGCTATTATAAAGTTGTCGAAAGGATCTTTGAATGTTTGCGAGTCAATTACACAATATGGTTAAATTTTATTTGCAATGTGGATTACTAAGCAAATACCCATTAGACGTAAATACTGTCAGTATGTTAACTGCATTACGAATTGATTTTATTACTTTGAAATGTATCTGTAATGACATTAAGACTTTTATAAAAAGACTTTTCGTATTTACATTAGCATGACTGATATTTGATATTATCGTACGTATACCACAAATAATTTTACATATTTTTAATTTGCGTCAAAACAAAAGTTTTGAGAAAGGCTGATATGGCTGTTACAAAGAGATGTAGAAATATGACTCTCGGTATTTAATTAAAACATTTGTTTCTGAATTTTTACTTGGGTAAAGATTCTGATATTATCTGTAAGAAACAAAAACTCAGCTATGAAAGTCATATGGTTTTGAGTAAAAATAAAAGCTAATTAGACCTTCGAGCTTTCTTGAAAGGAAAAATATCTCTCACACTTTCTCGCTCTAAAGTGAAAGACCAAACAAAGACCTATTTAAATGAATATTATCAGCAGGATAATTTCACATTTCTTTTAAACTTTAAAATGTTTTTAACTCTCCAATGATTCTTTATACTTCAATTCTATTAATATAATCTATGTAAATATAGATATATTAATATAACTATATTATAGAAAAAGATAATCTAGATTTAGAGGTGAAAGTTCCTTAAATGACCCTTTCTATACCTGGCAGGATATTGTTCAACATAGAAAGAAACGTTTCAATGATGTGCTAATTTTGATGAGGATGATTAAAAACACTACAGAAAATTACTGCTTTACACAGTTTAGAAAGAACTCAAAGAACCATGACAACAGTTTGATTGGAACTCCGTTTTCTATAATTCCGTAAACTATAATTACATTGGTTATAATATATCTATTTTAATAATCTATATAATTAATATATGTATGTAATTAAAAATTAATATTTTCGATTTTAATTGTCCGTTGTTTTTATTTGATATTCGTTTGGGTATTTCGCAAATAATTGCATATTTTTTAATGTGCCATCAACCAAAATGTGGTAAAAAACTGGTTGATTGACGATTGGCTATTGATTGATTGACGGTCAGTCTGTAGGGGATTTTCCCTATTTCTTGTCCATATAGCATCAGTGAGAGCCACTACCCATTAAGACTTCCAGGGAGGTAAAATCCCTCTCGAATTTTGATATTGTGTAAATTTATTAAAAATGGCGCATACTTAGCAACGATAAACTGGCGAAATAATCTGCAGCTATAATTGCAGTTGGAGAAAGCAAAAGGCTTTCATGAATCCTCCATAGTGAAAAAAACTATTCATTTCAAGAATCAATTATTATTAAAAGTAGTACTTTTATCATAAAGATATCATATAAGTGAAAATTAAAGCAAAAGTGTCGTATAAGTGAAAGGAAATCACCAAAATAAATATTAGTGAAGCTCTTGTTGAACTAATCGTTAAGACAAAAATCACTACTATAAATTATTTAACTTCCAGTTCTAGACTCTAACACACAAATATATTTCTACTAATTAAAAATGTCCGAATGAATTAAAATTGAACAATATAGGTGATACAGTTAAACAATTAGAGACGCTTATTGCTTGCATCATAATATGTATGTACCGTGTAAATTTTTCCAACTTTTAATTTCAGAAAGTAAAATTTCAGCAGTAGAATTAATCCTCTAACTATTAATTTTATTTATTACTAGCAAAGGACAGTTTATATTACAAAAAATTTCTGTCAGAATCTGGAATCTGCTAAAGATTTATAAACAAAAATCAATTCCACCAAACGTATAATCAAACCTATGTTTGAAATAAAGAAGCAGTAACTGTAATAAAAATATCAGAGTAATTTTAATTTTAAAATCAACATAAATATTTTGTGTTTTCCACTAGTCTCTTCCTAAAAATTAATTTTTTATTACATGTAAAAAATAAATCACATATTTCAATTAATTAAATTAAATTGGTTTAAAATATATAAGTAGGAATTATCGGGTTGATAGTTACGATAAAAAACAAACTTTTAAGTAAGCTGGAAAAATTTTAATTAGAATCTTTATATCTTAAAGTCTGTAGACAAACAAATTTTAACATGACAAATAACTTTGCTTCAGCATAATTTAGACATTTAAATCTAAATTAATGCTGACACAAATAATTAAATATATGTATTAAACAAGCTATTAATGGCAAAAATATTAAAAGAAAATAAATATATATAGAGTACCTCAGAGAAGAAATACAATTTTATTAAAAGTTTGTATAATATAATTTAACTTCTTAAAAATATTCATACAGAATAATTCAAAACATTTGCCCATAAAACATATTTAATGATGGTCAAACAACTATGGAGATCTTAAAATTTATAACTTCTTATACCGCTAAAGTTAGATTAATAATAAATTATTAAATTCAGTAATATATAGGAAATGCTGAAATATAAAATGCATGTCAAGTAATATAAAGGTGAAAAAAGTTATTATTTAATTCTAAATTCATAAGTCATTGAATCAAATCCTTAAAAAAGACTTTTTAAAGTATTTTTTATACTTATTATTTCTGTGAATTAATAATTCAGTCAGATATAGATTAAACCATGATACGTCTTGTGCAATGAAAATGAAATATTTTTTTCATATAAACTTGCAGTATTTTCATATGATCAATTTTACATATTAAATTTTAATTTAACTTGATTTATACATATGTTTTGAAATTTAATATCATGTAAACACTTTTAAAATAAAATTATATATGTGAACACTTAAAATAATTTAAAATGAAACAATTTTTCTTCGAAAGTGTTGCAGTCATATAACGAAATCTAACTTTTTTTATCACTTCATTAAATCTGAAAAAAAAATTGCAAAATTTAATTCTTTCTATTATAATCACATCCTTCGCTTTTTCTAGTTTCCAAAGGAAATACTTTATAAAAATCTATTTTTTAAAATATTTCTAAGGGATAGAGCATAACCTCTACGAGAAAAAAATATGACGAATTTGTGATAAAAAGAGAGTTCATGTTTTTCAATTTAATCAAAGTAATGCTTTCATCTATGTTAATGAAATAAAAATAAAATTCTTAAATGGTTTGAAACTGTGAAAGCCGTTATTCCGTTGTCAGGAGAGGCAGCAAGGGACTTCGGGTAATGGAAATTCCTATTCTTCGAAGAACAGTTTTGTTTCATTAGGGAAATCTATTCAATTTCACACGAAAATCATTTCGTTTCTACTTAAAAGTGAAAGTATTGTGTTCCAGAATAAAAACATTGTGTGTATTATTTTCTCCCTCTCCCCTAGATGCATTCAGATAAATGGATTTTAAATGATACACGGAAAAAAAGACAGCATATATTTATGCTTAATCTTAAAGTAATTTTATCAGTCATTTATGAATATGCAAAGAAAACGTGATTTGTTCGGAATAATTGTTTTTATATGACTGGTGAAATTCTTAATTTAAACCTTTCCAAGTTCATGTATCGGAAAAAGTATATGTTCATTAACTTTTTATATTGTTTGAATTATACATTTTTAATTTAAATTTTGATTGTATCGGTAAAAATAATAATATTCAGTCTTGGTTTTTTTTTACTTTATCTGTTATCTCAAATTTTAAATTTAATGTTTAAAATAATATTTATTCTAACCAGATTCGTATAAATAAAATGGAAAGCTAGATACTAAAGTGTAAGAAATTTATATATATATATATATATATATATATATATATATATATATATATATATATATATATATATATATATATATATATATATATATATATATATATATATATATATATATATATATATATATATATATATATTATATATATATATATATATATATATATATATATATATATATATATATATATATATATATATATATATATATATATATATATATATATATATATATATATATATATATATATATGTATATATATATATATATTTATGTATGTATATATATATATATATATATATATATATATATATATATATATATATATATATATATATATATATATATATATATATATATATATATATATATATATATGTGTGTGTGTGTGTGTGTGTGTGTTTCTGTTTGTATGATGAGATTTATTCCCATCACAAAGAAAAGTACATAGCTATTGACTCAGCATGCAGTCATGATATTTCGTACACGAGTAAAATACGTTGTTGAACAAAATATATTGGGTTTGGTTTGGTTTGGTTTTGGAGCTCTACGCTCTACTTTTGCAACACGAGAGGTAATGAGAACGAAAAGATATTGGAATGACAAGAAACATTGTTTATATTGCTGCAACTTCTTCCACGAACGACGTACCGCACAATATGTGCATCTCAGTTACACACTTGCTTGTGCCAACCAATCAGAGCTTAATTACACGTCACATGGAGGAGTCACATGGTTTAAGCGTCAGAATCTGTTAATATTTTACTTATAATGTAACTGGAAGATTGCTGGAGGGAAGTCACCAAATCCACATGGAGAAAAATACATATCTCAAGGTTGCTTGAAAAAATTAGCAGAAAATGATAGAATCTCTCAAAATGTTTTTCAAGATAGACATAACTATATAGGTTAAATTTTAGGATAAGTATATTATTACACACACATGCATATGTATATATATATATATATATATATATATATATATATATATATATATATATATATATATATATATATATATATATATATATATATAAAGATATATATGTACAGAGCTTAAACATATTAAACAGAACGAAGTAATTGCTCAATTCTCCTATAACTATAAACTTATTTTTTTAGTTTTAATAACGCAATTAATAATAACTCAAGTTACTTTTATAACTGTCCTAAATTGATATCAGTAATTTTATACATGCGGGGAATATAGTTTTCCATAAATTATTCATTTTATTTTAATGATTTAATATAAAATTTCTAATTTTTAAATAACGACAAAGAATACTTTTTTGTGAAAGCTTTGACAACGAAATGTGTTAGTCCTATGCATAATTCCACATGTGCATCTTATTTTAAGCACCTGAGCAGTATTAAATACAAATATTTAGATTTTCTTTTTAGTACAAATTAAGTTTTTTAAAATTAAACACGGTGAACTTTTCTTTTATAACTAGGTAATTTTAAAAATATCAGAGCTATTTTGGATGAAATTTCAATATTTTCATTTCATTTTACTGCTTTTAGACTGTAATCTTATTTTTAAGTTTCGACAATATTAAACGGGTAAAGCAATAAAACTCCTAAAATTCTAGACGGAATCGTTTAAAATAAATTCAAAAATATTCTATTTTACCATTTAACAGACTTCATTTAGAATCAAATTGTAGGTTTTCAAAGTTTTAACAGTCTTTCTTGGGCATTTTAGCAGGGTACAGATTTCATGACTTTTTATTAATACACTTCTCTCCTTATGTTATGGGGAAAAAAGTTCGATCATTCTTATTTTAAATGCTGAAAAAAATACTTGCATTGCTTTTCCAAGTTTTAAATGAAAAATAAAAGTTTTAATGCTGATATTGACATAAATTTTGAGTTCATTTTAAACTTAATTTTTTTTCTTCAATGCTAGGTCATAAAAACTCTGAAACTTTGCTTTAGTGCGATCATAAATTTTCTGGAATGTTAATGGATATTCACATGTACAAGATTGGGTTTTAATGAAATTTTAGAGTTTTACAATAATATTTTCTTCATCGCTTTTATCTCTTATTCTATAAAATGTTTCTTTTCGTTTGAATCAGATGAAAGTGGTAAAACAATTAAAAGGAGACTTAAAAGTTAAGTAAATATAAAGTAAAACAGATAAAGGATTTATTAATATCATTTTAAGTTTACATATATGTATATATATATATGTATGTATGTACGTATGTATGTATGTATGTATGTATATGTATATATATATATATATATATATATATATATATATATATATATATATATATATATATATATATATATATATATATATATATATATATATATATGTGTGTGTGTGTGTGTGTGTGTGTGTGAGTATTATTTTAAACAGAGCGAAGTAATTGATCAATTCTCCTATAAGTGTAAACTGATTTTTTTTTTAATTTATAATAATCCAATTATTAATAACCCAAGTTTCTCTTAAAACTGCGCTAAATTAATGTCAGTAATTTTATACACACAGGTAATATAATTTGCCATAAATTCTTCTTTTTTATGATTTTACATAATTTTTAATTTTTAAATAACGATTTAATAATACTTTTTCATGACAGTTTTGTAATTTATATCGCTAACAAAATGTGTTACTCCTATGCGTAATTCTACATGTGTATCTTATTTTTTATATCTTATTTTTTAATATTTTCTTTATCGTTTTTATATCTTATTCTAAAAAATGTTTCTTTTTGTTTGAATCAGCTGAAAGTGGTAAACAATTAAAAGGAGACTTAAATAAATATAAGGTAACACAGATAAAGTATTTATAAATATCATTTTAAGTTCTTTATTGTACAGAAATTTTGTTCATCCAAAAGTACTCATGAAGTAATTTTGTACGTTAAAATATATATTTTATATTTTAATTTAAAAAATCTCTAAAACATTTTCTTAAATAATAATGATATCAAGAAAATTCGGTTTTAAAATTGAAGACAATAATCAGATTAAATACTTATGAACGTTTAATTAATTTTCAAATTTAATTTCATTCATAAAAGATTAAATTTTCAGTGTTTCTAAATTATTAACTCATTTCCGTATTGCACCGTTGATTTTAGAATCTACAAGCGAGTATTAAAACACAGTAAAAACTTCATCTATATACGCAAAGGATTCGCAATCATAACTCGATTTTGTGCCTTTATGTCTGTTATTTTGACATAAGACGGTTCATGATACCGGGGCATACAGCTTGATACTTTAATGCACAGTTTTTTAGTGTAAAACACAATTTAATACGTTGTCTTGCCGAAAAAATTAAAAAATACAAAAATACAAAAATAATCAAAATTTGAGTATATTGGATATTTATACAAATAGTATGATTTCTAATTTTTAGAGTATTATTATTAGTGTCGAAAGAGTAAATTGTTTAATTGGTAGGCAGTCTACCAATTGACAGTATAATGTGTCATTCCTTGATGCGTAGGTATCAAATATGAAACCCTTATGTTTCATATCTCAAGAATAAAGTATACAAAGTGACGCCTCGAGTCAAGGATGTCTTTACAGCCAGAGATTAGTAATAAAATAGTTAACAATTATATTTCACTTTATATTATATTTTACTAAAATATATATTGAAAAATAAGAGAATATGGATCTGAATATGAATACGGTGTCGGAAAGAGGCCCGCAAGGAAGAGATAACTCGTAAGTGATAAGTAGAAAAAATATATATATTTTACACTTGAATAAGTAAGTGTTATAGCTTACAATCCCATGTAATTGATAAATATCAATAAAACGAATGTTTTTTTTGTTTTGTTTTTACACTGTAATTTTTAATTCTCGATTGCATTCGAGTGTGAAAAATTATATCAACATAAAGTACAATGCCACTCAAATTATCTCTAGTGTGCACAGTTTGGCCAGTTTAGCGCACTCGACGTAACTCTGCGTGCACGTTAAGGGGTTAAAACCTATTCCGAACGGATACTAACATACTTTCTTTAAGTGAAATTCGAACCTACTAATATAGGTTCCGAAGATAATCACACTAATCATTCGGCTCGCAAGCTTAGTGGTATGATGTTAGAGTGTTTATATTAGAGATTGCAAATTCAATAAATCCGGTTAATGGTAAATTTACATCTTTTAATACTCAAAATATTTATCGGTAAATTAAAGATTTTATTAGTAATTATGAAACAGAAAATATGCATTTACAAGATCTTTTATGCCAATTCAGCGATATAATCTATTTGATATTGTGATGTATCCTGAATTGTGAATCCTGACATTGTGATGTATCCTGAATTTTATAAGAATCCTAAACTTTACCCTCTATAACTTATGTAAAATAGAAATATTTGGGTTGCAATAACCACTAATCTTCTATAAAGATGCAAAATATTCATTTTTCGAAGCATTAATATAGTTAATTTCATGATTATGTAAATTATTCATCAACTCTGTATTTCAAAATTTCTTCAGACTTTAACAGGATGAAATCAGATCCCAATTTAGTGATACAATATTGCAAAAAAAAATATTTTTTCAATATACACCTTAAAATATCCTTAGCACCAATAGATACGACAAATCTTCATTACAATAGCATTTAATCAATTGATCCTAAAAAAATAGCTCTTTTTAGGATTAATGTCTTAAAATTTCATTACTATCACTGTTGCTTTCAATGAAAAGTTTAGTTTTGTCATTTCATATCGTGCAATTATAATAACATAAAATTATACATCAATGGAGAAAAGAGATAAATCAATTACTCATAAATTCATTTTTGAAATATTTATATTAGAAACTAATTTTTTTAATTCCAAAAAAGTAAAATGTCAATTGGAATCTGCAAATTAAAACTTTACATTTATCTTAGAATATAAATTTTTAAAAAAAATAAAAACTCTTAAATTGAAAGTAAAACACTTTTATCACCCTATAAAATAAAATATATACTTCAATTTACATTAATTGAAATTCATAGATGAAAATGATAATTTATTTCTATTTGGTATGAAAAATTATTTTCTAATTCACACATTTCAAAAACTATTTTTAGGCATAGGTGAATGTTTCTTTCTATGAAGTATTTATGCTTTTTCCGTCTCTTCTTTGTACAATTATAGTAACATAAAATTATACATCAAGGGAAAAAGAGGAAAATCAGTTACTCATAAATTAATTTTTGAAATATTTATATAAGAAACTAAATTTTTTAATTCCAAAAAAGTAAAATATCAATTGGAATCTGTAAATTAAAACTTTACATTTATCTTCGAATATAAAATTAAAAAAAATAAAAACTCTTAAATTGAAAGTAAAACACTTTTATCACCCTATGAAATAAAATATATACTTCAATTTACTTTAATTGAAATTCATAGATGAAAATGATAATTTATTTCTATTTGGTATGAAAAATTATTTTCTAATTCACACATTTCAAAAACTATTTTTAGGCATAGGTGAATGTTTCTTTCTATGAAGTATTTATGCTTTTTCCGTCTCTTTTTTGTACAATTATAGTAACATAAAATTATACATCAAGGGAAAAAGAGGAAAATCAGTTACTCATAAATTAATTTTTGAAATATTTATATTAGAAACTAAATTTTTTAATTCCAAAAAAGTAAAATGTCAATTGGAATCTGTAAATTAAAACTTTACATTTATCTTCGAATATAAAATTTTAAAAAATAAATAAAAACTCTTAAATTGAAAGTAAAACACTTTTATCACCCTATAAAATAAAATATATTCTTCAATTTACTTTAATTGAAATTCATAGATGAAAATGATAATTTATTTCTATTTCGTATGAAAAATCATTTTCTAATTCACAAATTTCAAAAACTATTTTTACGCATAGGTGAATGTTTCTTTCTATGAAGTATTTATGCTTTTTCCGTCTCTTTTTCGTACAATTATATTAACATAAAATTGTACATCAAGGGAAAAAAGAGGAAAATCAGTTACTCATAAATTAATTTTTGAAATATTTATATTAGAAACTAAATTTTTGAATTCCAAAAAAGTAAAATGTCAATTGGAATCTGTAAAATAAAACTTTACATTTATCTCCGAATATAAAATTAAAGAAAATTAAAACTCTTAAATTGAAAGTAAAACATTTTTATCACCCTATAAAATGAAATATATTCTTCAATTTACTTTAATTGAAATGCATAGATGAAAATGATAATTTCTTTCTATTTAGTATTAAAAAAAATTTTCTAATTTACAAATTTCAAAAGCTATTTTTAGTCATATATGAATATTTCTTTCCATGAAGTATTTAAGCTTTTTCAGTGTCTTATTCGTACAATCATAATAACATAAAATTATACATCAAGGGAAAAAAGAGGAAATTCAATTATTCACGAATTAATTTTTGAAATATTTATATTAGAAACTAAATTTTTAAATGCAATTAAAGTAAAATGTCAATTGGAATCTGTATAGCAAAACATTATTTTTTACTTCCAATACAAAATTTTTAAAAAATAAACTCCTAAAAAATTGAAAGTAAAAAAAATTATCATTCTATAAAATGAAATATATTCATCAATTTACTACGATTAAAATTCATAGATGAAAAGAATAATTTGTTTCTATTTGGTATGAAAAATTATTTTCTAGTTTACAAATTTCAAAAGCTATTTTTAGGCATAGGTGAATTTATCTTTCCGTGAATTATTTATGCTTTTTCAGTGTCTTACTTCTTATATTAAATGTTGTTAACTTTTACAAATTTAAGACCCAAATTAATGATCTAGGAACAACTTAATTCAAAACAGCGTAGAAATTTTTAATTTATAATGCATTAAAAATCAACTATTTTAACGAAAACTTTAAGGGTGAAATGTACCCCTAAGTTTTAAAAATATATTTTATATTAACATTATTCACTAGTATATGATCCGCCATATGACGGGATCAGTAAAATTTTCCAGAAATATAACGTACCCTATGAGGCAGATAAAAAAAATGGTTTGATTTTTGGCTGAGAATTATCTGGTACAAAGTCAATAATCTGTTTATTTTCCTACTCCTCGAAAGTCCGTCGATACTGTAAATGCAGTTTAGAATCAAGTTGAATTCATTTAGAAACATAATAAAAAATTTTTTAGCTACCTCGAATTTACCGTTGAGTTCTTCCCAATTTTTTGCCACAGTAGTTAATGGAAATAAACTAATGAAGCTATCATTTCTACTACATCCTGTAGGTAGACAGAATTTGTTGTTAATACCGGTGATAAAATTTGCATTGCAACAAAATATATTAGATGATTAAATATAAAAACATCACATATATAACTAATCTGTCATTTAAGCCAAATATAAAAGAAAATTATTTAAGCAATATCTAAGTTCAGTAATAAAACGTATGAAAATAATGCAGACCATATGTAAATCACTTTAAATAACAAATGATTAAATGAGATGATTAAAAGAATTACTTCATAACGCAAGAAGAAAAATTATGTTTTTGAAGGGGTGGAATTCGAAGTTTTTAAAGACGATAGTATTTTTCGCTGTGATATGAAGCATATTTGTACCACTTTATTTTAGAATTGGATCAATAGGAGAAGTGAAACTTTACTCGCTTTAAATTTTGCTAACCCTGACTCATCAAGAATCCAATATGGATGCATCTATCCATTCCAGGTCCAACCGCTTTATAAATAGGACAGATAACTTAGGCTAATATTATATAGGGGATTATATTGATACATTTATATTTTAGCAACACAATATTTTCCATTAATTTTTGTTAATTTATTATTTTATTTTTGATTATTTACATTCACTGAGAAAACTTTTTGGTGTAAAAGTTCCTTGCAAAGTTTTATTCCTCTTAACCCCTCCAAGTTAAAATTACTTAATTCACACACACAGTTGTGAACATACCTACATATACAATCAGGTATTGAAATGTTTAATTCAAAAACGACTTAAGGAATTAGAGTGTTTTGCAACGCCACTTAAAATCCCAAAGTCGAAATATTTCATGATTACAACACTTTTTCTATAAAAGCAATAAATGAAAGGAGAGTAGGCTGATTTAATATTCAGTAGCATTAATGCTTTCGGCAAAAGGTTAATCAGGTGTGAACTACTCCGTTTTAGTAAAACTAAATTGAGCACTCTGTATTTGTTTGATCTCTTATTTAAATCTCTACGGTAATCAGTGCAGTATCACTAGATGGCGAAACAGCGTAACGTAGTTGAGTATTTTAAGTAACGCATTAAAGTTATGTTCCAGATACAAATTGATTCGCTACAGCTCGTGTATATACACTGGCTTATTTAATGGAGTGAAACTTGAGAATGTGTTTTTCATTCACTTTGATACAATTTGGTGTAATTCTGAATTGAATCTATTATTCCACGGGTGTTTATTGATCTTCAAAGTTCTTAATGTAGAAGAGTACGAGTCTCAGCTTATAACAGAATTTGAATTTTAAAGAGAGTTTGTACGGTTTGACAATTTATTCAGTAGAGATTTGAATTAAGCGATTATAAAGTAGATTACGCAATCAACATTCGTAATGGATACATGTGTTCAGAAAGTTTAGATAGTCACACAGGCACACATATACTTTATATCTTGGCCTACACTTAGCTGACCCACACCCACATCCAACTAAAGAATTTATTGATGAAAAAGCCTAAGTGGGTGGGAAAAACCTTCCGACATTATTCTTTATGTAATACACTGTTTTATTGACTTAAAATTAAAAAAAATTATCACTATCACTATTTTTATTAATTATTTTCATTTATTTTAAAGAGGGTTTGTACGGCTTGACAATTTATTTAGAGTAGATTTGAATTAAGCGATTATAAAGTAGATTACGCAATCAACATTCGTAATGGATACACGTGTTGAAAAAAGTTTAGATAGTCACACAGGCACACATATACTTTATATATTTGTCTACACTTAGATGGCCCAGACCCACATCCAGCTGAAGAGTTTATAGATGCATAAGCTTAAGTGGGTGGGGAAAACCTTTCTACATTATTCATTTTAATGTTATACACTGTATTATTGACTTAAAATAAAAAAAAACCTTTTTTATCACTATCACTATTTTTATTAATTATTTTCATTCATTTTAAAGAGAGTTTGTACGGCTTGACAATTTATTCAGAGTAGATTTGAATTAAGCGATTATAAAGTAGATTAGGCAATCAACATTCGTAATGGATACACGTGTTCAGAAAAGTTTAGATAGTCACACAGGCACACATATACTTTATATTTTGGTCTACACTTAGATGACCCACACACACATCCCACTGAAGAGTTTATTGATAAAAGAGCCTAAGTGGGTGGGGAAAACCTTTCGACATTATTCTTTTTTTTTGTTATACACTGTATTATTGACTTAAAAAAACCTTTTTTTTATCACTATCACTATTTTTATTAATTATTTTTATTTATTTTAAAGAGTGTTTGTATGGCTTGACAATTTATTTAAAGTAGATTTGAATTAAGCGATTATAAAGTAGATTAAGCAATCAGCATTCGTAATGGATAGACGTGTTCAGAAAAGTTTAGATAGTCACACAGGCACACACATACTTTATATCTTGGTCTACACTTAGATGGCCCACACCCACATCCAACTGAAGAGTTTATAGATGCATAAGCTTAAGTGGGTGGTTAAAACCTGTTGACATTATTCATTTTAATGATATAGATTGTATTACTGACTTAAAATGAAAAAAAACTTTTTTATCACTATCACTATTTTTATTAATTATTTTCATTCATTTTAAAGAGAGTTTTTACTGCTAGACGATTTATTCAGAGTAGCATTGAATTAAGCGATTATAAAGTAGATTAGACAATCAGAATACGTAATGGATACACGTGTTTCAGAAAAGTTGAGATAGTCACACAGGCACACACATACTTTATATCTTGGTCTATACTTAGATGACCCACACCCACATCCAACTGAAGAGTTTATTGATGAAAAAGCCTAAGTGGGTGGCGAAAACCATTCGACATTATTCATTTTAATGTTATACACTGTATTATTGACTTAAAAAAACGTTTTTACCACTATCACTATTTTTATTAATTATTTTCATTCATTTTAAACAGAGTTTGTATAACGTGACAATTTATTCAGAGTAGATTTGAATTAAGTGATTACAAAATAGATTAGGCAATCAACATTCGTAATGGATACACGTGTTCAGAAAAGTTTAGATAGTCACACAGGCACACACATACTTTATATCTTGGTCTATACTTAGATGACCCACACCCACATTCAACTGAAGAGTTTATGAATGCAAAAGCCTAAGTGGGTGGGGAAAACCTTTCGACATTATTCATTTTAATGTTATACACTGAATTATTGACTTAAAATTTAAAAACAAATTATCACTATCACTATTTTTATTAAATATTTTCATTCATTTTTAAATTTAAAAATTTAATTTGTATGAAAGAGTAGTTTGAATTTAATATATTATAAATTTCCTTTAACTTTTTAATGATTACGATTATTATCTATTCTTTTAAAGTATTCGATCTGTATTTCGTTTTCGTATTTTTTAATAAACATCGGTACGAGATTACATCTTACTTGCATGTAATGCTGATGAGTGTTGCCTATCATTCCCATTTACAATTTGTTGAATCTAGTTTTCCAATTCTGTACAAGTAGGGTGGGAAACTTCCATGGCCGGTTATGAAATAGTTTAATATATTTTTTTCGAACTTTATCTTTTGTTCTATTTTTGACATTTTAGTATAGGTTGATCTTCCTTTTTCATTACTGTCCCACTAATCTTGCCAATCTTTATTTATGTTTTCTTTCATACATTTTTTAAGTATTGATATCGGGAGCTGTATAGGTTTGTAATTTATTGATTTATTGGTGTTAAAATTCGATAAATAGTCTATACAGGTCTATACAGGTTTAGCAAATAATAAGTCCTCTTTTTTAACACGTTGACTGCACACTAGGAGATAACTCGTAGATTTCGTTCTTTCTAGGATGCCAAATACGAGTTATCTAGTATTGTGTTTACTGACCATTTTTGTCCATCTACGAATAAACTTACAGTATATCAGTGCTAATATCGATAGATGTCTTCTGAGAAAGGAACAAAACATCAATGCTTTTGGAAAATAAATAATTCATTACTTTGTTGAATTTCTGTACACAAATTGGACTTTTTAATAATATAATGTGATTAAAGTCAATTCTCATTTTAGGCCAGATTTCTGTAAACTGCTGTGGTATTCAACGTATTAAGGACTGTAGAATACGTCCTATTCTTCCAAATCAAATACAGTTGGAAATACAGATAAATTAAATGATGCATTAACATTTACTACAAAACAAATCTTTAGTACAGATATCCGCCTACAGGTGGTGTTGTAATGCAAAAGACAATTATTTGTTTTATTAACCCCTTCCGTTACGATTTAATAATGAGAAACTGTGCTTGAAGTAACCATTTATTTTTTATTTAAAAAACTTGTTTTATTTTACAATTCTTACATATTCTTAATTAATATCCACTTTTTACATAGTGTTAAGTATCAGAAACAGTAAAATTAAGATAATAGTCTTCAAGCTAGTGGTACTTTTCAAAACAAAGTGCAAAGGAATTCTGAATTTTTTACATCGCCAGGGAGTCTCACTTCTAATTTGATTCTTGTAACACACATTGCATTTCTTATTAGGTTTTCTTTTATTCTGACTCATCAATTTGGCAGTGACTTGTACCAAGAAACTTTAAATAAACAATATGGAATAGTGACCTGGGGTTTCCACAAGTAACAAAATTGTTACTAAATTCAGTACACTAGAAATTTTAAACTAAATTAATTATCATATTTATCAGTAACTTTAGTCGCATGACGAGTGTAGCTCGTCATTGTGCGGTATGGAATAAAAAACCAGTGATGAGCTAGACACGTCATTTTACCGGAAGGGCTTAATTTGAGCCTTAATTTCTTATCAGCAGATCTGCCTCCGTTGCAAGAAAAGTACTAATGGTAAAACTAATTTCCCAGAACCAGCAGAACTCCGCTGCAGCTCTAATAGCATTCACTTTTATAAAGCGGATACGAAGAGATCCAATGTCTGCAGGTGCCTTACGCATAATGATCGTACGCCAAATATCACCCCTTGCAACTTTGATTTGTGGGATTTCCTGAAAGACAAGTTCTACCATCAAATGCCAACATATGTGCCACATCTGAAGGACTGCATTTAGATCCACGTTCTTGATATCCAGGTAGACTAATTCCGTTCAGCTGTGAAAAATATGATAATGTGATTACAGAATATTTTTGAACATAAAGGGGACATATTAAGCATTTTAATGCTACTTTTTGTTGTTGCATATGCCACGTGGTCAAACCAAGTGCAATTGAGCCAGAGGCTAGTCGTATTAAGGCAAGTTGTGAGCCTTTCGTTTTGACAAGAACATCAAGGGTAAAAATACGACTTCAGAGTGAAATTCAGCTACCATGGCTCACAATGCTCTTTTTAATTTTATTTAGCATTCATAAATCGTATTAAATATACTTATATGCATAACAACGTCACCTAGAGGTGAGTTTTTATACTAAAATTTTTTATGTAAGAAATGTCAAACGCATTTTTTTAATTATCTGTTGCTCAAATTGTATCTCAGTTGGATCAATAGATGACATTCTATTGTTTGAAGTGGGTTACTTATTTGCTCCTAATCCTTTACATTAAGTCCATGTCATCCATTCCTATTATAAAAAAAGATTCACATTTTTCTAAAACCTAGTATCAGTATACTCTCTTAATATGTTCAAATGTCATATTTTAACCCCTTGAAGATCACGATTACAAATTATCTGGTATTTAATGCAATTAGGTTATAAATTTTTATCTATGAGCCTTATAGATTTGAAATATATGAAGAAAAATATTTTTACATTATTTGGGGTTTTGCGAGATTTAGAAAGGGTAATATAACTGTGAAAAGCTGCCCTTGTACAGCAGGAAAATATTTCTTTCTTAAAAGTTTAATTACTTTAGGAGAGTAATGAATAATTACCCTTAAAATAATGTAATTAATATATAGCTAAACAATTTATAAGTAATGTTTTAGGTAAGTATTTTCATATGAGATAATGAAGAAAATCGAACTCTTGATTCTTCCATGTAAAGCAAATTCAAAAAACTATATTTCAAAGAGAAATAAATTAATTGTAGTAATACCATCTATTTACAGTTTAAAGTGTCAAAAAAAAAAGAGAAAAAAATTACTGTGTTTAAAACAGAGAAAAAGTATTAACAGGTGGTTTCAATGCGAAACCACTGTCCTTAAAAGGGTTAATGAACATTTCTGTTAATTTTACAAAATTCGTATAGAGCTAAATAAAAGAAAAATAAACCTAAATTTTTAAAGATAGTTATATTACTTACTAGCTATCTGATGTAAGCTATATATTTACAAATATACTGATTTACAACCAGGTTAAATCTT
>CM063511.1:122462605-122471730 GCA_032207245.1 Pardosa pseudoannulata
GTCAGTTTACAAGAGGTGAATGTGTAATAGCTTATCAGCTAGTTCACTGTAACGTTTGTATCATGGAAGCCTCTGGAAATAGTAATCCTGTATCGGGAAATTATTTAACGTCTTAAAATGTGGATGACAGAGATACGTATCATTCCATGTCCCATGTGTATGGCAATAATGTATAACACTAGGAACAATATTCAACCATGTATAATTCCGAAAAGAACGAAACTGGAAATCATTGGGTAACATTGAAAGGTAACCTTGTTATTGCATTGGGAAACTTTGAAATATCTTCCCCTATAGGTATAAACTTTCACCTTGTGATTTCCATATGTTTGGTCCACTCACTAAATGAGTTCCGTTCTTTCGTTGAAAACTGATTTCTGCCTTTTGTGTGAACCATGTTATTCATCATTTAGTCATTTGCTAGCGTATCTGTTTCATCTTCTAAGGCAGCTTTGCTTTAAAAATTCGGTATCTTTTTCTTTGTATCTTAACTGCTTGCCTGATTATACCGAGTTATCTTTGGTTCGCATATATTGTAGTTAATTATTATCATGAGAAAACAAGGGTGAAGCAGAATTTGTCAGTGCGTTTTTTTTTCACAGTTTTACTAGGCCTGGAGAAAATTAAATGGAATATTCAGCTTTGATTGACAGTTTTATTGGTTTCGCGGTTCTTTAGGCGAGATTGGTCACATATTTTTCTTATTGTATAGTATACGTTGGCTTGTAGATTAGTAATGTATAAAGAAGGATAGTTGAGAAAAATCATCATGGCGAGTTTTCTGGCACATCAGGAAGACCCAGCATTAGTCCTTCACCATTCAGATTAACCTAATGACATTTTTCAGATGTTATTCCTTCTACTTAAAAAAAAATCAAATCCAATTAGAGCGGACACTGTGCTCCAGTAAAAGAGATTCCAGGGGTAAAAAAGAGACCAGAGTCTAGTGTACATAATTTCAGGCACCGATTTGTGTTGTCTCTTGTTTAAAAAACTATCATACAAAGACTAATATTTAACTTTTTTCCATTTGCCGAGATAACTAAAAATAGTAAGCTAATATTGAAACTAAATGCTTTTGCACCTGTAAAAAATAAAAAATTCAAACTAAAACCTTCCACTTTGTTTTGTTTCGTTTTCTCGTATTTAATAATAAAATAAAAATTCTGATGATTTTTTGCAATTTGTTTTCAAAAAAATTTGTAACGAAAGCGGTTAACTTACAGTATAGCCAGTAAACCATTTGTAAATTTCTCATCCTGCTGACTCTTATGCCAATTTTGTTTAGGTGGCACTTATTTGTTAATTATTACCTATTCCTCTTAAGGATTCAGAATAAAATATTTTTTCCGTGTCTGTATGCTGTCAGTAGGTAACTTTTAACTAGAAATTAAATTCGAGAATGCTAATTCAGAACTTAAAAAAATCTCCAGTTGTCTATACATGCCATACAGTTAGTTTACGACCGATATTTAAAAGGCATAGTGCGAAAAACTTTAACTGTGGCTACCAGTTTAACCACATGATTAAATTACCTTAAATGGAGGAAAAAATACTCATCAGTAAGGATAATTAACGTGGATTATTTTACATATTAAGATAGAAATAAAAAAAGTTGATAAAAATAATTTGTAATTCATAGAGTATCCAGTTCCAAATTTATTTTGCTCACTGTTGCGTAAATTGTATGCAAGGTTTTAATTCTTCTATTTATTCCACCAAAAAAGTTTTTTATACCCCGTAATTACTTACCTTTACTCCCTAAGAGAGTTATATATTGCAGAGAATGTTCTGAATAAAATATAATGATGTAGTTGCTCAGGAATAATCTGTTTTACTTAAGTAATTAGACATACATCTTATTTGAGACACATTTGTTAAAGGTCGTGCATAAAAAACAAGTAAACTCGAAGATATTTCTTTAATGGTCATCACCGATATTGCTTTATATTTCCTTACTATACGATGAGAATTTTAATTAGTACTGTTCAAATTTTTTCCAGATATAAAATTTTAATATGGTATGATAATTCAACTTAAAATTTTCTTTATTTTAATTTATGCAGTAGATTAAAAAACTGAATTCAAAGCAATATCATTATTCATAAAATTAAAATAATGAAAGTTTCAATGAGTAATAGTGAAATTAGTAAAAATTATTCATGCAAAGTTGATATATATGTAACATTTAAAACTAACGAGGACTAGGTAATGAAGATGGAATCGCATTTATTTTTTCTAAGAAAGAAAATAATTTAACTATACTTGAAAAAAATAATGCACTGTAAAGAGTCAGCAATTAAGAATAAGAAGTTTTATGCCTTAGCATAGTGAATCTCTTCTGTGATTACAAATAGCTGCGACAATGAAATTGTAATTTTTTTCAGATTAACATTTCTATATAACACTAAGATATCTTTATCTCTTCTCTTGCTGTAAAGGCATGCATCAAAAACTCCAATACAATTAATGAATAAATTATATATATTTGATGTGAAAATCAAATGACTTCTTAGTATGCCTATTAACGTTTACACACTCTTATATTTTTTTGATACGTCATTACAATTATTATTAGTAAATTCCCTTAGTTTGAAAGTTTGTGTTCTGCTCTCAAAGTAATGGTTTTGAGTGAGTAAAGCTCAGGTTCTGCCTTTTGTCGGTGACCCACAACTTTACAAGGCGTTGATATTTTTCGTTACATAGATATGTTGTTATAAAATGATACTTTATATTTTTACGCTATTTTCTTTACCCCGCAAATGAAGTAATAAACAGCAAATTCCAAAACTAATTTCTGTAAATTTTCATGATTATCGTTTATAAATGGACTTCTAAAAGCATTATTACAACTATTTAAAATGTTTATCACAACTTCATAGGATTACATTCATATTTTTGTGTTGGATTTGTGTGGACAATTAGCGTTAATATTTGTTGCGGTTACTTTTTTTTATAAATAGTGCAGATTACAATCAAAAATGGAAGCGCAGAACTAGATGTTGCAACAGTCCTGAATATAAAATTTTGTCAATCTAAGGCTGAGTAGTTTTGAGTTATATCTGGCAGAAATAATATAAGTTACATAGAAATTTCTCACTATATAGATTCCTAGCTGAAAACAAAGTGAGATGCCCAAGCAGATTTTACAGCAGTTGTTGGAACAATCCTCTTCTAAAAATATATTTATAGGACGAAAAATAAAAATCTCTAGTGGAAAAACAAAGTTCTAACAATACGAAATGTCTACTCGACATTAATTGCAGGTACAGTTCAAAACAATCTGCAGTGACGAAAACATATACATAAGATTCTTATTTCGGCCATATCAGACGGTGAGTACCAGAAAAATTCCCTATAATGTATTTCTGCTTACCTGAGTAGTAATTCCAGTATGGCGTTTGCTGGGATGGGTGAATAAGTAACTTACCTGAGTAGTAATCCTTGACCTGAGTAGTGCTCATCAAACGAAAAGCCCATCCCTTCACTTTAAACTCGAGTAGCCTCTGGCTCAAGTTTTCGACTCGTCAAAGTGGCATGTGTTGGGTTATGATATGTTATTACAAGCCCATGAGTGAGTTGTGTAGTGGATTTGACTTATTAATATAAATAATACAATTAGAATGACTGAAATCAAAGTCCATTAACTAATTAAAACCACATGCCATCATGTATGGCAGAAATACAATACATATGCTTATAAAGTAAACAGAAATATTTATTTAACAAGAATAAATACGTAAGTGAAAAAGTAAAATAATAAACATAAATAACAAATAAATCAAGAAAACTTTCACAGACGAGGCTCTTCTTTACATAACATAATAAAACCTAAAAAATAGTAATACACAGTACCTTAGGTATGCACATAGGATGGATGTTCATTATCAATAAGATGCTTAATTTTCCATTCGGGGACAAACCTAGATATATCTGTAATTAGCTCAAGAATTTCATATTGTTTAAACAGAGACGAGTTGCAGCTATTTCATCGGAACTTGCAAGGGAGAGGCGAAAAGAAGAACCAAAATGCCAGGGCAAAGATTTCGTCCTCGCTTGTCGTTCTATTACTTCCACGAGTTCGGCAGCCAGATAAGCCTCCCAGTTACTATACTTGACGTCATAGTCTCTGAAGTGCTGATACACTATGGTTTTCAAATCGAACAGCATCATTATCATCAACTACACAAATGATTTAATTACTATATTAAATTCTTGATATATCAGGGAATTTTAAATTTAATAAGAACTGTGTAGTAACTTGAGTAAGTTAAAAAGTAATCGAGTCATGGCCACAACTATCAATTGTGTCTTTGAATTTGCGTGCAAACTAAATGCCCATCCATTAACCTTAAACTCCAGTAGCCTCTGGCTCACATTTCTAACTCATCAAAGTGGCATCATCATCAACAACAACAAAAATGGTTTAATCTCTTTATTAAATTCTTGATGTATCAGGAAATTTTAAATTTATTAAGAAATGTGTAGTAACCTGAATGAGTTAAGAAATAATCGATAAATGGCCACAACTATCAATTGTGGCTTTAAATATGTGAGCAAATGAAAGGCACATACCTTCACTTTAAACTCAAATAGCATCTGGCTCACGTTTCCGACTCGTCAAAGTGGCATCATCATTACAACAGCAAAAAAGGTGTAATTAGTATATTAAATTCTTGATGCATCAGGAAATTTGAAATTTAATAAGGAATGTATAGTAGCTTGAGTGAGTTAAGAAGTAGTCGAGAAAGGGCCATAACTATCAATTATGTCTTTGAAATTCTGTGCAAACGAAAGTCGCATTCCTTCACTTTAAACTCGAATAGCTTCTGGCTCAAGTTTTAAACTAGTCAAAGTGGCATCATCATCATCATCAACAACAAAAATAGTTTAATTTCTGTATTAAATTATTGATGTATCAGGAAATTAAAAATTTAATAAGAAATGGGTAGTAACCTAGAGAAGTTAAGAAGTCGAGAGATAGACAGAACTATCGACTGTGTCTTTGAATTTGCGTGAAAACGAAAGACACGTCCCTTCACTTTAAACTCGAATAGCCTCTGGGTCACGTTTTCGACTCGTCAAAGTGGCTTCATCATCAACAACAAAAAAATGGTTTAATTTTTATAGTAAATTTTTGATGTATCAGGAAATTTAATAAGAAATATGTAGTAACCTGGAGGAGTTAAGAAGTAATCGAGAAAGGGCCACAACTATCAATTATGTCTTTGAATTTATGTTTTGGTCGGCAACGTAAATGAATATACAACAGTCTAACAACCAGTTTATGATAATATCATACTTTATATGGATTACACATACTAAAAGAGTCTTCTTTGATTCCTTAATCTATGTTAAAGATGCAGAACATACTTTTAAAACACTAGGAAGATATTAACTACGAGGCAAACAACAGTTGTGATTTATGATCTTATAGTTAATTGCAGGAGTTTATTAAAACTTTTATTGATTTTTGTGTCTTTAAAAATACTAAACAATTTAAAGTGCTGTTAAATATGCATTTTGATCTTCTGGAGAACGGAGGATACATAATTCCAATGCAGATCAGGACAGGGAAACAGTCATAAATTAAAATATTTTATACAATTCAAACTACATTGTGAATAACAATTTTCGTTTGTTTAACAGAGTTTAAAAAATGCATTTGAGACACGCTTTAATAATCAAGTAAAATTAAAAATAATTTTAACTCAACTATTAATATTTTGCTAATGTTTCGAAAGCATTTCTTAAGATTTACAACTTAAATAAAAATAGAAATGTATGTTAGAAATATGAAAGATAAATCCTCACTCCTTCGAGAATCATTTCTTTTGTTTATCGTTCTTTTATGTGGCAGAAAACACATAAAATTTTATGTCCATGATCATACTTCTTGTGCATAGAATAGTGTTGGTTTTGTCAGAAGAGCTTTTATTGCTAAACATTAAAACATATTTCAAGCATTTATAATTTTTGAGGTTTCCTGCCGGTGAAAAGAAAGGCTAATAAACAATTTTGGTTTTATATTACCCATAATAATTTCTGAAAATAAATTGCAATAAAAAGTTTAAAAGTAAGAAAATTTTCAATTGTTATTTGTAGCAACAAATTAAGCTAATTCTTACAGTATAGCTATAAGAAATATATCAAAATTTATTCTCCCTAAAGACCTTAGAAATTCTCAAAAGTTACGTTCTAATTTTCTTAATCTTAACTATCCCAGAAATAAAAATATAAATCAAAAACATAATTCAATGAAGATTTTTCATACCATGTTAATTAAAACTAAAGTAATAATTAAATACTGCTACATGTAGCACTAACTTTCTCTTTTCTAAACAAAATGTCAGTTTTAACACGCTGACTGCCATGGGAGTCACCGGTGACAGGCACTAGACTCGGCTACAGCGCCATGAGTACCACAGGTGACCGGCGATGCAACAAATAGTGAAAGTGCATAATTATAGTATATACGGATACTAATAAATTTTTCAATAATACGATTGTTATTAAAATTGTTTAAAGAAACTAATGGAATATAGAACCTACGAGAATAATTTTATTTTTAGATGAAAAATATTCATTTCAGCAGTACATATTGAATAAATCAGGTTGAAATATTTAAGGGAAAGAAAATGTGAATCAATGCAATCGGAACAATATGTCAACATTTTTTTAGTCAAATCCTTTGCTCCAATTCTTTCTAGCTGGTTTGAATACCTAAGAATGAGAGTAATCACTTATAAATCGAACTCTTGTCTAAAAAAGGGACAATCGTAACAATTGCCTACCGCGCCGTTGGAGTCACCGATGACCCACATCACGAAAACTGCTTCAAGCATGATTTTAGAACTCATTTTGTCTGCTGCAATAATATTTCAGCATATCATTGCATAGTGAAAAGTTGACGTCGGAGCCTTGGGCAAAACCATCGAAAATGCATCTGGCATTCAACGTGTTAAGAAAAAAACAGAAAGTCGATATATTTGCTCTATGATCTGCATTTTTCCCCACTACAGTTATTTAACTAAAAGAATACTGCCTTAAAAGAATAAACTCTATTTTTCTTTTACGGAATTTTACCTTTTGTGCTCTCGATCCCCATACACTCGACATCACACAAATCAATGTGGATCTCTTACCTTTGTAATGGACTAAATTACCCATTATATATATATTATATAGATATATATATATATATATATATTATATATATATATATATATATATATATATATATATATATATATATATATATATATATTATATATTATATATATATATATATATATATATATATATATATATATATATATATATATATATATATATATATATATATATTATATATATATATATATATATATATATATATATTATATATATATATATATATATATATATATATACATATATATATATATATATATATATATATATATATTATATATATATATATGTATATATATGTATGTATATATATGTATATATATATATATATATATATATATATATATATATTGCCGCATAAAGTAACTTAGCCAACTAGCTAAGTGGCCGAATGGTCAAAGCACGCGATCCAGACCCGGAGATTGTGGGTTCGATGCTTGACATGGCAGTTTATCCAAAGTACGGTTTTTTAATTTAAAAATATTGTTTATTGTTTCCTTACGTTCTTGATTATTCTAGATCTTTCTTTAATATGTAAATTAGTTATTTCTCGAATGTTCTGTTCGGGTATAAAAGCTGATACCCACTAGTTGTAGGCAACTTCTCGGTCTTGTAAAGTTGCGAGTTGCTGCTTAGCTTCAATAAATTCTTCTGTTACGTTAAACGGTGTGTTCATTCGAATCTTCGTGACAAATTTGGTGGAGGCGCCGGGTAACGATTTCGCCATTGTGGATAACTCTGACAGTGTTCGCAGTAGTCTCCGTTTAAGAGGATTACCTCCGGAATTTGGCCTTTACATCCCAGAAAAAAGAAAGAAGCAGATAATGCCCGAAGATACAAAGCCTGTCTTGGTAACTCCTACCTACTCGCCTGTAAGGAATCCCTCAACCTTCCGTGGGGAGCCTGGAGACGACCCTCGGAAATGGCTTGCGGAATACGATCGGGTGGCCAAGTTCAACAATTGGGATGAAATGATGTGTCTCGCAAATGTCTATTTTTTCCTAGACGGTACGGCCAAGCAATGGTACCTAAATAATGAAGATATCTTGGACTCCTGGGACGCATTCAAAAAGGGTTTAAATGAACTTTTGGGCGATCGCCACAGATACACTAAAAGGCCGAAGAGCAACTGAAATGTAGGGCTCAAAGGGCCGGAGAGAGTACGCAGTCCTACATTCAGAGTGTATTAGGGATTTGTCAAGAAGTCAATCCTTCAATGTCCGACGACGAGAAAGTGTCTCACTTAATGAAAGGCGTTGCCGAAGATATGTACCAAGTGCTCCTAATGAAAGATGTGAAGACTACGGCTGACTTCATCAAGTGGTGTAACTACATTGAAGACATGAGGCAAAAAAGAATTGGCCGAAAATTTGACCATTGAAGAAGTCAATCCTTCAATGTCCGACGACGAGAAAGTGTCTCACTTAATGAAAGGCGTTGCCGAAGATATGTACCAAGTGCTCCTAATGAAAGATGTGAAGACTACGGCTGACTTCATCAAGTGGTGTAACTACATTGAAGACATGAGGCAAAAAAGAATTGGCCGAAAATTTGAGCGACTACCAAACGTCGTACCAGTTGCAGCCATGGAGGACGAGACCGATTTAGTATCTCTTATCCGTAGAATTGTACGCGAAGAGATTAATCGAGTAGTAAATCAAGTAGACGAGTTGCCGGACCCCTATTCCCAGCCGCTACATACCGTCATCCAAGACGAAGTCGAAAAAGCTTTGGCGCAGTGGTCGCAAAGTCTGCAGACGCCCAGCGACGTCCCACGTATGCAGCCGCTGTAACGAGGAAAGCCAGAAGTCCTGTCCAGAGATCAGTACCCCAGCCCAGGAAAACGGACCTATGGAGAACGACCGACAACAGGCCAGTGTGTTTCCACTGTGGACGCCCTGGACACGTCGTACGCTATTGCCGTGAGAGGAAGGCCGTTTTTGACGATTATC
>CM063511.1:122471830-122539330 GCA_032207245.1 Pardosa pseudoannulata
ATCATATATATATATATATATATAATATATATATTTATATATATATATATATATATATATATATATATATATATATATATATATATATATATATATATATATTATATATATATATATATATATATATATATATATATATATATATATATATATATATATATATATATATATATATATATACATTTATACATATATATACATATACATATATATATACATACACACACACACACACACACACACACACACATATATATATATATATATATATATATATATATATATATATATATATATATATATATATATATATATATATATATATATATATATATATATATGTATATGTATATGTATATGCATATATGTGTGTGTGTGTGTGAGTGTATGCAATAACCATATGTTAGAATGTAATGTTGAAGGTCATTTGCTTTTCTCTACGGAAAGAAAAAAGCATATAACTGTGGGAGAAAAACTATGGCTTTTCCTTTGTCTGTTCTTTAGTTATATGGAATTGACATCACAATTATAACCTTTTTGGCAGTAGAGAGATATTACAAGAAGACAAGAAGTTTATAAAATGTAGAGGAGAAGAATATAAATTCGCCAAAGTATAGGTTTATTAAGGTTCTAAATATTTAGCTCTATAATTGCATTTTTATGTATAATAAACACATTATTTTCATTCATTTTCCTTTACTCATCGCTATGATCTAGCTTTTGTCCTCAATAGCTTTCTAAAGATTGCGGTTACCTTAGATTGAATGTCTGTAAATTCTTTTTTTAGCATGAAAATAAAAATACAACACAATCTCTAGTATTATGTAATCACCAAATTATAACATGACAGGCATTTATATCATATTTTGACAAAACATATACAAAATTTTATCTGCCCGATTTGCTTTCACATAAAACCTTACCCATAAAAGAAACCTGCGAGGATCGCAAAAGAAAAAAAGAAGATTTCAAAAAATGAAGGTAAAATCTATAGTTACAGATATGACAATATTTGCTATTTAAGATAAAGGACGAAAAGGTTACATTTTAAAAGGCTAAATTTTCACTGATTGTCCACTGTCTCTTAGTGTCTTCAAACAAATTCTTTAAAGTTGAAATCTTTATCTCTCTTGATATAACATCTTTTTTTACCAGTCTTACAGCAAATATTCATAATTTGGGATATTCCCCTTTAAATCATTTGAAAATTTCCTATTTGTTTACTATAGAGGTAACCACAAGAATTTGGTAATGTTGAAATTCTGTTACAGCTCTAAAGAATGTTTTTTTGCAATTAACAGTAATACCTTCAATATGTATGCGAGCTTATAAATGCAGTTGCTATTCACAATATGCACGTTGTCCCCTGCAATTTTTTTATAGAAAATTAAATTCAGCTATTGAGAAAAGGTATTTTCATCATGATGGAAACCCAGTTATATATGTACATCTATATATACACATACATTTATATACGTATATACACACACACACACATATATATATATATATATATATATATATATATATGTATATATATATATATATATATATATATATATATATATTATATATATATATATATATATATATATATATATATATATATATATATATATATATATATGTATATATATATATATATATATATATATATATATATATATATATATATATATATATATATATATATATATATATATATATATATATATATATATATATATATATATATATATATATATATATATATATATATATATATATATATATATATATATATATATATATATATATATATATATATATATATATATTATATATATATATATATATATATATATATATATATATATGTGTATAATATGTATATATATATATATGTTTCATATTAATCATTAATTTCTCCTATTACTTAAATTACATTCTAAACTAAGTAGAAAAATCTATCTAATCTATCTAAGAAGTAAAACTAGTGATTTATTTAACTTTCTGCTTTATATCTTGGAGTTTTCTTTTTATCATAATTTCTTTGAGAAGAGTACTATCTCCCTTTCATTAGCAAAAAAAAAACCTTTTATTTTTTATCTAAATTACTTTCTATCAACGACACAGTAAAGAAGATTGCGTAAAAAGGAGATAAAACCTCTAATTACAGACATGACCATATTTGTTATTTAAGATAAAGGACAAAAAGGTTAAATTTTAAAAATGATTTTAAGATATGTTAAATAATTAATCCTTTTCTTTTAATATCTGAGCTTTTAATTTTCTATTATTTTCGAATTTTAACTGAAGTTATTAAGCATTCTTATTTAGATAGCTTAAATGCAAGTACTCATTTATAATCTTATTTATTCTGTTAATAATAAGTCGCTTTTAGAGAAATTCGTAAAAAAATATTTAATCATAAGAGGTTTTACGAAATTAAGAGTCTATATAAAAAACCGCATTTAATAATTAATATGTTCAAAAGCTTTCTCTCAAAACCAAAATTTCAATTTACCATGATTAATTTTGTACCGAATGTAATTAAGTAGTAATAACAGCTATTAAATGTCTCTTTCCATAAAAATTATCTGAATCTTATCTTCTATTCAAATATTAGTAATATTTATTGCATTATTGTAAGCAGATTTTACAATTAGAAAAATATTTCATAGTAAAATTATACAACATTAAAATTAGTTCTACATTTACGATTTTTTATTCCGAATATTGCTTTTGATATGGCCGCATATTTTACATGATTCGATTAACATTTGTTAATTCGATTAACATTCGATATAATATTTGTATTATTTTTACTTACACTTATTATTTATACTTTTATAGAAATAAGAAATATTTTCTTTAAAAGATATATTTGCTCCCATAAATTGATAATCTTTTGCAAATTGTTTATAAGAATGTCATTAATCTGTAATCTATAGTACAATCAGTCAAGCTATTCTATATAAAATCCTGAAAGAGATTATTATCCGATGACCGTTTACAAACAACGTTTATAAGTGAAATTTTTAACTAGGAAGACGATAAAATATTCTTCCTAAAGAAACCCTATCATATTTTCACATTATTATAGATTTTCACTATTCCTTTATAAGTTCATTAACAATATTTCAATTGCTGTAACAATAAGATAAAAAACGTGAGCCTTAATAGCGTATTAGGCAAAGGCATAAACGTATGGCCGGATAATTGTGTGTTTGAGGATCGAGTTGGTCAAAGACCACCGTGTTCAATAATAGCAGACAGGGCACGTAGATAGGTTCGTAGTCATTATGACTTATGACTTCTAACTTCAATGATTCCAAATACCAGGAAAACTGACCTTCGGAACCGGAGTTCGTGGGTTCGAGTCCCACTGAGGCATGGATGTTCGTAGCCGTTCGGAATCGGCTTTAAACAGTAGGTCCCGGTCTCATTAGCCCTCGTGTTGCAAAATGTAGACCGCAGTGCTCCCAACCAACCACCACCAAATACCAGGAAACGAAGGCTATAGAATACCTCCTTTTTCCATGCCTTACATTTATGTGGATCAACTTTGAGCCAAAAGCCGTGTTTTCTGACATGGAGTTCTCTTCAAAATGAAATACGTAACTCTTACTTACAGTCATCTCCATCTCATGTATTTGCCTCATCCAATTACTAACTGCAATGATTCCAACGAGCAGGAAACGAAGGCTATAGGACATCTCTTTTGTCCATGCGTTATATTTATGTGGATCAACTTTGAGATAAAAGCCGTGTTTTCTGACATGGAGTTCTCTTCAAAATGAAATACGTAACTCTTACTTACAGTCATCTCAATCTCATATATTTGCCTCATCCAATTACTAACTGCAATGATTCCAACGAGCAGGAAACGAAGGCTATAGGACACCTCTTTTGTCCATGCGTTATATTTATGTGGATCAACTTTGAGATAAAAGCCGTGTTTTCTGACATGGAGTTCTCTTCAAAATGAAATACGAAACTCTTACTTACAGTCATCTCCATCTCAAGTATTTGTCTCATCCCATTACAGAAAAAAATGTATATAAATATGCAAAAAATCAGGTCCCAACAAGAAAGTTAACTTCATTATTTACCTGATATTCCATTATTTATTTATTTCTACTAGTAAAAAGACCAGTTTTAAAAATGTACCTGTTAGTGTTTGAATTCAGGTTTGACACGCGTAATTGTTTTACAACCAAGATCTATGTTAAATATTATCCTAAATTCTACAAGAACGATACTTTCAGGTACAAATTGAAAAGAGAGAGCTTTTATTACGACGATAGATGCAGAAAACAGAAGAATATTAGAATGATGAATGAATAAAAATATCACTGAATCTGTGGAGAAAACATTTATGACAAAACTACTGTACTAGTATTAAAACTTAAGGAGTTTGGAATACTTTGTTTCAGGGATTCTAATATACGCATATATATATATATATATATATATATATATATATATATATATATATATATATATATATATATATATATATATATATATATATATATATATATATATATATATATATATATATATATATATATATATATATATATATATATATATATATATATATATATATATATATATATATATATATATATATATATATATATATATATATATATATATATATATATATATATATATATATATATATATATATATATATATATATATATATATATATATATATATATATATATATATATATATATATATATATATATATATATATATATATATATATATATATATACATATATATATATATATATATTTATATATTATAATAAACATATATATAAATAATTGTTCCTATTAAGCTAGAGATTGTTAATTGATTTTAGTGTGAACCTTTACATCATAATTTAAGTTCTTTAAGTTTGATTAAAGCTAAAGGTAAAAGGTAAATAGTTTAGTTCAATTTATCTCTTCCTAGCTGAAATATTACGAATATATATGAAACTATTAGGTAAATGCAGCGATTTCTGGTTTATCTTCTCAATCTTTTAAAATATCTACGAAAGAGAGCTTATCAAAGAGTGTTTAATAAATAAATCAATAATACTTGAAGGAGCAAGCTTCCGGGATTACGACCAGACCCTCAGAATAGTTCGATTAACACATTTCAATTATAAACTGCTTTCCTTATTATCATAGCATCCATAATGGGAAGTAATATTGTGTCGCTTGCAGATTACGAATTTCAAGATTAACTTCCTTAATAATTACCGGAAATATATTGTAAAAGATGGAATTAAAAATACTACATTTTCTTCTCTGGCGATTGCCGAATGACACCCGAGTATGGATATGGTAAATTTCTGATATTTATTATCCGTATGTACAACCGAACCGAAAGCGTTCGAAATACTTTGCAGAAATAGATTATTATAGTCATTCGACACAAACACAATATCTCAAATATTTACAGTTTTAATTTAATTCTTATATATATATATATATATATATATATATATATATATATATATATATATATATATATATATATATATATATATATATATATATATATATATATATATATATATATATATATATATATATATATATATATATATATATAAATATATATATATATATATATATATATATATATATATATATATATATATATATATATATATATATATATATATATATATATATATATATATATATATATATATATATATATATATATATATATATATATATATATATATATATATATATATATATATATATATATATATGTATATACATATATATATATATATATATATATATATATATATATATATATATATATATATATATATATATATATATACATATATATACATATATATATACATATATATATATACATATATATACATATATATATATATATACATATATATATATATATATATATATACATATATATATATATATATATATATATATATATATATATATATATATATATATATATATATATATATATATATATATATATATATATATATATATATATATATATATATATATATATATATATATATATATATATATATATATATATATATATATATATATATATATTATATATATATATATATATATATATATATATATATATATATATTCACATTAAGCTAGAGATTGTAAAGTGATTTTAGTGTCAATCTTTACTGCTTAATTTAAATTCGTTAAGTTTGATTGTGGAATAGTCATTCGACGCAAACATAATATCTCAAAAATTTACAGTTCGATTTTCATTCTAATGTTACATACATAAAGTTTTGTACAAAATTCCTTAGTTGGTTTTGGAAGTAATCAGTTTCGAAAGTTTTTGAAAATTATTACATTTAAACAAAGGAAGGATAAAAAATATCAGGGTAACAGTTTGTTATAAAATGTGGGAATACTTCTTGTTGTATAATTTCTATGTAAAGTACAGATGACTCCGCTTAATGTGATCAGTTTGGAACACCATGATTTCGATAACAATAACCGATTGATAACAATAAACGATATGAAAAATTAGATAAATTTTACCCCCCTCTTTAATTCGTACTTACTGAATAAAAGGAAAAAACTTACATTATATTTATGTACTGCATATTATACTTTAAAACATAAGAATTGTATACATTATTTAAAAAAATGATCAATTGTTCACTGTCTACAGTTTTTTTCTAAGAAACTCATTGATAAATTGTTTGTAATCATAAATTTTTATAAAGTCATTGGAGCAGTGTTGTACTCCACGTTTCGTCACTTTCAATGTATTTCTCATTTCAGAACTTGTAGAAAGTGGCTCAGTATCATGAGATTCTTCATCTTACTCATCAGTTCTATCAGTTCCATTATTCGACTGTTTTCCTATGATAATCTGACAGAGTTCAGATTTTGTTAATGTGGAAGCTCGATCCTTTGTTTTCATTTCTCTTTCTGGCTTCCATATTGAAAAGCTGCATGTAAGCCAGCAAAGCATAAAATGCGATTACGCTCCTTCTCATTTCCGATAAGAATTGGTTAAGTGCTGCTTATCTGGCAACCATTGACCACCAGCAGGGTGTGCGTATATCTAAAAATTTCCAGAAAGTTGAAACCCCCCTCTTTTGTTCATTCTCCATTTCCGTAGGTGGAAGAGGGAGAATTCTCAGAAATTCAAAGAAGAGAGAAGGGAAAGAAAATTTTGGGTTTCTGCTGAATACATTGTGAATATTCCTTTTCCAATTAAAATGAGGTTCGGAAACTGATAACATTAACCGATATAACGATCACATAAAGCGATAATTTTAACTTGGCAAATGATTAGAGAAACTCGGGACCAAGTGATTTCGATAACAATAAGCGATTGATAACATTAAGCGAAGTCCACTGTACTATTCCTCTTGCTGACTGCATGTTGGATTTATCGTGTTTGGATTCACATACTGTTGGGAAATCAGACTGCAAGAGATTAGGGTTTTAACAAATATTTATATTAACAAAGCGAAGCAAAAACGGACACAACAACAACAAAATTATTCAATTGAAATGTATGTTACAAAGAACACAAATATATAATTCTATGTTGTACATATTTGTACACATCTTTTAATCAAGCAATAATTTACTAAGTGTAACGTGAGTTACACTGTTGACCAAGGGACCAGGGCGATATCAGTGACCCTCCCCCTTCGACCCCATTGGACAGGAGGGGTGCCTGACGTGGGTCAGTCGTCTTTGGCCTTGGCAACAAGAGTTTTTTTCAGATACTTCACTCGACAGATTTTAACTCCCCTTGAAAGAAGAAAAGGAAGCTAACGGAAAACTTGAGCAGAGGTAGAAAAAATTTTAACTCTTGCATCTGAGAAAAGCGTCATCAGCGTTAGTTGCTTTGATAAGTGAATCAGGTTCTTCATCTCCACGAATAGCAAGGTCTAAATGTCTTGGCGTTATTCTCGCTACTTTCGGATTTTTGCTAGCTTTTCCAGCCAATTCTAATACCTCAGCAGTTCAATATTCCAAAATTGCAGCACTGTAAACTGTGGCTGTAGCACCAACATTTTTTCCCTATTCCAACAACTCCATATTAAGATTGGATAGATTTTATGTGTTTCACCAGATTGTGAATTAAAAAGATATAAATAAAAAAGTCTGCAAAACGTTAAGTCTCATTTGTATCTGGTGTCTTAACTCTTTATATTGCATCAACATGGCCTGGTATAAGTCATTGGTACGTAATACTCAGCTGAAAATTTGTAATTTATATATAATAGTTTTAAATGTCTCTTAACAGAATAACAATATTACATACGAACAGACACTCTTAATTAAAAAATAAATTTACTACTCCAAGCACTCTAATGCGTTGACATTCAATATAAGCTGAAGGTGAAAATTTAATGATTATATTTAACGACTAATTATATTCTCTATAAAATAAATTATTAAACTGTGATAAGATTGGTTTTATATTTAGTAACTTAAATTATTCAGAAAATCATTAGTGAAGCATGAGTTACTCTGTTTAGTACAAATAAATCCAGCGTTTATTACTTGTCGAATATTTTTTATTTCTCGTGCAAGAAATGCAATAGAACTAAATTGTGAAACATCGTAACATATATGAGTATCTTTTAAGTAACGAATTAAAGTTATGTTTTAGCTACAAATTGATATTCTACATATCACGTTTATATATCGGCGTATTTAATGGAGTGAAACTTGAAGATGTTTTTCATCCACTTTAAGGCCACTTTAAGCTTATATCTGAATTGAATCTATTAGTCTACTAATGTTTATTGATCTACAAAGTTTTCACTGTATTAGAGTGGGAGTGTTAGAGTGCTTGTGAATTTCGAAATAGCTTTCATCTCATATTGCGTAATGACAAATTTTTATGGTAAATTCAAATAATTTGTTTTCTCTGTTATTAATTAATAAATAAATTTATATTTACACTGAATACATTTTTTCAAAAAAGCCATAAATTTCTGATATTCTATCAAAGTACCTTAAAACTTTCTGTGTTATAATCATCTTGATATATGTGTAATCAACAGTTACTTTGAGTCTAAAATATACTCCAAGTACACTACATTAAAATACAAAAAATTATTCTACATTATTTTAAATATTTCCAGTAAGTTGTGAAATAAACTAAAAATATATAAAGAAGCAATTAAAATTAAATTTTTTTTTAAATTGTTGCAGAAATTTCTATTTGTATTTAAAATATCACTTAATAAACATATTTTAAGTTTAAACCAAGAAAAATTCTACAGATATTTAAGAATACTAGTATTAAAAAACTAATATTTGAACTATGATAGAATTAAAAATTTTCTCACTGTCATAATATAGCCTTGCTATAATCTATTAATTCTCTACTAATTAATATTAAGGACAAATATTTGTATCTTGTGGTGACATTTAAAAATATTTATCAATATCAACTTTTGAAATTATCTCAAATAATAAGTAATATTCGACAGATATTTAAATACATAATTTATATATTTTTCTACTATGGAAAGTTTAAATTATTTAAAACTTAAATTACTTTAAGTTATTTTAAACAATCCATTTAAAGGAATGTAATCTCTTTTTGGTATAGTTCCTTTTATTGTTCAAGCACTTACACATGCTGAAATAAATTATTAAACGATGATAAGATTTGTTTTATATTTAGCAACATAAAATTATAAAGCAAATGATTAGTGAAGTGTGAGTTACTCAGTTTTAGTACAAATAAATCCAGCGCTTATTTCTTGTCGAATATTTTTTATCTCTAGTGCAAAAATTTGCAATAGAACTAAATTGTGAAACATCGTAACATGTTTGAGTATCTTAAGTAACGAATTAAAGTTATGTCTTAGCTACAAATTGATATTCTACATAGCACGTTTATATATCGGCGTATTTAATGGAGTGAAACTTGAAAATGTTTTTCATCCACTTTAAGGCCACTTTAAGCTTAAATCTGAATTGAATCTATTAGTCTACTAATGTTTATTGATCTACCAAGTTTTCAGTGTAAAGGAGTAGAAGTGTTAGAGTGCTTGTGAATTTCGAAATAGCTTTCATCTCATATTGCGTAATGACAAATTTTTATGGTAAATTTAAATAATTTATTTTATCTGTTATAGATTAGTGAAGAAATTCACAGTTACACTGAATAAATATTTTCAGAAAAGCCTTAAATTTCCGCTATTTTAATATGCTATCAAAGTAAATTACACCTTTTTGTGTTATAATCATCTTAATTATATATATATTTAACAGTTACTTGAAGCCTAAAATAGTACACTACATAAAAATACAAAAACTAATTCCATATTTTCAGTAAGATTTTCAGTAAGATATGAAATAAACTAAAAATTTATAAAGAAGAAATTAAAATTAACAAAAAATAATTTTTTTTAAATAGCTGTATTTAAAATATCTCATAATAAATATATTTTAAGTTTAAACCAAGAAAGATTCTACATATATTTAAGAATACTAGTAATAAAAAAACTAATATTTTAATATAGGATAGAATTAAAAATTTTATACCTGTTATAAAATATACCAATTATAATCTATTAATTCTCTACTAATGAATATTAAAGACAAATATTTGTATCTTGCGATGGACCTTTAAAATATTTATCAATATCAATTTTTGAAATTATCTCAAATAATAGGTATTATTCGACAGATACTTAAGATACATAATTTATATAGTTTTCTGTTAAGGAAAGATTACAATTTTAAATTTAAATTACTTTAAGTGAAAACAATGCATTCAAAGAAATGTAATATCTTTTATTGTATAGTTTCTTTTATTGTTCAAACACTTACACATGCTGAAACTTCCTTACGTTGTTTAAAAAGTTGTTTTGGATCCAAGAATCCAATAATTATTTGTTAAATCATCATATAAATTTCAATAAAATTGTGATGTAATATTATATACATTTTGATCGCTTAGGTTTGCATTTTTATACTGAATTTTTTAAGTTCTGTAAAATTAAATTTTTCTTCATATTATTAAATAAACTATTTAATTTAATTGGGAATATTTAACTTTGATATTTAATTTAACAGAAAAGTGTTCTTTAAAATATTTGCTCATAGGTAATCATTTTATTTTTAAATTTATATTTAAACTGACATAATGAAGATTCAAACGCATACAAACATTATAACTATGCAAATAATAACCAAATTTTATGTATTTTCATTTCTCGAAGACTTTTCCCGTTCCCTTAATTTTAATTATATAATAGTTATGAGGTATTGTGGCTTAATAAGTGTTCCATATATTTCACTAAGTTCATATTTAATTAAAGTTTGAGAAAATAAATTAAATTAATAATTAGTATAATTCGCATGTGCAAATTTCATTTTTGCGGTCTAAACGATCACTGTAAAGAAAATGGATGATTTTTGGAATACCATAAAATTTGTGCGGTGTGTGGGCGATAATTAGTGCGGGAAATTAATAATGGATTTCATATGCTGCAAGCGACATAATATCATGCCTCATTATGAATGCAATGATTATAAGAACGGGAGTTTATGATTGAAATGTGTTAATTGAACTGTACTTGGGCCAATACAAAACAGCTGAAGCACGTTGGATGAAGTAATATTTGATTTATATATAAAGAATTCTTTCATACGCGTTTTATCGAAGTTATTTAAAATGATTTAGATAAGATTTAAAAAGATAAGCCGGAAATCACAGTATTTCACTGCTAAAATGTGTGACAAATTGAGGCTAGGAAATGATATATTTAAAGAAAGTAATAAAATTTTCCCACATAAAAAGTAGAAAGTTTGTATAAACTTTTGTATATATGTTATAATATATATATATATATATATATGTATATATATATATATATATATATATATATATATATATATATATATATATATATATATATATATATATATATATATATATATATATATATATATATATATATATATATATATATATATATATATATATATATATATATATATATATATATATATATATATATATATATATATATATATATATATATATATATATATATATATATATATATATATATATATATATATATATATATATATATATATATATATATATATATATATATACTGTTAAGGCATCCACCCGTTGCCACTCTGCTGCCAAAACATTTTAAATTCGGTTGTATATAATCATGGGGTCTGTAGAGAACCAACCAATCAGGGTGTTAAAAATATATTTTATGGAGACACTAAGAAGGGTGTCTAAGTCACGTAAAGTAGTTATATAAGATTAAACTAATTAGAGAAGAATTTGGTGTTCTCGTCACCAAAGGTAAAACAACTAAACAAAAAAATTAGCTTCGGAGATTGTAATTTAAAGTTTTATATCATTACATATTTACAGACATATATATATATATATATATATATATATATATATATATATATATATATATATATATATATATATATATATATATATACATATATGTAACACATCAATAATAAAATTATCTGGTTGCAATTAATTATTGTGTTGTCCCTATTGCTTTTACTTGCCCGCTCTACTGGGCAAGAAGAAGACTAACTTGATAAATTAGTTGTTGTTGCAGTCTTGTTGTTCTGTTAAGAACAGACAGATTTCGTAAGGAAATTTAAATTTTATTCATTAGATCCTTACTATAGCATCAAAATTAGGCAATAATCACCAAAACGTGTGCGGGAACAGGACTGGACCTCAGCGATAAAAGGAGATGAAATCTTTCCCAGAAAGAGTAGCTTAGTCGTTGAATTTAACAATAAAAGTAACTTAGATCGGAGGGGAAAAACGGAGACATTTGCCAGCGACATCAAAGAATCGTAGATGCTCCTTTCATTATAATATTTTGTGGATAGAAAAATAGATTTGTAGGAAATAGAATGTTGAAGAGGATATTTTTTTATTAGCTATTAAAGTGAAATTATTTTGAAATATTATACAGATGTATGACACAGATGTGTGTGTTCTTAAAACGATAAAATAAATACACCTTTTCTATAATTTTTTGTATGTTTACATATCATTATTTATATATCTATATATCGTTTTTCAGTGCTGGGGCATTTGTCTTTATAACTGGCATTCACCTGTTTAGAATGCCACAGACATTTGTTACACTTTTTACTGTGAGAGCACCATATAAGAAGTTCAGCTTTCATTGCTTTAAAGAGATAACTCAAATGGCAGCTAAACTATACTCGGGGTTCCTTATTCTACAATAACTCAGTCAGTCTCTTCAGTACTCCTCCACAACATTCTTTAGTGTATAAAATACACCCTGCTTCAGATGTTGCAGCGTTTTATTTGAAATTCAGTGTTCAATTCACAGAATTAAGACATTACAGACTACTTGTTTTAAAAAAAAAACACTGTGCTAATTTTTTGCTGATAACTCGAAGAAAATATTCTCACCACCTGCTTTTTGAAATAAAAAAAAACACACTTATTCCAATTCTTACAATAGCATATACATTAACTTTTACAGACTGCAGTTTTAAAAGCAATAATTAGATGATGTTTTTCTATAAAGGTCAAATATATTATTTAATATAATGAAAAATGAATTATGACACTTGAATGTTTTGAATAGAATAATTAAAAAATATAAATAATAACCCCAGATAAAAAATTACTTCTGCGGAAGCATACTCATTCTTCCATGCCAGCACTTAGTTACATGTAAATTTTATGCACATATTTATGAAATACAATATTTCTTTCTTTTTGGTGAATGTTGAACGCATGGTTAAGTCTAACGAGTCTAAACCTTTTGTTTGTTATTCAAATTTTTACATGAAATACCTTGTTGATACTGCATTATCTTACATTGCTTTTATTATTTCGACATCATGTACATCTTTTGGGGAAAGCTATGGTTAATAGTGACTGAGCAAAAACATTATCCTCTTGTGTTGAGAATTTGAGAATGTTTATGTGTAAATTACAATACACAGATTTCTTTCACAACCACTTCTATGTCATGAGAGTTTTATTTGCTAATAAAAACATCATAAATGTAAATAAAAGTTAAGTTAAAGTACCAGGTGATAAACATTTCAGTTATTACACTATGATTTCATAGAAGAATATATGTGTTTCTTAAGGTTAAAATACTATATAATATTTGCTTGTGAATAGACTCACTGCGAAAAACATACCATTATACTTGATGAACCAAACATTTGTTATCAATTTTTAAATGCATTAAAATGGAATAAACCAACAAAAATTTCAACAAAAATCAGTTTAACGTATAATATTATAAAGATAATTTTTTAAATAGTAACGCAAAATTTGCCAATTGATGATACTAAATCTAAATTTTTGATCAGCCTTTTGGTAAAAAAAATAGCAACACGATAATTCTTCATGTTTTAGTTTTATCGAGGAATAAGCATTCAACATTATTCTCCCTGTCATATAGTATTATCAATGTAAATGAAATCACATCTCTTGTAGCAAGAAAAATCCATATGAATCCAAGTTTTAAAATTGATTAATTTGCATGTATATGTAATATTATAAAGAAGGTTATGTTCATAATACTGTAGGTCTAAAAATTATTTCATCTCTTTAACCTAAGAAAAAGAAGCATAATGTATGTTGAAATCATTCTTAAATTTGCCAAGTAAATAGTTTTGTTCTGTGAAATATACTGTGACAAAGAGATTTTAAATAATTACGAACATTGGCCAGCAAAAAAATTATTTCATCTCTTTAACCTAAAAAAAAGAAACATAATATACATGTTAGGATTTAAATTGTAGATTAATTTTAAAAGATTTTAATTAAGGATTTTTTACTGAGAGTGAAGCGGCGTGATGAGTTAGCCACATAAATACGGCTCACGCTCAGTGATCTAGGGCAGAGAGCAGTGTGCACATTCCGCGGACAGATATGTGGCTACCAGAGGCAGCTAAGCCTGCCTTTGTTAAAAGTTAGGCGCCAATGTGCGACGCAATTAAAGATGATTGATGATTAGTGTGCTCTGAGATTTAAATAAATATATGAAAATGTTCTCAGGCTTTTAGTGTCATTTAGTGGGACGTGTCATACATATGTTGAAATCATTCTTAAATTTGCCACGTAAATAGTTTTGTTCTATGAAATGTATTGTGACAAAAAGATTTTAAATAATTACGAACATTGGCTAGTATAAATAATATTATATTTAAAATGAACTGAAACACATATACAAGCAGTTATGTTTAAAACAGTTAAAACACTAAACAATTAACAAGACAAATTATAATGATGCTACATTGCTAATGGTTGGAGGCTGAGTGAATGTTATTGTCTTCAGTCTCCTGATGGCTATTCTTATTTTTCTTAGAGCAACACAATTGTAATATATCTAAGATACCCTGTAAAATGATTTGATAAAATAACACTATTAAAATGATATTTTAAATATATGGTTATTTGAATTAATCCTAGAATGACCTAGTGTTTTAATTAATCCTAGTAGAATAATATTGAGTTAAGAGTAAAGAAAAACATCCAAAATTGTTTTTCATTTTTATGATGGTTGCTAAGAAAACGAGATTTTTGTGTCGAATTTTTCTTATTTTGTTTACTAGATTTAATAAAATCACTTGAGTTTAAACAACTATTTCTCCTATGTAGTAAACAGTTTCAAATACTTCCAAAACTCTGCTCTTTTAAGGTAGTGCGTGAGAATAACTTACAGAAAAATTTATTTAATTATAAACGTCTAAGGACCTCTTCATTATAGTGGTCATAAAATTTTATACAAATTTACGAGATGCAAACGTTTAAAAGAATTTCATTTCATAGCTTTCTAGATTGTTGAAGAGAAGTTCCATTCTTGTATTTCCGAAGTTTGAAACTACAATATGCACATTCGGAAAGTCATAATATGAATTCTGATGAGGCAATAAAAGTGCGTCTAGAAATTACTTCCTTTAATAATACACAGCTTTCAAATGGACAATATTGTGATAGTTGAAATTTCAAAATTAGAGATGGCTGTTTACTTATTCAAAATTACTCTTGTGAGTATTCTGGAATATATAGGCTTTCATGTTTGATTACAATAAATGCATACAGCAATATTTGTGTAATTTTTTTATAACTTAATCTATAGTTCATAATTTTTTAGGTTTTATAGATAGCTGCGAGACACTAACATCAAGTTAAAAATTATATTTAATTTTTAACGTAATATTTCAGAACTTTTAAAACCTTTTAAGGGTGCAGAGTAACTTTCTTGTTGAAAATATTTCATTAAGCACCTTTTAGCTTAGAAATAATTTTTCTTCAAATATTAATAAGAGCTTAGACTCTCCCGAAATTTTTATTTTTAAATACTGTAAATACATCTATAGTTCATAATTTTTTAGGTTTTATAGATAGCTGCGAGACACTAACATCAAGTTAAAAATTATATTTAATTTTTAACTTAATATTTCATAACTTTTAAAACTTTTTAAGGGTGCAGAGTAACTTTCTTGTTGAAAATATTTCATTAAGCACCTTTTAGCTTAGAAATAATTTTTCTTCAAATATTAATGAGAGCTTAGACTCTCCCGAAATTTTTATTTTTAAATACTGTAAATACATCTGATAATATTTTTTGTAATTGTGTTGTATAACTTATTTTATAGTTCGAAGTTTCTAAAATTTTATAGATGGCTTCTAGACACAAACATCAAATTAAAAACAATTTTTACTTTGTAACTTATCATTTCGGAGTTTTCAAAAACAGTTAAGGGGAAAGCATAATATTCGTAGTGTATAGATTTCATTAATTTCCTTTTAGTTTAAAAATAATTTTTCTTAGATTATTAATGAGAATTTCGACTAGACTGAAATTTTTATTTTTAAATACAAAAAATGCATCTCACAATATTTTTGTTATTTTGTTATATAAACTGTGTTAAAGTTCGTCGATTTTAGTATTAAAATTATAATGATGCTACATCTCCGATGGTTGGATGTTTCCGTCTTTAGTCGCTAGAGGGCTATCCTTATTTTTCTTATAACAACACAGCTATAATATATCTGCAATATCCGGTGAAATGATATGATAAAAGAACAATAAAACTAATAAAATTGAGTTAAAAAACCCTCCCAAAGCTGTTACTAAGAAAAGGAGAATTTTGTTTTGAAATCTTATTCCGTTTACTAGATATAGTAAAATGATTTCAGTTTAAAAAATTATATCTACTATATACTAAACAGTTTCAAATATTTTTAGAAATCTCTTTTGTTAAGGAATGCGTCAGTCTAACTTACAGAAAAATTTATTTAATTATAAATGTCTAAGGATCTCTTGATTATAGTGGTCTAAAATTTTTATAGAACTTTACGAGATTCAAAAATTTTAAAGAATTACATTTCATAACTTTCTAGATCGTTGAAAAGAAGTTCCATTCTTGTATTTCAGAAGTTTGAAACTACAATATGCACAATCGGAAAGTCGTAATATGCATTCTGATGAGGCAATAAAAGTTCGCCTAGAAATTACTTCCTTTAATAATACACAGCTTTCAAATGGATAATATTGTGATAGTGGAAATCTCAAAATTAGAGTAGCTGTTTACTTATTCAAAATTACTCTTGTGAGTATTCTGAAATATATAGACTTGCCTGAAATTTTCATGTTTGATTACAATAAATGCATATAGCAATATTTTTGTATTTTTTTGTATAACTTATGCTATAGTTCGTAATTTTTTAAGTTTTATAGATGGCTGCGGGACAAAAACACCAAGTTAAAACTAATTTTTTGGTTTTAATTTGCTATTTCAGAGATTTCAAAACCTGTTAAGGGTGCATAGTAACTTTCTTGTTGAAAATATTTCATTAAGCTCTTTTTAGTTTAGTAATGAATTTTCTTAAATTGTTAACGAGGGCTTAGATTCTAATGAAATTTAAATTTTTAAATACAATAAATACATCTAACAATCATTTTTTGTAATTTTGTTGTATAACTTATTTTATAGTTCGTAGATTTTAAAATTTTATAGATGGCTTCGATGCACAGAAATCAAGTTAAAAACAATTTTTACTTTGTAACTTATGATTTCGGAGTTTTCAAAAATTTAAGGGGAAAGAATAATTTTCGTGCTGTATATATTTCATAAATTTCCTTTTAGTTTAGATATAATTTTTCGTAGATTATTAATGAGAGTTTATACTCGCCTGAAATTTTATTTTTAAATACAACAAATACATCTCACAATATTTTTGTTATTTTGTTGTATAACGTGTGTTATAGTTCATAGTTTTTAATGTTTTATAGATGGCTGTGAGACACGAACAACAAGTTAAAAGCATTTTTATACATTTTAGCTTAACATTTTTTTTCCAAAGCTGTTAAGAGTGCAGGGCAATTTTCTTTCTGAAAATATATCATTAAACTCCTTTTAGTTAAGAAATAATTTTTCTTAAATTATTAATGACGGCTTAGATTCTCCTGAAATTTTTATTTTTAAATACAATAAATACATATAAGAATTATTTTTGTAATTTTCTTGTATAACTTATTTTATAGTTCGTAGTGTTTAAAATTTTATAGATGGCTTCAAGATACAACCATCAAGTTAAAAACAATTTTTACTTTGTATCATATCATTTCGGAGTTTTCAAAACCTGTTAAGAGGGAAGAATAATTTTCCTGCTATATAGATTTCATTAAGTTCCTTTTAGTTTCGAAATAATTTTTCGTAGATTTTTAATAAGAATTTAAACTTGCCTCAAATTTTTATTTTTAAATGCAACAAATGCATTTCACAATATTTTTCTTATTTTGTTATATAACTTGTGCTATGATTCGTAGTTTTTAATGTTTTATAGTTGGCTGAGAGACACGAACAACAAGTTAAAAAGATTTTTTTTTTTACTTTTTAGCTTAACATTTTTTCAAAAGTTGTTAAGGGTGCATAGTGACTTTCTTGGTGGAAAGATTTCATTACGTTGTTTTCAGTTACAAAAAAAAATTATTAAATCGATAATAAGTGTTTAACTTTTATGAAAAATACTTAGTTTTCCTTTATAAAGCAATATATATTTCAAAATTTATATTTACATATAGTGATAAAAAGTAGTGATTCACTTAAGCCAAAAATAACTTTTAAAATCTTGAAATCAGAAAATATTTTTTATATCAAATAGCATCTAATAATCTTAATAATTTTGCGACACTCAAATATATTAATAAAGAAATATATTTTCTTTCATTGCATGATATACCCTATATTTTATAAATTACCAATTTCTTAAAAGTTTTTAGTTCCTTTTTTAATTTTAAATACCAGATGCCTTTAAAAATGTTAGATTTACGGAATAAAATAAATATTTCTGATAAATATTATATAAAAATTTAATCTCTAATGTATACGACTTTCAAACGCTTTTATGTGGTTAAGGAAGTTTAATTTTTTTTTTGATTTTGTGCATGTTTTTAATTTATTTAAAAGAATAATCTGCTGCAAATGGCAAAACTTAATTTGTTTTTCGAAGCTAGAAGGTTATTACAACTTAATAAATTCACTCTAAAAGAAATAAAATTTCGTGTTTTATGATGAACCGAAAACAGCATTTTTAATGAAGGGTTTTCATTTTGAATAGTAATGTTATCTATATAATGAAAAATGCGTATTTCTTTGACTATTAAATAAAAAAAACTTTATTTTTTTTATGTTATACTGATTGTAGGCCCTATTTCAAACTGGCAAATTAAATTTTTATCAGAGTGATATTATTTTTTATTAGTGGTAGATTCGAATTCATATATCATAAATATTTGAATTAAAATAACGGTTTTTCGAAAGACTAGAAAATTATAATTAAATTTCATATGTAAACTTTTACGTATGTAAATGTTATAAAGATAAATGTTAATAAAAAAAGTACTTCCTTCTTTTCAAATAAAAAATAATAATAGCTGTTGGTTTGAAATTTAATAATATTTAGCTTATATATATGCATAGCGTTTAATATTTTAAATTTAAAAATAATAAATATTCGAAATTCTTCTGATTTTCACTTATGTTAGATACTACGTTCATAAAAATATATTTCAGCAAAAATCCATGAAACATGTTCTGAAAAATTACAATTATGTATCCCCGATTTAATCAATAATAACTCATCCAGTGTTACAATGACAAGCTGTTTATTTCTGAGACGGATGAAATTTTATTCGGGTCATTTAAAATTGTTTATTCTACTGGATTTATTTCTTAGTGTATTTTAACATGATATTAATATATATATATATATATATATATATATATATATATATATATATATATATATATATATATATATATATATATATAGTATATATATATATATATATATATATATATATATATATATATATATATATATATATATATATATGTATATATATATATATATATATATATATATATATATATATATATATATATATATATATATATATATATATATATATATATATATATATATATATATAATATATATATATATAATGTTAAAATTTAATACTTTAATCCAAAACTAAAAATTAATAACTCCTCTATTGATAAACCACCAAATACGCAATTTCGGCACCTTTTTAGTGGCATTAAACTCTTTTGTCTCCTTTATTTTGTGCCGAACGATGGTCGAATGTTTAGGGTGCTGACCTTCGGAACCAGAGTTCATGGGTTCGAATCCCACTATCGCATGGATGTTCGTAGCCGTTTGGAATCGGCTTTAAGCAGTAGGTCCCGGTCTTATTAGCCCTCGTGTAGCAAAAAGTAGATCGTAGCACTCTAAAACCAAACCAACCCTTTATTTTGGCGTTATCAACTAGCCAACCAATTTTTCTGATTACGAGTATTTGTACTTTGCTGATTAAACAATTCCTTTCTCACACTGTTGGCGTCCCCAAGGTTATAAAAGGCTGTGCGACTATTCTTTGTTAGATTTTTGCTGTGGACTTGTTCGTATATATATATATATATATATATATATATATATATATATATATATATATATATGTGTGTGTGTGTGTGTGTGTGTGTGTGTGTGTGTGTGTGTGAGTGTGTGTGTGTGTGTGTATATACTTGTATGTGTAGTGATTTTTCCCCAAAACTATATCATAATATTATTAAGTAAGTAGTGATTTTCTGTTTTCACTGCAGAATAATTAATTAAGCTCTTTTTATATGCTCAAGAGTTTTATTATTCTAGAAAAATATATTAATAAAACACACTTTTATGGGAAAATTAATTCTGAAAAAGAGCAAAAGCAAATATTTTAAAATAATTTAAATTTTTTCCTTTGTTTAATATCCTTTAGAAATAGCTCCTATGTTAATTAAATATATAAAAAATATTAAATATTCTTAGAGAATCATTTTAACTTGCACGGTCTATTTATTCATATGCTTAACTACCCTTGTATAGGCATAAATGATCCAGTGACGGAAAAGTTTAGTATTTTAGCTTTGTGAAAAGTTATTCAAGTGTGTTAAATGAACGAAAATAATCCTCTTAATAATTCCTATTTACGAGCTGTTCACACTGAATTTTTCTCTTTAGTTGACTGAAAGGAATATGAAGTAATTTATTTAAACTTAAAATGGTTTAAATTTCAAAGTTTTATTTATAAATATTTTATTTCCAAATCGACTAGACTCAATTCATTATAAAATATATTGAGGGAGAATAATTTGAAAGTATAACTAAAATTTAAATATTTGTTGTTTTCTATTATAAGAGGATTCTCCATTGTTTAAAAAAATTTTATTTTATTTTCGCAACTGAAGTTCGGGATTATTAGATTATCCAAGTTTTAATAACATGAAGGATTCTGGAATGTAATCATAATAATCACTAAACTAGTATAAAATAAAAGTATTTTACATATTTCCATGCATCTTTTAAGTTGTTTTCCATATCTATTTATAAATGCTTTTATTTACTTTCTCACTTTATATAGAGATTTATTTTTTTAAACTAAACAAAATTAAATTACTAGCTCAATTTTCTTCTTCCCAAATGCAGAAAAAATAGTTATAATATCGATGATTTGAATAAATAGACTCAAATGCAAGTATAATAATTTGTAAGCACATGTTTATACTTTTATATTATATTAAAATCATATATGTTTAAAGGGTTATAACTAAATTCTAAGATATAAATTCAAAATTTAATTGTTGTATGTTTTAATTGCTTAATAATTTCTAGGACAAGGAACCTTTAAAATAACAGAAAATCAACTAAAATTACGATAAGCTTTTATGTTTTGAAAAAAATATGTCTAGTAGTATGTTGTTAAAAGTTTACTAACAGAATAATAATTACATATTGATTTTTAAAACCTAAAAAAATATATATTTTCTAGATTAATATTTTTGATAGAGAGTTAGTGACTTTAATGCACATGGTGCAATAAAGCTATCTTAAACTTTTAAATATCGTCTATTCTAATGTGCAATTTTTAATATTTGAAACTTATATTTTCTAGTTTAATATTTTTGATAAAAAGTTAGTGACTTTAATGTCCAAGGTTCTTGTATTTCTGACTCCTTTGATTCTTGTGATTCTGTTCTTGTATCCAAACTTTTAAATCTTGTCTATATCAATGTGCAATTTCTAAGACTTGAAAATTATATTTTATAGTTTAGTAAATTATATTTTCTAGTTAATATGGAATTAGTGACTTTAAATGTACCAGGTGCATTATTGTTTTTCAGTCTGTATCAAATATTTAAATCTTGCTTATACTAATGTGTTTGTCGCAAAACTCTATATGCTTTTCCTAATCAAAAGTATTTTTCTAGAATTACAGATGATCCAATACAAAGAAATATATAAATTGCTAAAACACGATACACTCTACCAGGATACCCACTGGTGATATTTAACCACTTCGTTTTCTGCCAAGTGTTTTGCTAAGACTCTTTAACAACAAAAAAGTTGTTGGCAAATGAAGAAATGTTTTATTTCAGTGGCATTAAATAACATCGTTGGAATAATGCAACTCAAATGCACTAACAAGCATTCGAAGATAGTGGAAAATTATTTATTGCCGTCTCATTAAAAGTAAAGTAAAATAAATTAGGGTAGTCACAGACTAATTCCTTTAGGATTATGTATTAGCAAAGTCAAATTAATTATAAAGCAAAATGTTTAATTGGGTCAAATATATTGTTTCTATTGTTGATGAATTAATCACAATATAACAAAACTGTAACAGAGTTTTGTATGAAAAATCTGCAATAAAAATGTATAAAAGTTACAAAAAAAGACCCACAAAAAACTTTATATAAAAACTTAAACAATTAATTGATCTTTATTAATTTTTCCACGTGACATTTTGATTAACTGTACCAGTGAGATAAAATTTGTAGCACTACAGACGATTAGATCTTTGGCAATTTTTTCGTATATTGTTACATGAAAGCTCCATCTCAATTTATGCTTTCTAAAATTTTTATTTCAATTTATATTATAAAAGTAATTTAACAACGTAATGTGCACAATTTTCCCTTTATTAGTTTTTCCAGTGCTACGGTCTATTTTTGCAACACGAGCTAACTTTATTGGAGTTAGTTGAATTGTCCCATGGGCAGCCCATATATTACCCATGGTAAGAAATCGGGGATTAAGCTTAGAGAAAAATAATTTCCATTAATTATTGACTCTAAACGCATTTTACGTATATATCACTGATAGTGCAAATATAGTGAAATCAGTGTTTGAACCTTATTCGAGAATGGATTCATTCTAGTTTATATATATATATATATATAATATATATATATATATATATATATATATATATATATATATATAATCCAACAAAATAAAACTGCTGGACAGTAAATACGAATTATGCAGGCTGGCCACATTGAAGTGAACGGCACAAGTCTAATTAAAACTTTATTTTAGAGCTGTTAAAAAAGACATCTTTATTAGTCATCGACAGACAAAGGAAAAACACAAAAATATCTTTGCTCGAACAGAGGTGCACCCAAGAACGAAGACAAAAATAATTTTCCCACTTACTCAGCGAATTTAAATGTAAGATCAGGAAAAACAGAGCTATTTGCCGGCGACATCTGGGAAACGTGTTGAATAGACAGAAAATTTACATCCATAGGATGGAAAGCTTTGGGAAATGTATCGAAAGAATTTTAAATCGAGAAAGCTCCTTTGATTAAGACATTTCGAGGCTGGGAAAAAGATTTTAAGGAATTAGAATGGGAGAGAGGAAGTTTTTAAGGAAATATTAAAGTTAAATAATTTTGATATATCACACACACACACACACATATATATATATATATATATGTGTGGGTGTGTGTGTTTATATATACATAACAGTTATGATAAAAAGAAGTGTTCCGAAGTTGAGTTAAGTTTTTCGAGAGTTTTCGTTCTTGATAGAAAATATAAAAAAACTAAGATAGTTTTGAGATTCCATTCTCTTTATTTCGGTTGACCTATACCAATCAACAAGACTGCAGTGAGGAAATAACCGCCTGTGCGTTATGTGGGATTGTGGGATATATATATATATATATATATATACATATATATATATACATATATATATATACATATATATATATAGATATATATATATATATATATATATATACACATATATATATATATGTATATAGACACACACACACATTTCCTTATTACCTTAATATTCTAAAATTTGAATAATTTCAATTTTGAATTAATTAATTTATAATCTTTAAGACATTAGAGAAATTATTTATAGAAATAAGAATGTGAAATAATACATTAATACAGCCTGAGTAGAAGAGAAATATTTGTTATTAATATACTTATATATTTCTATGCTTCTGAAATTCCTACATATATTAACTTAGTCAGAATTCATATTTTTTCATTACTGAGTCTAGCTGACAGTATTGCTGATGGTGTGTTTTTGTAATAGATATTCTTGTAATAAGTTATCATTCAGTCAAAGATATTTATTTATACTTCTGTTCATTTTGATAAGTACGTATTCATTTATTTCATTACTCATTACTTTAGTCCGTTATATATTTTGTCCTCCTGTCAATCTTATATAGATGTTACATTCATGAAACTATGTTGCAATTTTATTCTGAAACAAAAATTTTAACATTTCATTTCCTAAATTGGTTAAAACTTTCCGTTTACTTTCGAAGTGATGTGGTATTATTTTAGAATATCCTTCTTAATATACAAAAGTGGACTTTTCTTTCGTAAAAGTGTTTTAAATTTTTTATAGTTATATACTAGTATTTTAGAGGCATTTTTATTACATTTACTACCATCATTATGTGTGCAGTGTTCCCTCGGCACTTCGTGATTCATGTTTTGCGGATTCAGTGCTTCGCGGATTTTACCAAAATACTCCTGAAAAATTAAAAATGAAAAAATGCAACCAGGTTTGCAGCCACATTGCGAAAAGGAGCGTTGTTTCCTTTTGATGCGCGAGAGAGAAAGGATCCGTCCATGTCAAACAAAGAGATGATTTGGCTCAGAGTACATACCACGGGCTCTTGAGATGACAAAGTCTGCAAGTGAGGAAGAAAATAAAGAGGAAGACGAAGAACAAACTGAAAAGCTTGGCCTTACCCTGGAGAATCTGCAACAATTGTGCAACATGGCAAGAATTTTCACAAGACATTGACGACAATATGTTTTGAGCTGTCGAGTTCAGCAATCGCTTTGACGGGATTATGTTCTTGTATAGGAGAATTTCGAAGGAAAAGGAAAAGCAAAGATAACAACTATCCATCACCATGTTTATCTCCAAGTGAAAGTCCCCAGCTCCACCGTCAGCTACTCCAGCAGAAGAGTCTCCGATTGAACCTAAAATTTCTACGAGTCAAGTGAGAGCCTCTCCTCCACCAACAACACAAGACTCTTCCCCTCTCTCAGAAAGCAATGTTGATTAATGTTTATTACTCTATAAGGTTTTGAAAATAACCTTATTAATTAGTACTGACACTTTAAGTAAATATATATATTGTTGTAATTTTGGTCTTAAATGTGTAAAGTGTAAGTACTGTTTACATATTTAAAACATTCGTATACCCGCATACAGGAAAATTCCTAGGGGCCAATTCTACTTCGCATTTTTTCAGCTTTCGCGGAAGATTCTGGTCCCCATTAACCACGAAAAATGAGGGATCACTGTAAATCTTTTGCAATGTTTAATTTACGAATAACCTCTAAAATGATATATAATAAAAACAAAAAATTTTTAAATAGTCCAGTTTTTTCCTTTTTTCTGATTGACATCTGGTGAGGCTTTCTTCTTCATTAATTTCAAAGAAGTTTACACTTTAACCGAAGTCTAGTATATAATTTATTTTCCATCGACCATTTTCCCTCTCTCTCCTTTTAATTCCAAAGAACATTCGAAAATTGCGTGAATTATTTTCCTCTCAAGAATTAACTTTTCCGTTCTTCGAATGCTCCTCAAATGTAAATCATATTCTCTAAATCCCATGATAGGCTGCATATATATCATACCTCTAAGAAAATTACCTGAATATTTCTTGGAGACTAAAAGTCTCGTAAACTGCCTGATAATAAATTTTCTCTTCTCCTCAACATATATCATCCACGTTTCACTTGCTGTGCTCTGGAGAATGCTCCAAATATGCGTAATAAACAATCTTCTTCATCTCTTACAGTGCAATCCTACAGCAGGATATATAATTATGTGTCCCTTTGCATTATTTGGTAGGGTGACAAGGCCGACTGGGCATTAGCTCACGTGTTCTACATTTAACAGTTCCGATGCAAAATATTATATAAATGCTAAATCAGTGCTTTCGCATATAATTTCGAATTCTACAATAATCTAAAGAAGCTTATGTGTCCTAATTAAAATTTCACGTTTTCCCATTTTGTGTGAGTTATGTGTTATTTTGAGGGAAGATTCTGGATCTTAAGATAGAAAATGGATAAAAATTCAAAGAAAATTGTATCATTTAAATGTTATGAAATTAAATGATATACTACATAATTAATAATCATATATGAATGAGTATGGATAGGTTTTAAACAAATAATGTACTTTGATTATTATTAGGAATATTGATTTTTCATATAAATGAAGAGTGATTACAAAATACAATCTTACTATGGTAGGCCGACCGTTGAAAGAATTGTTAGCGTGCTAATCTTCAATACAAGAGTTCGAATCCCAAAGTAGCATGGATGTTCGTAGACGTTCGAAATCAGCTTTAACTAGTAGGTTTCGGTTCCAATAGCTTTCATGTTGTAAAATAGTAGATCAAAGCGCTCCCAGCAAACGAGACCTTCAATGACCGATTGGTTAGGGTGCTAGACTTCGGTACCGGAGTTCGTGGTTTCGAATACCACTGTGGCATGGATGTTCGTAGCCCTTCGGAAACGGCTTTAAGCTGTAGGTCCCAGTCTCATTAGCCCTCGTGTTGCAAAATAGTAGACCATAGCACTCCAAACCAAACGAGACCTTTATTTAATAGAAAACTACAAGCTAATAAAGTCTTTTTTAACAGTAAATGTATTAAAGTTTCATATAAATATACAGCAAATAAATAATTTTTAAAACTACTAATTTATAACTAATTCATGACATGAACTTTACGGTATAAAATGTGTATTACAATCAATGTTTTGCATTATTCGTTTTATATCGTTTTATAGTTTAATTTATATAATATATAGTATATTTAATTTTATTAATTTTGTTTGGTTATATAGTTTTATTGCTTAATTTTTATATATTTTATTTTTCATCACAGTAAAAGTAAATCATTAAGAAATTAGCAGGAAAGGCTAAAATTTCTTAAGCGGGAATATTTCTTGAACGGTAAATCTAGAAATATGCACTGTGAAAAGATATCCTTAATATTTTTTGCATTTTATTGATAGCGTCATACAGTAATTTGGATTAAAAATTGAGATACTAAAGTCACTTTCCAAATGTATGGAAATTAATTATTCATACAATTGTATTACATATAACAGCACATATAAGTATATTAAAATATATAATGAAATGCATATACAATGAAAACTGCTTAAGATGTTTTCCAAGTTCCTAAAGATTTAAATTTCTTAAAACAGAAATCTTCTTTCACGGAAACTCTAAGAAACGCATTATTAAAAAAGATTTCCTTAATATAATATGCAATTTAATTTCTGCGTCTGATTGCTTGCAATGTGTGATGAAACTGAGTTTACAATATACTAATGAATTCAAACACATTTTGTGTAGAGACATGTATGTTATGACAATATCATTTAGTAATTTTTAACACAATAGTTGGCTTTCAAATTTAATTCATGCTACATTTTGTAAACATTGTAGAAAGTTCAATATTTTGTAACAATTTATGTTCAACGGTTTAAATTGCAAGATAATAAAATACTTGTTAATTTAAAAGCTATTAATCATGAATTTTCAAAATCAATTTTATTAAATGCTTTTTGAGAATCACGTTTTCATGCAGTATCAGCGTTTTTATTCGTGTTATAAGTCTTAAGTTGTGGGGAAAACTTATATTTAATCGTAAGCATTAGCAAAAAAAAAAAAAAACAGTGAAAAAATACAAATGCTAAAAATATCGGTTAATGCGGTATTCATGGAAATCCAAATAAATATCTATAAAGAATGCTTCTAAATATGTTGTTGTTCAGTTTGTCGATATAGAATCAAAAACTCAAAGAAAAGATTCAACGAGAAAATTAAGGAAAAAAATTTAATAAAGAAATTTGAATTAACTTTAATCGTTAGCTATCCACGGAGTCAAACTTTAATCTCTAGTGCGCTATAAGAGCGCTTAAGGAGGAGAAAAGAGTTACTCAAGTAGTAAGCGCATGCGCGTTGGACAGTTAAGTTCTATACAGTGTTTCTTCACAAGTGACGAATGGAAGAGTTCACGCAGCTGTCTTAGGAACAATATCTATTTTTACTTAACAAAATCTGTAAGATATTTTTTAATTATTATAGAGTGAACAGATTTTACTTTTCTAAATATAAATATTATGCGATAAAATATTTCACTGTTTTTAAATGAGGTTCCATTCTACTATTCATATTATATACTAGCATATAGCCCGTCATATGACGGGATCAATAAAAGTTTTAATTTTCCAGAATTGTAAAGTACCCTATGAGGCAGGTTAAAATTTGGTTGTTTATTTTTCCCTGAAAATTATCTGGTACATGCTCAATATTCTTTTTTATCTTCATACTCCTCTAAAGTCTCCCGATACTGTGGATGCAGTTTAGAAACCAAGTTGAATTGAATTAGAAAGATAATTCTAAGTTTTTTAGCTACGTCGAATTTTTGATACAGTAATTAATGGGAGTAAAGGAATGAAACTATCATTTCCTCTATACCCTCGAGGTAGATGCAATTTATTGTTAAAATCTGTTATAAAATTTTCATTGCAACAAAGAAAATCTATGATTCAATTTAAAGTTATCACATATATACCTAATCTATTATTTAAATCAAATATAAAAGAAAATTATTTACTTAATATCTAAATTCAGTGATAAAACGTATGAAAATAATGCAGACGATATTTACATAATTTAAAATAAGAAATTATTAAATGGGATGATTGAAAGAATGACGTCCTAATGCTAGAAAAAATGTTAATTTTACCTATTTATTATGTGATATATGGATAAATTTAATTGCCTGCTTAAAACCGGGGAAAATATGGCTTGAAATAATGGCATTTAAAGGTCAAAAAGGGTGTAAGAGGTATGTTTTGAAATTTTTAAAGACGACAGTATTTTTCACTATCATATGAAGCATGTTTATACCAATTTATTTAAGAATTGAAGAGTTTACGAGAACATAAACTTTACTCGCTTTGAATTTTGCTAACCCTAACTCATCAAGAATCCAATATGGATGCATCTATCAATTCCAGGTCCAACCGCTTCATAAATTCGAGGACAGATGTTCGAATAACTTAGGATATTATTATATAGGGGATTACAACACCTATGGACACCGGTTGTTCAGTAGGCTAAAACCCCGATTTCGTAACGGGAGGCTTGCCAGTTTAATACTCGACCAGACTTAAGATCCGCTGTGCCCGTAAATGGTGACTAGTTTACTGAAATATTTTCATGGTTACAATGTCCTCCAATATGTCAATCTATACCTCTAGAAATGGCAAGCCAAGCCTGATGTGGGAGGGTCTACTCTTTGGCCCTTGCTTCTAAATTACGACGACTCCCTTAAATCAAGACGTTCTTTCACCCTAGAAGTAATCATCAAAGGAAAAGCGAACCCTTTTGCCTTAATTAATGTCAGCTCTGGCCCGCGTGCTTGGCTCGTCCATGTGGCATTCTATATAAGTAAATGTATTAGCATAATTATAAATTCATGAAATTTTCAAACAAATTATTAGTGACATATTAAAAGAGGGTATAGAGAGAAAAATAGAAATTATTTGAATTTTAGATTAATAAATTTTTTTCCAATAAAGCAGGCGATACAGATATTATCCTAACCCTTTAACAACGTTGCGAACCTGTTACTCATTTAGCACCAAATGAGGAGCACGAGGATCTTAAGGTATGGTTTAGACGCAAGTAACATTGCACCTACTTTAATTACTATAAATTTTGATACTATAATGCGGGATGCATCAGATAGATGACTTTTGTTTTCTTATACTGCATGATATAGATGATTTTATGGAAACACGACAAGAAGCACCATAAGATTTATTTTATTAATTTCATATATATGCTTTCCGTTATCTTAAAATACTCCAATTTATAAAGAAAAACGTATTATGTAGCCTCCACACTATGGTGAATTGTTCACCACTTCCTCATGGTGACTTTGAACTATGGTTCACATTGTGCATCCACACAATGGACCACTAAATGAGCTGAAAGCGTGGATTCGTCCATAGGGTCTACTGCGCACTTTAGTTGCGCATCCGGCTGCCTTTCATCTTTGGTGAGAAACCGCCTCAGAAGCCATCGTCCTCCAAGGTTATTTTATCTTCTACCACCATCGACCACCATAAGCCATACCCCCCTCTAGAAGGTGGTAATGGTTTGCAGTGGACCATTATATGGAGGGGGCCTTTATTCTTTCTTTTTATACGTTGTCACACAACAAAAGGAAAATTAAAATAAAGAAAATGATAAACGATAATATTTTTAACACAAGTATTAAAACCATTGATGTACGCAACAATGACCATGCTTAGAAGAGAAAAAAGTCAAAGAAACCTTTACAAAGTCTTATGTGTATTATCAAAATATTTTATCCTTAGTGTGTGATATTATTATTGCTATTATTTTTATATATTTTACTAGTATTGATCCTGAAACTAATAGTTAAAGACACATCTTAAGTTTAACCTTAAAATACCAAAAAATCTTTGGGGTTTAAATCAAATATGAACACATATTTTCATCATATAATTACTCAAAAATATAATTATTATATGGACGTAAAGGCCATTACCATATAATTAAAGCAAAATCAACCTTGACAAAGTAACAAAATCACTTTTATACTATTATCTTGTAACTATTATAATGTAACAAAAGTTAACTTCACATTAAACACGGCAACAATCTATTCTTACAGGATCAATATATTTTTATTTAACTGTTATATGAGAAAAAAAAAGCTCCACTTTTAGTAACAATATATATATGTGTATATATATACTTATGTTCATAGATAAATAGACACAAATATATAAGAAAGTAGAAAGTTAATAAAAACAACACCCATGCACTATCAAACAAAAGATTTTTATTAATACGAAGCATTTATTAATTTTTTTTGGCAGATGTTTCCACTCGGACGGTATCATTATGATAAATGATATATTATTAAGGACAGAATTGTTGGGCTTCCATGGTCCGCTAAATAAATAAATAAGAAAAATCATGGGATACAGCTCCAGAAAAAAATAGTTAATGGAAATAACAAGATTAATACAACTATATATTTTAATTTGCAGAAGAAATACTACCGCTTTTCTTATATGCGAAAAAAATCTGTTATTTTAGAAATGAAAAAAGGGTTTCATATGTTTTTAAATTGATACTTTTTTTTTTAATTTGGAGAATATATATATTATATTATATATTTATATATATATATATTATATATATTATATACATAATATTAACGATAGTAATCAATATTTTAAAGAAAGTATTAACTTAATTCAACCTGGTTATTAATCTATCATTTAAAATTTTATTAGATTCGCTTTGTTATTACTGAAGTTAATTTTTTTATATTAAATCAAAACTGCATGTACTTGAAACACAATTTGCTTAAATGTAGTCTCAATTTCATAACAATTTTTATTAAAAATTTTGACATATTTTCATTCATTATCAGGTTTTATATAAAAAAGTTTTAAACCTTTTAAAATAGTTTTTAATTAAATTAAGAAAATTTATATGTAGTCTAATATTTGAATATTATAACAAATGAATAGTTGATGTCCTTTTTTAATGTAATATAAAACTGATACCTAGATATAATGTTTCTGTTTCCAGATAAAATGTTATTCTATTGTTTCGGAAAATATTATTTATTTAAATACATGCATAATAAGTGTAAATATTTGTAGTTGATCCTTAGGATAAATAAGGTTTTATGTTAAATAACACATATTTGTAAAATATTGAAAAGAAATGTTTTAAAAATACAAAAGAAAAGATATAAATTGAATATAAATTTCCAACATTTATTAAAATGATACTGAATACAGTATTACATTTTTAAGAGAATAATTTTCTTCAAAAAGTGTATTTTGTTTAATGATGTCCTTGAGCTTTGTCTTCTTTTAAGGATTTATTGAAGATGACAATTTGAGAAATACATTTCAAAAATACAAATAAATGTTTTAAAAGGATAATTTAAATTTTGAAAAAGGAAATCGAAGCTAATGTGGTCGATGGAAAAATCTCGAAAATTTCCATCTTTCCTTTTCAGATACCTAATTAAAAGAGATTATATTTTCTTATTTTAAAAACATATATCCTTTATTAATATTTTTTGATTTATTTAACATATTTAACCAAATTTTTATTTAATTTATACATTTTATATTTTAAATAATTAAGCAATATTTCCTTGCTGAATATATGTTAAATTTTTCTTATTATAACATATTTTATTGATGTTATTTTATGTGTAATAGTATATAAAATTTTTTTATATAATGTATTTGTAACAAAAATTTTAATTATATTTATTATTATATATAATTTATAATAAGTTGTATATATATATATATATATATATATATATATTTTATAATATATATATATATATATATATATATAATATATATATAAAATATATATATATATATATATATATATATATATTTGTATATATATATATATATATAATATATATATATATATGTATATAATATATATTATAAGATATATACATATTTACATATATATATATATATATATATATATATTATATATATGTATGTATATATGTATGTATTTATATATATATATATATATATATATATATATATATATTATGTATGTATATATTATATATATATTATATAATATATTTTTATATTTTATAATATATATATATTAAATATATATTTTATATATATTTATATTTTTTTATATATAAATTTGTATATATATATGTATGTATTTATATATATATATATAATATATATATATTTTTTTATTATTTTTATATATATATATATATATATATAGTTATATATATATATATTTTTATATATATTATATATATTTATATGATATTATTTATATATATATATGTGTTGTGTGTGTGTTTTTAAGTTTAATAATGAGCTGAAATATCTAGAATTTATCTATATTAAGTAATGAAAAAAATATTTATAAATATATATATATTATTGTAAAAATTTGTTACAATTGAATTTAAATAATAAAATAGAAAAATAGAAGATATAAAATGATTGTGGACACTTGAATTTCTTTTTACATAGTGAATGGCCTCTACATTGTAAGGAATACAATACCTTATATTTTGTTTAGAGATTTTTATTGATTAATGGATAGATTGCAATTTAAAATCATACCATTTGAGCAGCTGATATACATTTTGCACGACTATATAAAAAAATGTTTAAAAGGATTTTTTTGATGATATAGCTGTGAATATTAGAAAATAATATTGAGAGAGTCCTTTTTTTTTTTTTAAATATGTCTTGCATGATTTATTTTTTTATTGTAGATATTCATCGTTATTTATTTTTTTAATATTTTTTTTATATAAATATATTAGTCTGTATATTTATTTTTTTCACTTTGTATACATATATATATATATATTATATTTTATAATATATATATATAATATATATTTATTTATATATAATATTTATATTATATATATTATATATAATATATATATATATATATATATTTTTATTATGTATTTAATATTATATTATATATATATATTTATATATTTATATATATATATATATATATATATGCTCGTATGTGTGTGTGTTATATTATATATATATACTTTATATAATGTAAAATTAATTACAAAGCAAGAAATAATAAATATATATATTAAATATTATATTAATATAGTATTATATATATAATATAAATATATTTAGTAAAATATATATTATATTTATACTGCAATTTGACACACACAATATTATATATAATTATTTATATATATTTTATATATATATATATATATTATTATATATAATAAATTATAAATGCTGTATATATTTGAAATTATATTATTATTTTTATTATATTATATTAAATATAAATAATATATTTGTGTTAATTATAATTTTTTAAAAAAAAAATAAATATATTAATAATTAAACTTTATTACTTGCTAAAAATGAGATTTATGTAACGAAAACAAAGGAATACGAAAACAGTTTGATAATAAATGTGTAAATAATACAGATAAATTTTTTTGATATACAGATATATATAATTTTAATGTTTAATAAATAATAAACATAATATATATATATATATATATATAAATATATTATATATATATATATATATATATATATATAATATTATATATATATATATATATATATATATATTTATTTATATATATATATATATTATATATATATATATTATATATATATATATATATATATATATATTTATATATGTATATTTATATTAATTTAATTTATATAATTTTACTAACAAATGTAATAATATTGGATACGAGAGTGGGAGCAAATATATTTTGCTGCTAACTTAAGAACAAATAAATGGAATTATAGTAGAAATCACACCATTCGAATTTATGAGAAATGGAAATGATTATACTCTAACATGAAAGAACCATAAAACACGTAATACATCACAAACAAGTTCACTTAATATTTTATATAAGTTAGTGTCATATGTGTTTCTTAGTTCAATCTCTCTCTTTCTCAAATTTACGTCATATAGGAAACTAGTTAAATAAATAAAAATAATTTAACAGGATTTTAAACAAACTGTGATCTTCAGAGACGATATTTGAAGCTTAAAGATTGTACATGGAACATATCTGATACAAGCTTCCATAAAATTAAATCACACGTTGTTTAAAATTTAATGTTTCAGATTTGTAGAGCATATAAATCCGGGGAAAAATTATTTGTTTGCTTTTTACTCCTTATTTATATTTCTTTGAATTTTCGATAATTACAATGTACGTTTTAATGTAATTGTAAAATTTATCCTCTAAAGATTCTGTCTGCTCTGTATAATTTTTAGCCTTTTCCAGTCATTCGGATTCTCACAAGACATTATCACAAAGATATTTTTAAAAAAGATTCAATTTTTATTAATAATCTATAATATCATATTAAATATAAAAATTTCCCTTTATCATTTTTATTTTTATATAACTGAACGAGAGTTTGGAATCTAATTTCATATAATGCTTATATGTTTTAAATGTAAATTATAAAATTTACTATAAATTAATAAAAGTATACTGTAAAATGTTGGTTAAAATATAGAAACGATATAAATTTTTGATTAATTCCTTTCAACAATCCTTAGAAAAAATAAAACTGATAATCAATAATAGCTTCCTATTATTAAAAGTTAAATAATTTCTAGAAAAGCATTAGCAATTTATTAAATAAATGTTTCCTGTAATAATGGGCATTAACGTAAGGAAAATTGACTTTATTTCATATTTATTGTCCTCCAAGAGCTATAAGACTTCTTAAAATTACGAAATCGAAGTACAGAAGTAATTGTTAGAATTAGGTGACATAATATAATAGGTTAATAAAGTTATTAAGAACTAACCAATAACAATGACGTTTCTCGTTACTGTAATCGATAACAGTACAACCATCTATTTTTATTATCTCAGATCTTTTCTTCTATAATGATATAGCAGAAGCAATTAGAGAATAATCCTATTAAATGTTTATGTTCGTGTTAGTATGTCTGTAATTGATCTTAAAGTTTAAAAATTTTAAGTGCGATTGCTTGCACTGTAATTTTACACCATTTCGAAGAGTACAGAATTAATTAGGCAATAAGGCTAGACATTAAAGCTTTAATTTCCAACCGTATCAATATAATAATTTTTTACGCTTCAGATATTTCAATGGTAGAAATTCATACGTACATAATTAATTTATTGCAGATAAAGGGCTCATATATGTAGTAGTGGCACATAGACTACATGGGTATATAGGAGGCTAGGAACTTTAATAGTGGCAACAATGCTGTATAAACGCTATGCAACAAAACCAAAGAATATCGCGTATACCACACGAGAGCTACGTATCTACATTACCACTCAACAAAAAGAATCGTCCTTCCTACGATATGCTCATGCGGAGGGACACGGATAACTAATCCTTGCATTAGATTTTGGTCTAAAGTGTTGTCAGGATGTTTTCAAAACAAGAACATGGAAATTGGAAAAAAATTCAATGTGTCACATGTAGAGTTGTGAGCAGTGGAAACCCCCCCGCTTAACCCCTAAGCTGTTCGCACGTACAATACAGCCAAACCAATGATGTTTTCAAAGCGGTTGTCACGTACAATTTTCGATCTCCAAAAACGCTCCAAAAATGGATGTAGTGTGCATTTCTGCTAGTGCTTTCCTCCATAGAGTTTTGCGTAGGAGGGTCAGGTCGATTGTCTAGGAACTGCACCCCTCTTTGACTAACATTTATAGAGGAATACAATTTGAGGCAAAAAATAGTTTCATGGTTTTGTAAATCTCTATTTCGAAGTATTTCGTTGCGGTAACAGATGTATCTCTAATTGCACCACTTAATTTTATGACTTTCGTCAAAAAATATAAATAAGTCTCTCAAAGAATATTTTTATTTGTACTTTTAGAATCTTAAGGGATCTTATATTTCTTAACGGAATTTTAGAATTGACTAGCTTTATTGTATTAAAAATTAACAATCTATAATATCTAGCAATAACCGGAAGTAAAGGGACAATAACGAGGGTGGGTTTCCTGTATTCCATTCTAGTCGACTATGGCTGAAGTAAAAATCATCCAAATTTAGCAACTGACACGTAAACACAGTGTATTTTTAAAACTTTTTTTTTCCTCGATATGCCATCGGATGACCGGAAAAAACTTTTTTAGGGAATTTAAAATTTTTTAAAACATGGGAATTTTGAAGTATTTGTGGAGTCGCTAATTTATGACATAATGAGAACCACCATTTTTTCTGTCTTTATTGTAGACCTCAAAGTTGATATTTTCACAAAATTTTCACGTATTTTCGATGAAAAAAAAAATGGATTAACTAACATTTGGCAAGGCATCATGTTTAGCATGAAGTTGAGTAAATCTCTTTTGAGAAATGCAAATATTTTTACTTTGACTAAATTTTAGGCATAACTGAGCACAAAAAAGTATATTTTTTTTTTTGTAAATCTCTTATTTGAAAAATATATATATATTTTATATATAATATATATATATATATAATATATATATATATTATTTTTATAAATATATATATATATTATATATATATATTTTATATATTATATATATATATTATATAACATATATTTTCTTATATATATATACATATATAACATATATATATATCTTATTATATATATATTTATATATTTATATATATATATATTTTTATTTAATATATTTTATATATATATATATAATATATAATATTTATATATATTTTTTTTATATTTTGTGTGTGTAGGAATTGGACACAAAAAACAGTGTCATTTTCACCTTTAAATGATATATGCATTACAAAAAAATTTAAACTGTTATTTTAAATTTTGAAAGATATTTATTTTTATATATAAAAAAGTTAGCATAATTTTACATATAAATAATATCAAAAATAATGTATATAATTATTGTATTTATTAAAATAAACAAATTATTATTATAAATATTGTAATAAATTACATAATAACTCATATAAATCATTTAATAATTATGTATTTTTTCTTAATTATATAATTTTATATATATAATATATATATATATATATATATATATATATATATATATGTATATATATATATATGTATATATATGTATGTATATATATAATATATATATATATATATATGTGTGTGTGTGTGCGTGTATAGCCAAATGTAAAATAAATCTCTTAGAATTAATATGCTAGTTCTTAAATAGCCACTGTTGAATAAATAAATGTAAACATTGTTAAAATGATTTTTTTCCCAAAGTTCCCAAAATTCCAGGTTAATTCCCCAAAATTCCCGGGTTTATTCCCACCTCTTCAAAATTCCCAGTTTTTTAGATCTCTAGTCACAGGTCGTACAACAGGACAGTGTCGTCTAGGGCTTTACCATGCACCTTTTTCTCTTTACTCTAAACCCTTGTGACTTTGTCTTAACCCTTTCGTGGGCCATTTATTTCTTACTCCATGTTTTCAAACTTTCAAAAGAGAGCTGTTTATTTTATTCAATCGATCGAACAATTGATGACAGCGAATCAGTCAAAACCAAAGCGGGAATCAATCTTCCCGTCTTTTTAATAACAAGACCAATATATTAGAATGGGTTTTGCGCTTCCCACAGGTGTATTTTGTAAGATCATGTAGGTGGGAAGTAATCTTCTCACGGCCCATGAAAGGGTTAATTCCTAAGATGAAGGAACCACTTCGTGGCATTAACTTCAGAACTGTTCCAGACATTCTTGTATCAATAGACCGGTAGATGTCTTGTATCAATAGACCGGTCAACAGAACAGAAGCTGCTAGAGGTGTTCCGCGACTTCCATATTGTTGAAAACGGGTTTATATACAATGCTGGGGACTATATTGAAGGATTGTAAGACATGGGGACATTAATCACTTTTGTATTCCTTGTAAATAAATAATTGCCACTATTAAAGCTCTAACCATCGTATCTTGTATCTTTAGTATTTATAAGAAATAAGTCATCAGTGTTTTATTTAGTATAATAAAATATTTGTTAATTATTAATTATAATAAAATATTAAAACTTACATTACATACAAAAGCGTATTTACTGCAGAAAATTAGTTTTATTGATGTGTCATATAAGATTTTTTAATGATATTTTTTACAAGACTAATTGAAAATAATGCAAAATGATTAGTAAATTAAAATTAAAGTTAACATAACACAAAATGAAAACTATAAACTATTACAATATACGTAGTTATGGAATAAGTCAAAAAATGTAATATAACCATGTAAATTCTTCTTCGAAATTTTAATTGAATTTCATAAATAAGAAAAAAAATTTCAATATCACTACTACTTTTGTTTTTCTATCTGTAAAAATCTTACGTGCAATTATCATGCATTTGTACTTTTCCAATATCACGGGTTTCCAAATTCAGAACCTGAACGGCCATTTTGTAATATTGAGTGACCGTCTGGCACGCTAACAACCCATGGAATGATAAGTCAACTATTATTTTCTTGGGAATGCTCATTGTCTTATTTGAAGGAGGTTTTGTTAATTTTCTGACTAATATGGCTAACTTATGCAGCACAGCTGCACAACACCAACCATAAAATCTTCATCTAAACTTTTCTTGCTTTCTCTAAACCAATATTTTAAGTGTTGTTCTTCTCTTTTCCTTTAGTAAATCAATATTCTTCTATTGCAATCAGAGTAATTTAAATCCAACTGAACTATATCTATATTTTCCTTTTTTACCTGATAAATAATTTTTATACAACTATCTTAAGCAGAAAACATTTTAGGGTCTAGGTGACGATCATTATTATTATTATTATTATTATTATTATTATTATTATTATTATTATTATTATTATTATTATTATTATTATTATTATTATTATTATTATTATTATTATTATTATTATTATTATTATTATTATTATTATTATTATTATTATTATTATTATTATTATTATTATTATTATTATTATTATTACTATTATTATTATTATTATTATTATTAATTTTACTATTATTATTATTATTATTATTATTATTATTATTTTTATTATTATTATTATTATTATTATTATTATTATTATTATATTATTATTATTATTATTATTACTATTATTATTGTTAATATTATTATTATTATTATTGCTATTATTAGTATATTATTCTAAATATTATTATTATTATTATTATTAAATCTGAATTTAAATGTTTGTCCTTGATTCCTAGAGACATTAAATATTCTGATCTCTCTTGTAAGGTGGAGTGGGAAACTTATTTTTCTTTCAAAACAAGATACCTGACATTAGATTCCATAACCTGTCTACGCACCTTTTTTGAATATGAATTTTTTTTTTCCAGTCAACTGTAAAATCTGACCTATCGTATTATTTCTGTTTTTTCCTTCTTATCAAATATACTGCCTCATTTACTTGTACCAAAAGTAGCCCAAATGCAGGGTAAATCCTTGAATCATATACCCCTTATCACTACCTATGGAAAAAAATTGAGGTGTAGAAAGATTGCACCTTTCTAAATAGAGCTTAAACTCCTTTCCTATGATTCTTTGCGCTTGCTGGAGCTAGATTTTAAAATTACGGACTCCACTGCTGCAAAAGGATGAATTTTTTTTCAAATGTAATAGCAACTGAAAATGACAGGAATAATGACACGAATTAATTCTTTCATTTTTTTTTACTCTTCTGCTTGTAAAGTTTTCATCATAATTTAAGGGACTTTCATGTAATTCGTTAAAAATAGTAAAAAAAGTAACTTAGATATTTACTAATATTATTAATAAAAAATATTTCATAGTATTTATATTAGGAAATAAGACGCAATTTACATTAAGAAAACAATAGCATGGTATGATATTAATGCACTCTCTTATAAACACAAGACTTTTAACAGCAATCCCAGCAGAAAGGAGATTGTTGTTTATGTAAACAGGTTTTTATATATGCCTTTACCCGGTAAAATAAATGTAACTTTACTGGTGCATAAAAAACAGGGCTTGTGTTTCTTATTTTACGTGGAGTATTATTAAAACCCTGCTTTTCACATATCCCGGATATTACGATAGCCTAATTTATCCGTCCGTCTGTTCTCGAATTAATAAAGCGGTTGGACCTGGAAAGATAAAGACATCCAGATTAGATTGTTGATGAGTTAGAGTTAGCAAAATTCAAAGCCAGTACAGTTTATCTTCCCCTAAACTACCGATCCAAATCTAAATTGGTACACATATGCTTAATATCACAGCGAAAAAATACTGTTGTCTTTAAAACTTTCGAAATACCCCCTTCCCCTATTTTTGAGCCGTCAATGAGATTATTTCGAGCCCTATTTTTCCCTGTTAAGAGCAGGCGATTAAATTTATCAATTTATCATATAATAAATAGGTAAAAATAACACTTTTTTTCTAGCATTATGACGTCATTCCTTTTACCATCTCATTTAATCATTTCTTATTTTAAATTACTTAAATATCGTCTACATTTTTTACATATGTTTTATCTCTGAACTTAGATATTACGTAAATAATTTTCTTTTATATTGGGCTTCAATAATAAATAAGTTATATATGTGATAATTTTAAATTTAATCATCGATTATTTTTGTTGCAATGAAAATTTTATCACCGGTAATAGCAACAATTTTTTATAAAAGTCTAGAGGCCGGTTTCACAAAGTCGTTTAACTGCTAACCTCGATTAATCTCTGTTTAAGAGGTGAATTGTGTTTCGCCATTGGTTGCACGATGGATTAATCACTGTTAGCTGTTACATGACTTTGATGAGACCGGCTCTAGATATGTATCAAGAAAGCATGTGTTTAATTTTCTATTAATACAAATGTTTATACAAATAAATATTTTCTATTATACAAATGTTCTATTTTTTTACCTGCCTCATAGGGTACATTATAATTTTGGAAAAGCTTTCAATCCTTTGTCAAGCTTTTCCAAAGAAGCTTTCTTCTTTGGAAAAGCTTGACAAAGGATTTCTTTCCTTGTCTTTTGGAGTGATAATTTAAAGATCAATTTAATTTTAATATTTCAAAACGATATTTAAACCCAATTCCAGTTTGATACCAGTCACGTTTTCATTTAAATCATTAAATTTATTTCATTAAATTGTACTCTGTCTGTATATTAGTCTCTCATATTAGTACTGAGTTAAGGCAGAAACAGGCTAAGGTACGAAAGATCAGTCTTTAGGAACAATTTATTCACTAGTAAAAAAGAAGTTTTAATTAACATAATGCTTTCAAAGGTAAAAAAACACTTTCACAATATGTGCCAAATTTAAATGGCCCTGTCAGGATTAATGTCGTCAAATACTCTTAATTGAAGAATACTTTTTTTAACTTTTGTTTTTGAACTGCTGGTGAGTGATGTATATAGTTTGCCGAATTTTTATTAGACATGTAGTTGAGAGAACTTTTCGTCCCGTTTTTAGGTCGGTAAATGCTATTATCTGACAAAAAGAATGACGCATTTCATATTGCTTGTGATGTCCCTTAAATATTTAAAAGAGAAAAATGTCTTTGGTAACGCTTGACACTCATTGTTCGTTTTTCATTTATATGCTGATTGTTGTTATGTAGTTTGAGATTTGCGTTAGTTTTATAAATTTGTAGATTAATAAAATACTTTACATTTTATCAATCACATTTGATCCTAACTGATTCCACAAATTTCATAATTTTAATTTCGAAGATTATGAATAAAAATAATTTTTTATGTAAATGTATCTTTAGAGTTAGGATAATAAAAGTTACATTTTATTCAGATTGAGTTTATTCTTAATAAATTTAAAGAAACAGACAGAGTAAATATTATTGTAATATAGATTTCTTTAGCTAGTATCTTATAAAACAGATTTTATAAGATACTTGCTAAACAAAGTCTAAACAGGGAAAAAATTTACTTAGCTGTGATAATTTCTTTTTCAGACTATAAATATCAAACGTTTATTAAAATACTTGTCATTCATAAGAATGTTACTATGATGATATCATCTAATCTAACTATACCGTATAGATATTTGTAAAATATTTGTCAGTAAAACGAAATATACTAAAGTTCAAATATACTAAACTATTTTTTCTGAAAAAGATTTCGTCTCCGTCTCGCTCAGGGGTCCAATCCTATAAGCCTCACATGTTTTCATGGTCATTCCCTGGTCTACCTTTGATTGTTAAGCATGTCCTTTTAGCATATAATTTAAGTTCATTAAGGATTCGCCATTCTTTTTCATGGTGTCACGACTGCTAGACTAATTAGGCTTCTACTAGTCAAGGAAACCCGTGCAAGTAAATACAACAGGGGCTTATATACATTTGACCGGAAGATATATTTTAGCCATGTTACACACACACACATACATACATATATATATATATATATATATATATATATATATATATATATGTGTATATATATATATATATATATATATATATATATATATATATATATATATATATACTTTTGTATTACAATTTAAGGAGAAAAAAACTAGACCTAGTTAGATTACGCCTGATGCTAAATTCTGCAATTATTAGAATTCTAGCCTTCATCAACCTCACACTTGAATCTCAAATCTCAAAAAGTGTCGTAACTAATAGTCCATAAAAAAGGTTTATATTTCAATAGTCACTTATACAAATAATGGCATGGCTATACAAGTTTACATCATGGGATCTGCCACAGCAGTTCAATTGTCTATTGTATGCAAGAGTCAGGATCTAGTCCACTGGTCCTAGAAAATTATCTTAGTTTAAAATTTCTGGGTGCTGAGAAATGGTATGTAATAGGAAAATAAATTGCCCTTCTATGTGATACTCCAAAATGAGTCACTAATGTCTAACGAGAACGGAATTGAAGTATGGATATAATTTTAAGTTAACGTTTTTGACCCTGGATTTATATTCTTTTATTATAATGATGCAGATTTACAACAGGATAAATCACTTGTTTACTTATTAGGAGATTATCTAATGTATTACAAACACATATATGCATAAACTAATAATATGCGCATGTGCATTAAGGCACATTATGTATTAAGTTTAAGTATTTAAATTTGTCTCTAAATCTGTTGGACTCCTTAAAGTTTACAGAGTAAACTTCCGGAAAATAATTTGTCCTACAGTTTAAAATCAATATTCAACACCTTTTCTTAGAAGAATCATTTGTTACGCTCCTATGAGAACAAACATTTAATAATGCATTTCCTTCACGGAGATCGTTATAGATAATTATTCAGAAATTCCTAACTGATCTTTTCAAAGGAGAACGTGTCCTATGTAACAATTACTTTTCCTAATGAAATGACGAACTATTTCTGACCTAAGTTTGCATACTCTTTCGTGTTCACATTAAACAGAAAGTGATGAAGTCGACTCAAAATTCGGCCTCGGAAGTGTGATAATTTAGATCCACCGTATTTACGAGTGTATAACACAAACTTTCTTTCAAAATCTGTATAAGTGCGTTATATTCTCAATATTCTCAATTATATTCTCACGTTATATTTTCAACTATTGATGCAGGTTGTTACATGGTGTATGTATAAAATAAGACAGGTATTAACTGAAGAAAATAAAACGTTGTACTCAATAGATGTATTGCTGAATCTTTACACTAATGTTATTAAATTTTCATATAAAAATTGTCAGTAATTATATTTATTAATTTTAAACTAATTTTCAGCTTTCTGTAATTTTTCAGCTATATTGCTGGAAACCTAGTTAGTATCTATATTTAGGGGTGCTAATTAAGTAGTTAAACAGTCAAGTTTTTTAGTTCTTAGGTGTACTCTCATAGATAAGATGATCTAACATGTATAGGTACTTTGTTCAACATATATTAGGTACTAAAGTGAAAATGTAAAAAAACACTTCCCAAGCCAACCGTTTTCCAAAGAAATTATACACTGCTTTTAATTGAGATATCTCACTTCCTGGGGCTAACTTTAAATATGCAAGATATACTACCGTACGCTGTACTATAAAGATACTGCAAAGAATTTCATTTACTTTGGTATGTCATGTGTAGGTAACCCTACCCTAAGGGCTATAATACGTTCTCTCTATCACACCTACAAATTGTTTCAAATTTCATCATATATTAGATGGAATGATTGCTATCCTGAATTCGTACTTTATTCCAGCTCTGTGATATTTCTGCACGAAGACATTTAAGATCTACAGATCAAACCTGCCCGTTCTTTACTTAAATTGGCAGTTTCTACGATTGTTTATAAAATGTATCCCCATAACCAAACATGAGAAGTATAAAGCCATGTTGATTCCATATTAAAATGAATTGAAATGATATTTAAAAGATTATAACAGTTCCATAAAGTAATATTGAAAGCAAGCGTCTTAATTTTTACGTAACCGAGAAACTTAAATATAATGAAAATATAAAAATAGCATTCGAAAATTACCTATATAACTATATACATTACTAAAATTAATATTAATTCTTATTAATTTATATTAATTTATAATTAATATATTCATAACATATTTACAATATTTTATAGATATCTGACGGAATAATGATTGGTAATATATAATTGTTAATCTATTTATATACATACATATATACATATATATAAATTTATACATATTTTATATTTATATATATTATAATATATATATTATATATATATATTATATATATATATATATATATTATATATTTTTATATATATATATATATAATATATATTATATATATATATATATATATATATATATTATATTTATATATTATATATAAATATAATATATATTTATATATATATATATATATATATATATTATATTTATATATTATATATATTATATATATTTTATATATATATATTTATATATATATATATATATTATATATATATAAAATATTTTTATTCTTTTAACAAATATGCGACTGGAAATATCTATGGGTTATCACTGTATTACGGTTTTGGATGTCGCCGTTTAAAATTTTCAACTGACATCAGGAAGTGACCTTTTGAGTGACATTAGTAATTATCACTCATTCTAGTAACGAGTCACTGTGTCCGTCTCTTCAAAATAATTGCATGCGCGTTATCTCAGGCATTACATTGAGTCCTGCATTCAAATATGATAGCCCTTGATGAATATATATGATGTAGAAATGATAGGTTATAATCCTATCATTGCTGGTGGAAGTTGTGTGTATTTTTAATATAAAATAGGATAACTAATCTATATAAAATTAATTGGGATGAAAATGAAAATAAGTCCTGACATACCTATGATAAGAAACATGTAAAATCACATCATTTGTACTTTAAGCTAATTTTTTACAGTTTAGTGATTTTTACTTTATTAAATATATTTGGAATATTCCTTAGTTTGTACGTTTATTTGAAACAATTGATTCTTCAGTGTAGCACCGAATTGCTATAGATTGAATTTTCTTCTATTTACGTTTGTATATTAAGTTCCTCTATTTCGTTACTATTTACGTTACTATATTACGTTTCTAAAGTATATGCTTCTAAAGTTTACGTTTTCAAGATATTTTTATCCCATTGATCTTGTGCTCCAAATTCCATTAAGTGTAGTTTTATTAAAGCTGATTTTATTAAAATGAAATCTCTAACACTCATATAGCGACAACTAATTTTACATTTATTTCATTAAATGTGACTTATTTGGTTGCTGCTCTTGATTTCTTCTCTGTTACACTTGAAGCAGTAATGCAGCATGTGCCTAGATAAAAATAAGTATTTTATACCTAAGAAATATAATTTTTTTGTTATAAATGACAGTCAATTTCCTCTAAAGCATTCATTCAGTCTAAGAGATGTTGCTCAAAATAGGTGTTAAAATGTAGAGTTTATCCATCCATTATGTTAAGCACAGAATATCCGGGAATTAAAAGAGTTAGAATTTCTTTTTAAACATTTTATTGGAACAGCAACAATTAAATTGAACATAAACTTAGACCCAAATCAAAATTAAATCTAGTTATAAATTGAGCATATGCAGCTTGAACACCCAGAACACAAAACATGTCTGGTATGGTCTGCAATTACAACTGCGAAATCATACATTTTAACAGGTTGTGCTACTTGATATCGCTATGAGCGACAGCCAAAGCCACGCCCACAAAGAGACTACACACAATCTTCGACATTAATGATGGAACAATAGGATTCACATAAAATTCTATAACTGCAATGAGTCAAAATGATATGCACTGAAAGTGACTCGTCTTCACCTAAAGACATCATTTTACAGGCTATAATAATTTATTGATTCCTCCTAAAGCTGGGTACAAATTTCTTTACTTATACACAAGATGAAAAATAAGCAATATTTTAGAAAAAAAAATGCTTAAATTGTAATAACATGCAGTGATCGACATTAAAATAACATAAAAAAGATGTAGTTGAAAAATATTTATAAATACTTGAGTGGCATTAAAGAGCTTAATTTTAAGTTGCTTAAAGAAAGCCGAAGTTATAAAATAGTTCTTACGAGTTCTAAATAAGTCATTTTCATTAGAAACAGTTAATAAAGTTGAATCCTAACTGACAAAAAAGTCGAATAAAAACTCATAATTACACGAAGTCATTATTGTAACCAATGATTGGTGAAGATTATAATGCGTGTTGAAACCAGAAAAATATAATATCAGAATTCAATATCTTTAGAATATCACAGTATATAAATGAGTATACATAAGTTAATGTTTCAACAATTGGACAAATTCATGTAGAATGGCACATCTCAAGTCATGCAGATTTTGACTTTCATTTAAAACAAATTTTAAACTTTTGATTTTTTTTGTCATTGTAAGACTGAAAATAAAAAAATGAGACCGTAATGTTGCATTCAATTTTCTAATAAAACAAATGTTTTAAAGTTTATATTTTTAACAATCGAGAATTTATTTATTACCTATTAATCTAAAAAAAGTTTAATACCGTCTGGATATTACGCTAAGCTATATTTAAACCTTTTATAATTATTATATATTTAATACATATTCAATAATATATAACATATATATTATATCAAAATTAATAATTTAATAATAATTTAAATAATAATTAATAATTAAATAATAACTTAAAAAACAACGTACATAATAATTAATAATTTAATAACAATATTTTTAGAAGTTAATTAAATACGATAAAATCTGGAAATCAGAATTTGAATCTTTTATAGTTATTATATATTTAATCCATATTCAATAATATATAACTATATTGTATGAAAATTAACAATTTAACAATTATTTAAATAATAATTAATAATGTAATAAGAATTTTTACAATAATTAATAATTTAATAACAATATTTTTTGTTGTTAATTAAATACGCCTAAAATTGGATATCAGGATTTGAATCTTTTATAGATTTTATATATTTAATACATATTGAATATTATGTAACAAATGTATTGTATGAAAATTAATAATATAATAATTATTTAAATAATAATTAATAATTTAATAATAATTTATATAATAATTAATAATTTAATAACAATATTTTTGGCTGTTAATTAAATACGCTTAAAATTGTTACTCAGGATTTGAATCTTTTATAGTTATTATATATTTAATACATATTCAATATTATATAAGAAATATATTATATGAAAATTAATAATTTAATAATTATTTAAATAATTATTAATAATTTAATAATAATATTTTTTGCTGTTAATTAAATACGCCTAAAATTGAAAATCAGGATTTGAATGAGTTTTCTTACATGAAGATTATGTAATTTAAACTCGTTTTTAATAAGAAAATTATTTTTTTGATTTAAAACGAGGTATTCATCTTCGAACATACATCTTACGTAATTTATGATTTAAAAAATATTGAGCAAAAAACATTACTCTTTTGTAGCAATGAAAATCTACGACATATTTTTATACTAAAAATTCAAGCATCATTTAAAAGTTTCATTATTTAGTGATTCGAAAAATCAGCGTTTAATTAAGGACACGTGATGCAGTAAATCGTAGCTCAAGAATGGAGAATCTCTTGAATATTAACTGATTATTTCTTAATTAAACTGGTTTCAGATACGTTAAACTAGAGATTGGTAATTACAAGCATGATGCAACTTTAAGTGTAGACTGGATTTTCGTAGCAGTTATATTTGACTGAAAAATCAATTTATAAATTTTAATGAATTACGATGACATATTTTTAGTTATTTTTAAATGCATAATCATTCATAATTAAGAATTTCAATAGATTAAGGAGAACACATTTTTTTTATTTTGAAATATTTTAATTTTAATTTCTTTATTTAAAATATATGTGTATTCTTGAACTTTGGAATGTAGCTTGTGTGTTTTTTTTGGTTTAGGTCTTCTTATATTAATCAGTATGGAATTAATTTTTAAAAAAAGTTAGGATGGTTGGAAGAAAATATTAAAATATTCAAAATTTATAAGCCTATTAATTGGAAAAATTTGTATTTTAATAAATTGTCAATTTTTTCAACCAACAATTGAAGTTTATTAATCGATTAAAAAGTTGATTTCAAATTATACAAAATCCCTTAAAATTAGAAAAAACATTTTAACAATAGGTGGCAAAGCATTTTAAAATAGATCTACTACCTAAATCTAAAATCAACTGTATCATCAATGGGCTATAAATCTACACTATCCAATGCTATATACGTTCAACTGTCTAGCAATATATAGGTACAAATAAAATATGAAATGATATTATATAGAAGAAATGCTAGAAAAAATTCATCTTCTGTATAATCCTCTTCCACCTTATGACGGTCGCCTCAGAACCGAGGCAGCTAAGTCGGTAAAGTTAACAATCTCATAAATAGAAGGTTACAGGTTCGGATCCCGAGCCTGCCTGAGATACGTTCGTTGTTTGGGTAAGATATGTATAATCTGTTCCACCTTAATGATAACGGTACGTTCAGCAGTGATTCTGAGTCAAAAGGTAACAATCTCATAAAATAGAAGGTTTACAGGTTCGGATGCCCGAGCCTGCCTGAGATACGTTCGTTGTTTGGGTAAGATATGTATAATCTGTTCCACCTTGATTTGAACCGGTCGTCTCATCAGTGATTTGAGTCGGTAAAGGTAACAATCTCATAAATAGAAGGTTACAGGTTCGGAGCCCGAGCCTGCCTGAGATACGTTCGTTGTTTGGGTAAGATATGTATAATCTGTTCCACCTTGATTTGAACCGGTCGTCTCAGCAGTGATTTGAGTCGGTAAAGGTAACAATCTCATAAATAGAAGGTTACAGGTTCGGATCCCGAGCCTGCCTGAGATACGTTCGTTGTTTGGGTAAGATATGTATAATCTGTTCCACCTTAATTTGAACCGGTCGTCTCAGCAGTGATTTCAGTCAGTAAAGGTAACAATCTCATAAATAGAAGGTTACAGGTTCGGAGCCCGAGCCTGCCTGAGATACGTTCGTTGTTTGGGTAAGATATGTATAATCTGTTCCACCTTGATTTGAACCGGTCGTCTCATCAGTGATTTGAGTCGGTAAAGGTAACAATCTCATAAATAGAAGTTTGCAGGTTCGGAGCCCGAGAACACCTAAGATCCGTGCGTTAAACGTGACTTGGGTAAATAAAATATCTATAATCTCGTACCACTTTATGACGGTTGTCTCAGCCGTGGCAGCTTAATCGGTAAAGGTAACAATCTCATTAATAGAAGACTGCAGGTTCGGAGCTCGAGCCTACCTAAGATCCTAAGAAGCACCAAAGGTGACATGGGTAAGTAAAATATGTACGTGGTCATAATGTTCTCCAAATTCTCAAACCTCCAATTTCTCAATAGGTCAAACTTATGGTTCTTTTTGGTCACAGCTTCTACATTAAAAGTATCCACTTGATCAAATTAGTTTTTTACCCTAGAGGTGCTCATTAAAGGAAAGGCGCAACCCTTTGCCTTAATACGAATATTGTATGGTTCAAATCATTCCAAGGGGTATCAAAATTAGCTATAACAATCTTCTGAATATTTGTTATATTTAATATGGTTTTAATAGATCATTTCTTCACTTTATTTCAACTTACATTTTTAATAAAATTTCTTTAATAACATTAATATATTGTCTTTAAATTTCAAATATTAGCTTTTATGAATAAAAATCGCTTTTTTATCTGAAATGGTTCAAACGTTTTATAGATTAAATTATTATAATCACTTTTATTAAATTGACCAGAAAAACTATACCTTTTATGAAAGTGTATAATATAGTTATCTTTTATGCTCCCAACATACATCAATGTCCCATATAGTAAACTCACTAACTCTAAAAATTAATTTTGAAATATTCTTAAATTTAAACTGCAGATTCCTCTTCAATTGCTGATTTAATTAATTAATTTGTTTTACTTATAATTAAAGTATCCTTTTTTCTTTTCAATCATATAGCTGTAATAAGTTACGTAAAATTTAGTTAGCAGAAAATCAAACTAATTAAATCATTTTTGTTTACTCCTTTAAAAAAATCGTACTAGTGTTCGTGTGAATTGATAAAAAACCGAATATCTTTGATCATTCTTAATATTATTTAAAATAATTATCAAGAGGTGGCAAACAAGATTAAGAATCGATATATAAAAAATCGTAGAAACAAACTATTTTCAAACTATTTTTGTTTTATCGGATTAAGGATGCAAAAAATGTTTTTATATACCTCTACAGGACATAATACGTATTTTGATACACTTTTAAAAGTGATCAAAATACGTATTATGTCCTGTACAGGCATAAATTTATTATATATATATATATATATATATAAATATATATATATATATATATATATATATATTATATATATATATATATATATATATATATATATATATATATATATATATATATATATATATATATACATATATGCATATATACATATATACATACATCTATATATATATATATATATATATACGTATACATATACATATGTGTATGTATGTATCTAAAAATAAAACGATATCTGTGCGAGTAAAAGTTTATATAATATTTGTGATTCTAAATATTTCTAAAAATGCAAGAAATATCTCGTGATATTTAGTAATGCATAAAGATATTTAATAAGTCCTTCAAGTTAGTTTTATTTTAACTTACATTTTCAATCAAATTTCTTTACTAAAACCAAGGCATTTTATCTAAATTTAAACTATTAACTTTTTTCAAAATAAATCATTATTTGCTGAAATGCTTCCAACATTTAATGGTTCAAATGTACCACATATGATTTATTTTCAAAGTAATTTTGCAACAAATTATTCGGACATAAAGCAAACAATATAAACTTGAAAGTGAATCTACGCACCACATGGGGTTGTAACATTTTCTTTCAATTAATACAATAGGATTCTTATTTTTAAGTCTAGAAATTGTTAAATAGAAATTAAAAGCTTTGAAATAGGGAGAAAAATGATAAATGCATATAATTTGTTTGTTTAATGGCTTAGTCACTTGAAATGTATAGCTTGAAGCACTGCGAAATGTTATAAATTGCTTCTACAAATAAATATTTTTTTAAAAATATGCTGGTATCTTGGTGAACTAAATTTCTTCATAAATCATTTAAAACAGATTTTGGCTCATTGATCTGAAGAATTTTCACTTAAACACAACAATACGCTTAAAGAAAAAAAAGTCTTGAGTTACATTTAGCTGCGACATTTTATTTCCCCGAATTGTTTAAAGCTTGAGAAAACACTGAATGTTAATATTTTTTAAAAGTGTTATTGTAAAAGTATTGTTAAAATGATTTATATATAATTGCTACAGTTGTACTATGTATAAGTTGTTTTCAAATTGGCTTGTTATTCCTCTTTTGTCTCTATTAGCTGCCGATGTTTATTTTTTTATTAAATATTATTAAATTTTCATAAAAGTGTACAAAAAAAGAAATATACTTATATCAAATATTTTTTGAAAATTTAAGGTATGCACTATGTGATGCAATTTCTATACTTCAATTATACATATTATTATACATAATTATTAGTGTTAAGCATAATAATATAATCATAAAAATCGTTACAAAAGTACACAAAAATGTACACAAAAGAGGAATAAGTTACTAGCATAAAATATTTTTGAATATTTATGGCATGCACAGCCATGTACTATGTGATGTAATTAGTGTACTTCAATTATATATATTATTATACATAATTATTAATGTTAAGCATAATAATATCATCATAATAATCATTATACATAGTAATATAATCATAATAATCATTATAGACAATAATATAATCATAATAATCATTATATTAATATAATTATAATAATCACTATACATAATAATTATCATAATAATAGTTATACATACTATATTATTAATATATTTTACTACTACGTATATAATATTATTATACTTCAATACTATCAATATCTATACAATCAATTATATATATTATTATACATAATTATTAATGTTAAGCATAATAATATAATCATAACAATAATTATACATAGTGATATAATAATAATAGTTATTACACATAATAATATAATCATAATAATCATTATACATAATAATATAATCATAATAATCATTATACATAATAATATAATCCTAATAATCATTATGTATAGAAATATAATTATACTAATCACTTTACATAATAATGATCATAATAATAGTTATACATACTATATTATTAGTTATACATACTATATTAAAGTTTTATAATATACAACTATGTATATAATTATTATACTTCAATACTATTATGTATGTTATTATATACTTCTATACCACTATTGGTATTGATACATTTTTATACATACTTATTGATATTGATATATATTATTAGGTGAACTAAAGTTCGCCATAAATCATTTAAAGCACATTTTGGTTCATTGATCTGAAGAATTTTCACTGTAACACAACAATACGCGAAAAGAAAAAAAAATCTTGAGTTACATTTAGCTACAACTTTTTATTTCCCCGAATTGTTTAAAGCTTCAGAAAACACTGAATGTTAATATTTTTTAAAAGTGTTATTGTAAAAGTATTGTTAAAATGATTTATATATAATTGCTACAGTTGTACTATGTATAAGTTGTTTTCAAATTGGCTTGTTATTCCTCTTTTGTCTCTATTAGCTGCCGATGTTTATTTTTTTATTAAATATTATTAAATTTTCATAAAAGTGTACAAAAAAAGAAATAACTTACTTGTATCAAATATTTTTTGGACATTTATGCACTTCAATTATTTTTCAATCACATTTATACTTCAATTATATATATTATTATACATAGTAATATAATAATAATAGTTATTACACATAATAATATAATCATAATAATCAATATATATAATCATAATAATCAATATGTATAATAGCATAAATAAAATAATCACTATACAGAATAATGATAATAATAATAGTTATACATACAATATTATTAATATATTTTACTACTACGTATATAATATTATTATACTTCAATACTATCAATATCTATACAATCAATTATATATATTATTATACATAATTATTAATGTTAAGCATAATAATATAATCGTAACAATCATTATACATAGTAATATAATCTTAATAATTATTACACATAATAATATAATCCTAATAGTTATTATACATAATAATATAATCATAATAATCATTATGCATAATAATATAATCCTAATAATCATTATGTATAGAAATATAATTATACTAATCACTTTACATAATAATGATCATAATAATAGTTATACATACTATATTATTAATATATTACACTATGTATATAATTATTATACTTCAATACTATTATGTATGTTATTATATACTTCTATACCACTATTGGTATTGATACATTTTTATACATACTTATTGATATTGATATATATTATTAGGTGAACTAAAGTTCGCCATAAATCATTTAAAGCACATTTTGGTTCATTGATCTGAAGAATTTTCACTGTAACACAACAATACGCGAAAAGAAAAAAAAATCTTGAGTTACATTTAGCTACAACATTTTATTTCCCCGAATTGTTTAAAGCTTCAGAAAACACTGAATGTTAATATTTTTTAAAAGTGTTATTGTAAATGTATTGTTAAAATAATTTATATATAATTGCTACAGTTGTTCTATGTATAAGTTCTCTTTCAAATTGGCTTGTTATTTCTTTTTTGTATCTATTAGTTGATGATGTTTATTTTTTATTCAATATTATTAAACTCTCATAAAAGTGTACACGAAAGAGGAACTTACTTCTATCAAATATTTTTGAACATTTATGGGATGCACTAAGTGTACTGTGTGATGTAATTTGCATACTTCAATTATATATATTATTATACATAATTTTTAATGTTAAGCATAATAATATAATCACAATAATCATTATAACTACAAAGAAATCAATCATATAAACATACATAAGTCGATACATCATATAATCAGCGCCCATACCTGTAGTAATATAATCATAATTAATTATATTATATATATATTATATATATATATATATATATATTATATATGCATATATATATATATATATATATATTATATATATATATATATATATATATATATATATATATATATATATATAATTATAATAACTATTATAATTAAATAACTAATAAAATTATAACAATCACTATTGGTATTGATATATTATTATACTGGTTTATATAGTAGCATAAAATTAAAGAAGAAGAATATTTTAATTTATTATCTGGCCTTAAAGTGTACTATAATCACATCTATCTGACAATGTAAAGGTGTTTTATCTTAAGAAACATAATTGAAGTTTTGTTGTCTGGCAATACGTATTGTCATTGATAATCATCATCCCAAGACCGAATATTTTTAGGATATTTTATTTAAGCAGCACGCTTGATTTAAGCAATCTTTTGCTGGAAAAATAAAGGAATTTTGGAATGTAGTTAATTTATCTTTAAAGCAATAAATACTCAATCGTCTTCTCTGACATTTATTTAATATTTGTGACTTTATTTTCACACGTAAAAAGATAAATCCATTGCGAATATTATTTAACTATCCCTTTAACAAAATTAAATTATGATCAGTGGGGCCTTAAAAGAGCATTTATTTCCTGGTGTAAATATTGTCGTCTTCATTGTTGAGAGATATAATTATGCCAGTCTGTTTTTAGAAAACTTTTATTTTTCATATTTTAGAGAATCTTATCTTACAAAGTGTTGCATTTTTTTGTTGGTGGTGTTCAACCGATGTGATACAACCATTTTTTTCTTGACGCCTAAATAGAACAGAGATAATGTGTCATTTAATGTGTAGGTGCTTTAATTTCGCATTGGATTATTTCGGAGTGCCGCGGTTTATTTTTAACAACACGGGGGTTAAAGAGACTAGGACTTACTGTTTGAAGCCGATTCCGACTGGCTACGAACATCCCTGCCGAAGTGGGATTCGAATTTATGAATTCCAGTACCAAAGATCAGCGCCCTAACCATTCGAGCCGTGTTCGGTTAGTTTTGTTGTAAAGTTTGTTTTTATATATTTAATAATAATGAATTCTCAAAATTGTCTTGGACAATTATTTTTATTTCGAAAACAAGTAAATTGCTATAATAGGCTCTCCTAGCTCTACAGTACAAAATATCCTTAAAAATTATTATTTCATATAATCCAAAGTATATTTTGTAATATAAATTGTCTGTTCATCATCAATTCCATTTTTGTTCTTGTTTGGCTATGTAAAGTTGCATCGGGCCTCTGAATCCTGTCGGTTCTCGTGCGGATTGTTCGCTTTTTCCCGGGTAAAAGAAAAATCGACTTAAGTGAAGTCTGTAGCAGCTTTACCTAAGGAAGGAGGCATCATTACCCATGGTACCCACATAAGCCTTGGTACAGCAAAGCAACAAACCTGAAAAAATAATACTCAAAGGAAAGCCAGTCTTTAGTAAAACAGAAGTAAAACAAAAAAGAGTTTTGCTCGGCAAACGTTTTTCACTTCAAAATGCATGAGAATGAAATAAAGTCAGATAAATTCAGATATGGAAATAATCTCGAGCTCTTCCCGGTGTAAAGAAAAATCGACTTCAGCGAATTGTATCTTCAATTATATATATTATATTATTCTACATAATTAGTACTGTTAAGCATAATAATATAATTATAATAATCATTAGAACAGTCATATAATCATAATAATTATTATACATAATAATATAATAGTAATAATCAATATTCATAAAAATATAATCATAATAATCATTATGTATAATAATATAATTATAATAATCACTATACATAATAATGATCATAATAATAGTTATACATACTATATTATTAATTTATTATACTATTACGTACATAATTATTATACTTCAATACTACTATGTATTTTATTATATACTTCTATACTACTATTGCTAGTGATATATTATTATACTGGTTTACATACTAGCATAAAATCTGTATCAGCTTTAGCTATGGAATCAGACATTATTACTCATGGTACCCACGTGAGTCTTGGTAAAGTAAAGCAAAAGACCTAAAAAGAATAAAACTCAAAGAAAAGCAAGACTTTAGTAAAATAGAAGTAAAATAAGAAATAATCCATGTTTAATAAGCAGGGTTTATACTAGGCAAACGTATTTCACTTCAAAACGCATAAGAATGAAATAAAGTCAGTTAAAGTCAGATACTAAAATAAAGATAAATCAGAGAAATGAGTTCCTTAATAAATCCTATTCACTGAATCACTGAAAATATAGCAGACATCGGACGAAATACTTTGATAAGAGTGTAGGGTCATGTTATGAATTACTAGGACAAGAGATGGCTTGGGATCATCAAACATTTGTGGAAAAGTATGCCTAATAATTCCGCTTTCTCCATAGTAATTAAAAGGTAAAGCTGCAGGATCTCAAAAATATCTGCATGCACGCATATATCTACAGACTCTTGAAATTCCTGTTGGAATATTTTAGGAGTAAATGAAAAATTGTGTATCATTGATTTCGTTTTCTGTTGGAAAATTTGGATTACTTCGAGGCTTTGAGAGTTGTATATATCATGAGGTAGGAATTAAAATAAAGGAATATAATTCTGAGAATATTCTGGTAGTATTTAATATATCATATTTACATTAAACTGCAAATAAGAAATTATAAATAGGTAACTTACACGAAGAAATATATTTATGTACTTTAAAATTAATTATTATTATTAAGTTAAAATTTTGTAATTAAATTTAATAAATGTATATTAATACATATTACATTATCCGAAATTTTCCATCGTTTAATTTTAGGGAAGATTACAGAAAATTATTTCAAAATTCTATACGATTTAAAACATCATATAATAATTTTATATATAAATAAGACAATTTGCTGAAAAAGAACAGATAAAAAATAATTATTGTGATATTATTTTATGAAAGGAAAAGTTATTAAATTTATATCGATTTTTAACTATGTGGGTTAAATGACTTAAATTTAATTACTATTACGATTAATTTTAATTGACACTAGAAAGGTTTCGAAGTTAACAAACACCTTAGTAATAACGTGTAAAATATCATACATGATATTGATACTAATAATATATAGTTAATTTATTTAAGAGATTTTGAAAAATGGAAAATATATAACCACCTTTCAATTTTTTTTACAGATTAGAGCTCAAGAAGTGTCAAAAAACCAATTAGAGTATAAAAAGCAAATTTGGTAAGTGAATATTTTTATGTATTTTAGGCCTGATTAAGAATTTCAGTATTTATGCTTAGCTTAATAATTTAAAAAAGGTCAAAAGAAAACTTTTGTCATCCACTTATATTAATAATTTTTGTTATTTGCTACTTAATATATCAAATTTATGCTTTATTACTCTTTGTATACCAAACCAGCAGTATCTAACGTTTTATATATGATATGGAATGAAGCCTATGTGCGTAGTTTATTTTGATATTATTATCGTTGATTTATTCCACCTGTATAGTCTTCTTTATGCATTTTAAACTCGTTTTAATATAGTAGATTTTATTTTCTATTAAAATTTATTAACTTTCAAAACATGAAAGATCTATACCGGTTAAACGTAAAACAACATGTGAGATTTACGGTACGATAGTATTTTAGCTCTAATTCTACCATGCATTTATAAAATAGCTGTTTAGAAAATCCCTACCGAAAATTGACTCTAAATCTAATATATAAAACAAATTTCAATGATTTCTGTGATTTATTTAATATACCAAAATACATTGTGGATATTTATACTGTACCTATATATTTAAACTAAACATATTTAAGTTGTTAATAAACTAATTTGAATTTTATTGCTGTTTCTCAAGCCACTTGGACAAAACAAGCACGATTGAGCCTGCAGGCTCTCATATTAAGGCTAAGGGGTGTCCCTTTCTTTTTAATGAGCATCATTAAGTTGAAAGAACGACTTTGCTCAAGTAGGTCCTCATAATTTTGAATTAGGGACAAAGCAGAAAACCCATAGACTTGTCTTGCCACCCCCAGAGGTTTTAATTGAGAACTTGACATTGGGACCACGAACATATTTTACGTGCCCCAGTCACCTATAAAGGGCACGATGGATCTTAGGCCGGCTAGGGTTCCGAACCCTCAAACTCTCAGTCACGAGATAGTTTACCTTTGACGATTGAGCTACCGCGGTTCAATTTGGATTTTTAAAATTGCAACATCGTGTTCTTTGTACAAATATTTCAGTAACCCAAGTCTATACCACTCGTTAAGAAATTTACTTTTCTTTTTCCCTGTTTGCGTACTATAAGGTAGCAGTAAGGAATCTGTAACTTATTAGGATATACGAGGTTTAAAATGTTATCGACAGTGTCAGGACTAAAAATTCTAATAATCAACATGTGATATTTAATAGGGATAAATTGAGAAAATACCAAACATGTTATATTTAAAAATTAAAAACTTCCCAAAACTTTAAATTACAGTAATATTTTTCATCGTTCAACAATTTTTAATAGCTCACTGTCATTTTGTAATTTTTAAAATGCCCATAAATACACTGATCTCAGAAACGTTAAGTGGACTTTCATATTAAAATGTAATTTAATCTAAAATGCTTATTCAATCAGATATATAGTAAATAATACATAAATTATACAATGAAATTACATTTATTATAATCTACTATATAACAAAACTCAATACTTTATGTCTGTTTTCGCGTGTCAGTCATAATAAATTTATTCCTAGATCACAATGTTTCGAGCTGTTTCTTTGGCTTGTTTGGCCTTTTCCCGACTGAGATACCGCGGTTTAATTTAGATTTAAAAAATTGCAATATTATGTGCTTTGTACAAATATTTCAGATTACCCAAGTCTATACCACACGTTAAGAAATTTACTTTTTTTTTTCACTGCTTAGATACTACAGTATAACATTAAGGAATCTGTATCTTATTAGGAAACATGAGGTTTTAAAATATCTTAGACAATTTCGGGACTAAAAACTCTAACAATTACCTTTTGACATTTAATAATAATAAATTGAGAAAATATCAAACATGGTATATTTAAAAATTTTAAACTTCCCAAACCTTTAAATTACAGTAATAGTTTTCGTCTTTCAACAATTTTTAATGGCCCACTGTCATTTTAAAATTTTTAAAATGCCCATAAATACACTGATCTCAGAAACATTAAGTTGATTTTAATATTAAAGTGTAATACAATCTAAGATGTTTATTCAATCAGAGATATAGTAAATATTTCATAATTTATACAATGAAATTACACTTATTACAATATACTATATCTGTTACAAAAATTGATACTTTATGTCTGCTTTCGCATGTCAGTCATAATGAATTTATTCCTAGATCACAATGATTGGAACTGCTTGTTCGGCTTGTTTGGCCTTTGCCGACTGAGCTACAGCGGTTTAATTTAGATTTTAAAAATTGCAATATTATGTGCTTTGTACAAATATTTCAGTTTACCCAAGTCTATACCACACGTTAAGAAATTTACCTTTCTTTTTCACTGTTTAGATATTATAGTATAACATTAAGGAATCTGTAACTTATTAGGAAACACGAGTTTTTAAAATATCTTAGACAATTTCGGGACTAAAAATTCTAACAATCACCTTGTGACAATTGATAAGAATAAAATGAGAAAATATCAGACATGGTATATTTAAAACTTAAAAACTTCCCAAAACTTTAAATTACAGCAATAATTTTATTTTTCAACAATTTTTAATGGCCCACTGTCATTTTGTAAATTTTAAAATGATCATAAATACACTGATCGCAGAAACGTTAAATTGATTTTTATATTATAGTGTAATATAATCTAAGATGTTTATTCAATCAGAGATATAGTAAATATTTCATAATTTATACAATGAAGTTACACTTCTAACAATATACTATATCTGTTATAAAATTTAATACTTTATGTCTGTTTTCGCATGTCAGTTATAATGAATTTACTCTTAGATCACAATGTTTGGAACTGATTGTTTGGCTTGTTTGGCCTTTGCCGACTGAGCTACTGCATTTTAATTTAGATTTAAAAGATTGCAATATTATATGTTTTGTACAAATACTTCAGATTACCCAAGTCTATACCACACATTAAGAAATTTACTTTTCTTTTTCACTGTTTAGATACTATAGTATAACATTAAGGAATCTGTAACTTATTAGGAAACAGGAATTTTTAAAATATCTTAGACAATTTCGGGACTAAAAATTCTAACAATCACCTTTTGATATTTAATATTAAAAGAATGAGAAAATATCAAACATGGTATATTTAAAAATTAAAAACTTCCCAAAACTTTAAATTACAGTAATATTTTTCATATTTCAACAATTTTTAATGCCCCTCCGTCATTTTGTAATTTATAAAATGCCCATAAATATACTGATCTCAGAAACGTTAAGTTGATTTTCATATTAAAGTGTAATACAATCTAAGATGTTTATTCAATCAGAGATATAGTAAATATTTCATAATTTATACAATGAAATTACACTTATTACAATATACTATATCTGTTACAAAAATTGATACTTTATGTCTGCTTTCGCATGTCAGTCATAATGAATTCATTCCTAGATCACAATGTTTGGAACTGCTTGTTTGGCTTGTTTGTCCTTTGCCGACTGAGTTACCATGCTTTAATTTAGATTTTAAAAATTGCAATATTATATGCTTTGTACAAATATTTCAGATTTCCCCAGTCTATACGACACGTTAAGAAATTTACTTTTCTTTTTCACTGTTTAGATATTATAGTATAACATTAAGGAATCTGTAACTTATTAGGAAACACGAGTTTTTAAAATATCTTAGACAATTTCGGGACTAAAAATTCTAACAATCACCTTGTGACAATTGATAAGAATAAAATGAGAAAATATCAGACATGGTATATTTAAAACTTAAAAACTTCCCAAAACTTTAAATTACATTGATATTTTTCATCTTTCAACAATTTTTAATGGAACATTATCATTTTGTAATTTTTAAAATGTCCATAAATATACTGATCTCAGAAACGTTAAGTTGATTTTCATATTAAAATGCAATATAATCTAAGATGTTTATTCAATCAGAGATATAGTAAATATTTCATAATTTTTACAATGAAATTACACTTATTACAATATACTATATATGTTACAAAAACCGATACTTTATGTCTGTTTTCGTGTGCCAGTCATACTTAATTCATTCCTAGATCACAATGTTTGGAATTGCTTGTTTGAGTACTTTGAAATTAATAGAAAGTGAGAAGATATAAAACATGGTATATTTTAAAATTAAAATCTTCCCAAATCTTTAAATTACATTAATATTTTTCATCTTTCAACAATTTTTAATGGCCCACTGTCATATTGTAATTTTTAAAATGCCCATAAATATACTGATATCTGAAACATTAAGTTGATATTTATGCTAAAGTGTAATGCAATCTAAGATGTTTATTCAATCAGGAATACAATAAATATTTCATAATTTATACAGTGAAATTACACTTATTATAATATACTATATCTGTTACAAAAATTGATACTTTATGTCTGTTTTCACGCGTCAGTCATAATGAATTCATTTCTATATTACAATGTTTGGAATTGCTTGTTTGGGTCCTTTGAAATTAATAGAAAGTGAGCTTGCATCAAAACATAGTAATTGGAAGTCAAATAACCCTCGGAATTCTTTTGTAATTGAGATAGTTTCCGAAACTCACAAATTCTCACAACAGGAGCAATTAAGGCAGAAAAGGATAACCTCAAAGAAAGAGAAAAACTATCTTTGTGTCTCGGAGAATCAATCGCAATTGATTGGATAGAGGTGGAGAGATTGACAAGCGCTTTGGATTACTCTTAGACGATGATTAGTTGAAATAATTATATTTATGGCAATAACTTTCTGTTGAGTTCATATAAAGGTTTACTAGTTGTTGCAATGTTTCAATTAGGACTCAGCTGAAGTTTTCTAATACCGTGAAGTAAAGAATAACAGATGGTAAGTTAGTCAGACAAATTATTGTTTTTACAGTTATTTGTTTCGACATATTTATAAGTTTACCTCAGTAAAGTTAAAAATTATTTTTAATTAGAAATGGCTTTTCGGAAAGCTACAAAAAACTGTTGGAATAGTTATATTTATAAGTGTAAAACATACCATCTCCAACGGAAAATTCTTAAAAGTTGTGAAAATGTTTACACTCAAATGCTTGAATATTTTACATTTTTTCCCAATAAGTATGTAGTACGTAAAGTTGTCTAATACCTTGAAGTAAAGAATAACAGACGATAAGTTAGTCAGATAAATTATTTCTGCAATTATTCGTTTCCATATATTTTTAAGTTTATCTCAGTTAAAAATATTTTTAATTTGAAATGGCTTTGCCGAAAGCTACAAAAAATGTTGGAATAATTATATTTAAGCTTGTGAAATATACTATCTAAAACAGAAAATTCTTAAATGTTGTGAAAATTTGTACACTCAAATGCCTGAATATTTTACATTTTTTTCAAAAAGTATGTAGTACGTAAAATTGTCTAATTCCGTGAAGTAGAGAATAACAGACGGTAAGTTAGTCAGATAAATTATTTATTTCTGGAATTATTTGTTTCGATATAGTTTTATGTTTATCTCAGTAAAGTTAAAAATTATTTTTAATTAGAAATGACTTTGCTACAGAAAAAATGTTGGAATAATTACATTTATACGTGTGAAACATACAATCTCAATCTAAAAAAAACTTAAATGTTGTGAGACTTGTGATTATAATGAAATTTCTATACTCAAATGTCTGAATATTTTACACTTTTTGTTTCAAAAAATACGCAGTACTAAAACTATATTTTTTACTCTTAAATATAACAGTACCATCAGACTTTAGAAACTTAATTTTACTGAAAATTTGAAAACATATTCTTTGCAAAGTCATAGGTTTAGTTGATATTATCACCAGAAAATATCATGCATATACAAATAGAGTAATTTAATATAGATTTAAAAACCACCTAAATATAAACACATAAGTTTATTTCAATATTAGATAATGTTATCTCAGTTTATATCTTCATTCTATGGATAAGATTTTATCTACATGTTAAACTTGTCGCAAATTTATATTAACTTCAAATTTATTTATTTCTGTACACATGTATGTTTGTGTTTCTCGTGTATCTGTGTGGCTATGTAAAAGAGCAATTCAAGTGAAATGCACAATGAAAAGTTTAAAATGTAATGGAATGTGCTCCTTAATTTTATGTATCTGGTTTTGGACTCAAAAATCCATGCTACATTGACAGTATAGATCACAGCTGAATTAGGAGATTGTATATTTTCGGGAATTTTTGAGAATTCAAATCACGTTCAGTATGTTTGTACTACATTTAAGCAGTACTTAAATGGATTCTAAATACATTTGTCTGTAAAACATGTGTTTGCATAGTCCTCTATATAAATTTAAATGTTATAAGTGTGAATCTTTTCTGAAATGAAAGGAAGGAAGGGATTGAATAAATAAAAACAAAACAAAATTTAATGCATATTTTTTGATCAATGCATTTTTGATACGGAATACTGATATATCCATATACAGCATTTCTAATACGACAAGATATGAAAATACGGAATTATTAACGGATTACAAATGAACTGTTATATTATAAATTATTGTGAATATTTTAATTTTAAATATATCAAGTGCGTCTGGAATTCCAAGTATTACAACTAGTAAAAAAATATTTACGAACTCCATTGAATGAATTAAAATGAAACTCTTTTCTTGTTTTATATATCTCAGAAATGATGTGGATAATAATAATTATGAAGAAATAATTGATAATTTTGCTGAATTAAAGACAAATAAACATAATATTTATATATTACTTTTATCAATCATTTAATAAAATAACTTCACTAGTTTTTTTTTTAAATTTATACACTGCTTAAATTTCCCTAGAGAAAGAAAGAATTGTTGTCTTTATACTTTTTATTTATAAGGATTTGTTTTAGTTTTTTATATGACATAGTTTCTTTTACATGTTAATACAATTTTGTGTTTCCAACATCTGGTAGGAGAAGGAGGGGACGCAATAAAAAGAATGTCTAATTTAACAATAAAAGAATGTCTAATTCTACAAAGTGGATCTGTTCCTAGTAGTATTCATTTTACTCAACTGGCCTGACTATGAATAAGGTGCATGTTTGGTTTTGCAATGTTTACGTAATAAAGATTGAGGGCGAGAAAACTGTAGGGTTTTCCAGCATTTTTTACTTCCATATTTTCATAATGACATTATTATGCTAGATTTTTTTTTCTTACACGCACAAATAAATCCAGAAATGCCCCCTACAAATTCTACTTTTCCCTGATATGATACCATTTGACATTTACTTACTTTCATGTTTAAAACTGTCCCTTCGTGATCACCGTTTTGAGTCTGTCGATTTCGAAATATGTATTTTTTGAAACAAAAACAAAATCGATACAAACACTGAAGGGGTTTTACGTAAAGGACTTTAAATCATATTTTTAGAATGTGAATAAATATTATAATAAACACTTTACACTGGACGGACGTTCTATAAATATTACATACTGAATATTAACTATCAAACGGATAGCTTTTGTTTCATGACAGTAACTTTTGTTTCAATATTTATCTTTTAGAACATATTGGTGTATTTTCAGATTTTTGAAGTCAGTGTTTTTAAGTACAGTGGCATTGGATACACCAAACTACAGTTTAAAATGATAAAGCAACCATAAGGCTATATTTAGATTCCCCGATGACATTATCGTACCAGACACGGAGATCTAATTTGCAAAAAATATACAATACTACAAGGTAAAATAATTTTTTTTATTAAACCGGTTTGCTTGATATTTAAATAACACAAGCGCAAATACACAAGTTATGAATATATAAATAAAATAAACATAACATATATGCAAAATATATATATATATATATTTTATATATATATATATATATATTATATATATATAAGATATAATATATAAATATATATATATATATATATATATTATATATATATTTATATATATATATATATATATATATAAATAAATATATTAATATATACATATATACAATATATAATATATATATATATATATATATATTTATATATATATATATAATCTACCTCTTGAGTATATATATATATAAAATATAAATATAAAAAATTAAAATATATGGCTATTGCTGCTTAATTATTAGGCAACAAATCTCCACCTTAAGTAAGATAGCCAAAAAGGTCATTCTACACACACACATTCAGGAAAAAATATGTGTATGGAAACCCCACCTCTGTACTGCCTATCGTTTATTACATTGTAATCTTCCTTTTGAGGCCAGGGCATAAGATCGTTCGACAAAGAAAAAAAACTCTCAAATTGTTGTTCTTAATGTCTGCTTAATTATTGCATA
>CM063511.1:122544330-122554330 GCA_032207245.1 Pardosa pseudoannulata
AAAATCCCGAATAAAGGCATGAAATCATTCATGGAGACATTTATATACCTCTTCTTATGCATCAATGGCTCTACAGCCCCTGGTAATCCGTAGTTCTCAAAAGATTTTTCACCAAGCCTCTCTCTTCTTGGCTATGATCTTCCAATTAAAAACTGTTAAAATAGCGGGACCCATTTCAAGGCAGTCGACCCATCTATTGTTGGGTTGGTCTCTAGTTCGTGTTCCAGAGGGGTTGGCCAAAAATATTTTTGGTGTAAAAAGTTCTTTTTTCATTCTAATAATATGGTCAGCCCATTCTGTATGTAAGGCAGCGATTCTGTGTGTAATTTATGTACCTCAGTCTCAACAACAAATATTACTCATCATAGTAAAGATTTTCTTCCACATTACGGAATGAGCTAATGTGAGCTAAGTACCACTTCTTATTCTTCAATGACTTGACAGCCCCGGGTGGACTCTGGCTATCCCAAGAATGTTCACCAAGCCTCTCTTTTCTTGGCCATGATATTCCAATTAAAAACAGCTAAATTGACGTGATCCATTTCTATTCAGTCGACCCATCTATCGTTGGGTTGGTTACTAGTTCGTGTTCCAGAAGGCTTGGCCAAAATATATATATATTTTTTTTGTAAAATGTTCTTTGTTCATTCTAACAATATGAACAGCCAATTTGATTCTGTACGTAATTTATGAACCTCAGTCTGAAAAAGAAATATTACTCGTCATATTAAAGATTTTCTTCTACATTAAGACATGACCTAAACTTTAGTGCATCTTAAAGGATTATTACGTATTAATAAGTATTTATGTACCAATTTAATCAAATTAAGATTAAATATCTAACGATTTCTACAATATATAGTGAAAATTTAAAAACAGGTGTTATATCTTTAAATTTTAAATAATTGAAGCATTTATATATCTTAAAGTTTGCGTACAAATAGTTTATAAGATATATTAGTGCTTTTAAATTCTTAGGATAAGTACGGCCGAACGATGGCCGAATGGTTAGGGTGCTGGCCTTCGGAACCGGAGTTCGTGGGTTCGAATCCCACAGTGGCATGGATGTTCGTAGCCGTTCGGAATCGGCTTTAAGCAGTAGGTCCCGGTCTCATTAGCCCTCGTGTGCAAAAATGTAGACCGCAGCATTCCGAACCAAACCAAACCAAACCTTAGGATAAGTACAGAGGACAGGAAACTTTTTCCCTGGTAAAATATAATGCAAAATTATTCAGAAAGATACAGAATTTTTTAAATAAAATCAAATGTTAGTTCATTTAACGTTTTCACATAAATAGAACTGAAAGGAATTAATAATGTGACCTAAAAAAAGAACTTCCTCAACATCAGGAATATTTTGAGGTAATAAACGTTACTTTAAGCAAATGAATATAATTAATAATTCATCAGAAAAATATTCTGTCCATTAAATTCTAAATTACAATTCAGTTACGTCATTTCAAAGTTCCCCAATAAAAGAAAAGAACATGAAAAATGACTTCAGATTTGAAAAATGACATGCAAATATTATTCTTTAACTTAGTCCAAGGCGGAAAAATAAAACTTCATTTCAGTCCTTCGTGAGATTTACACTCCTGGAATAAATTCGAGCATCGTAATTCTTAGGGGGGGTCTTATGATGGAACATGGCAATGATTCGTCCCGTTTTAATTAGTTTAGGTCTCCGGAGGAGATTCCCTCTCTTTTAAATAAGTTCCATTGGAATCCATTTTGTCCAGCCGCATTTCTACCCCTGTTAACTCTTTTAATGAGATTCATTTGTCATTCCTTTTCCATTGTAATAACGATAATGATAATAGGAATTTTATTTTCCTCGGGACAATTCCAGAAAAGTGCATTCCGAGTGAAATGTTCCACCTTCAATAGTATAAAACTGTACTCATTTGAAACAGTTGTTCGTAATGATGAATTTGCATCTGCAAGTGGTAGTTACCGTTGTGTATTGAGAAATGCACAGAGTTTACTCCGTGAAGAGTCAGTGCTTGGGTTCACTGTTTGTTCATCCAGTGAGATATGTGAGAACAGCTTTTAGAGAATAGAAGTTGTACTTTAGTTCCTATTCGAGTCTGTTGGTGACTTGTTAATCTTGCAAAGTATGATTTATTTGTTAACAGTATAACATTGAAATAGGGTGAATATTAGTCTTTTATATGTTGAAAGTTAAAAGTGCAGTGGACTTTTAAAACAACTTTATTTTGTTTATCTGCAATCTTTAATTAAATATATTGTTATTGTTAGTAATATATATATATATATATATATATATATGTGTGTGTGTGTGTGTGTGTGTGTGTGTGTGTGTGTGTGTGCCTGTGTGTATGTATTTGTGTGTAAAATAAACAAAATTTAAATTTGAACTAGGGATTATTTAACAAATTATTAATTATTTAAAAATTAACTCTTCAAAATATGTCATTATTTTTACTGTTACTTGGACGGGTATTGAAAAATAATATTTATTTGTCAACAGTTTAATTATTACACATGGAGCATATTATTGTTCTATTAGTTAAAATATAAGGGTACAGTGGTCTTTCAGAACTAATTTATTTTGTTTTTATGTAAACCTGCTGAAAATTTAATGCGTTGTAAGTAATTATATGTGTGTAAATATAATGAAAATTTCAATCGAAAGAATTTATTTATAAACTATTAATTATTAATTATTTAAAATTCAACTCATCAAAATATGTCATTATTTCTACTTCCGTTTGGACAAGTATTGGACATTACTTTTTATTTGTCAACAGTTTAATTTTTAAACATGGAAAATATAATTGTTCTAATAGTTAAATTTTAAGAGTATAGTGGTATTTCAAAACTAATTTATTTTTTTATGTAAACCTGCTGAAACTTTATTGTGTTGTAAGTAATTATATGTATGTAAATATAATGAAAATTTCAATTGAAGCATTAATTTATTCATAAACTATTAATTATTAATTATTTAAAATTCAACTCACCAAAATATGTGATTATACCTACTGCCACTTGGACAAGTATTGCACATTACTATTTAATTGTCAACAGTTTAACTGTTAAACATGGAACATATTATTGTTCTATTATTTAACATTTAAGGGTACAGTGGTCTTTCAAATCTAATTTATTTTGTTTTTATGTAAACCCGCTGGAAAATATGTTGTAAGTAATTATATATATGTATATGTAAGGAAAATTTCAATTGAAAGCATTAATTTATTTATAAACTATATATAAATGATTATTTAAAAAGCAAATCTATTAAAAGCATGTTCTTGTTTTTATTTCTAATACCACTTGGATAAGCCTTGCAAAATTACTATTTATCTTTTAATAATTTAGTACTTAAATAGAAGACATATTATTATTTCTTAAGTTAAAATTTAAGGATGCAGTAAACTTTTATTTTGTTTTTTTTTATGTAATGTAGTTTAAAAGTTAGTATGATGTTAATACTATGTGTATGTAAATGTAATTAAAATTTCAACTGAAACATATATTTTCGAAATTATTAATTCCTAAGGCAACTTATTACATATAAGGCAATAAATTATTAATTATAAGGCAACTTATTAAAATTGTGTTTGTTATTTCTAATGCCACTTGGACAAGCCTTACAATTTATTATTTATTCTTATACAGTTTAATATTTAAATAGAGTACATATTAGTGATTTATTAGTCAGTAAACTATTAATTAGTAAAGTAAAGTGTTTTGTTACTGATTTAGTTTGGTAAAATTTAAGGGTATATTATACTTTTAAATTTAATTTATTTTGTTTTGTTATGGTGTAATTTGTGGCCAGTAAGTATAATCAAAATTTAATTTAAAATTGTTAATTATTTTAGAGACAACTAATTATTGTTTATTTAAAATTCAACTCTATTAAAATATTTTGAGGTTGTAGTTATGTTTACCATGTTATTTCTGTCGTTATTTTTCATGCTATTTGGACAAGCATTTCAAATTTCTATAATATAAAATAGCATAGTCTGAATGCTGACAAGCATAGATATTTTAACAAAGGAATTTCGATGAAAGGGCAATATTGGATATTTTTATAGACTTATCAACAACCTGTATATTTATAACAAGTAGAATGGATAAAGTGGCATAGCATGTAAAATGTGCTCTAACAAAATGCTCATCTGGTGTATTCAAAGATATAATTCAGATATATTAAATTTAAGGATACTTTATTAGAGAGATCATCTTGTGTTTTCAACATTATCTTACCTCGGTTTACAAACACCTTGAACTTTTCTATTCACTTTTATACTGCAGTTTCGTAGATTCATTAAATTTTTATAGTAAGCATTTTATTGCTAACCGAATATTTACTACTGTGAAAATAACTTTCTCAAATCTTTATACAATACTAACGTTAAAAATAAGAATATAAAAAGTACATTTTTAAAACATAGTATTAATTTAAGAAAGAAAAAGATTAAATTTTGTTTAGTATTTTAATTACACCACTTGAAAATAGAGGGCGATACTAGTTTAAAATCTCTGTAATTAGAATTCCGAGTACGCTGAACAGCATTTAACAAAGCGATTTTATAGTATTTTTCAATCTAATTTTTTATGATTTAATATTGTATTATCAGCGGAATTGAAGCCATGTGTAAAATTTCAGATCTAGCTTGACCAGGAAGTACCTAAATTTGATATCAAGATATCAATTAACTCAAAAGTGAAGACAAATAACAGCGATTAATAATTTGATAATGATATTTTTATTAATAAATTATTGCTTCAAGTATGTATTTGTATAGTTACTTTTATAGTTTATTAAAAGAGACATTAATATTTGATTATTTATTATACTTAATGATGTATTATACCTTCTTAAAAGTTGCTCATTTATAATTAAAAAAATCTCCTTTGTTTTCTTTACTGTAAAATTTTCCAAAAGCTAAGACTTGTATTTCTCTCTTTGGAGATATTAATATAATTAGTTGATTAAATATCAAAAATGAAGTATAATTCTAAAAATCTTGATTAAATAAAATGAAGTTTTGAATTTCAATGCATCGTAAATTCATTTTTTGTGTTCTGTTTTCTAAAATCTTCCAAATTAATGAACTATTTCATAATCAGTTTATTTTTATAAAATATAATTTTATTGTCTTTCTCAGAATAATTAGACTAAAATTATGAAAGGAACCATTCCTCTCAAAGAAAGCTACATTTCTTAATGCGATTCTAAAGACTGACAAAGAAAAAAAATGTCAAACTTCTAAAAGCAGTTTAATTAAATATATATTTGAATATGTCACAATAATATGACAAACTCTCATTAACTTCGCCTTAAGTCCCTTAAAGAGCCAAAATTAACATTTTATGGACATTTCTTTATTGTATTTTAATGAAATTTCTCACAGCAAATATAAATTATCGTAGAATTCAACATAAATATTCTATCATAACACATAAGTTAAACAACTGATGCCTTAAGTAATCTAATAAATGTTAGTTTAAAAACTGACAAATTACAATATCTGAAATAATTAATTTCAGCCACAATATTCGTTTAAAACACCTGGCGCATGGTTGATTAATTTTTCTTTTCCACGGAGAGTTCAAAATTAATTATTTCATAAAAAATAAATATTATGAAGAAGAGTTTCTTAAAGTTTTTCCTTCCAATAATGGCGTTGAAAAGTAAAGCGAATTTTAAGACAATAAGGACTTGGAATTTTTCTCGTTTCAACAAAAGAAAGTTACTGTTAATTAAAATTTCAATATGCATGGTATATTGCTATGCATGAAAATGAGTAATCCCGAAGTTTCTTCATATTTTGAGGAATGATATTTCACAAGAATTTTAAAACATCACTCAAGTTTCTAAATATTCTTAAACATATTTTTTTTTAGTTTTTGTTTTAAAAATTTAGAGCAAAATATTTTTTAAATCTTTTAAGTATAGGTTATTTGTATCAAGTTCAAGCTGTACTAAATCTCGTTGTAGGGTTTTATTAATACCAGATGATACTTCAGACACTAATCTAGATCTATTAGATCTAAAAATCTACTAATCTAAACTAGATCAATAAATAAATAGTAAAACCTCCTAATTTCTTCTTCATATTTTGTCAAAATGTGTGGCAAAATATATCAAATAACTTGCCCAAGCATTATTGTGAAGAAAAGCAAAATCTTAAAAGTTATTAGTTTCAAAACCAATTTTGCAATATCTTTTAAACATTTTAAGTATAGGTTATTTGTATCAAGTTCAAGCTGTACTAAATCTCGTTGTATGGTTTTATTAATACCCGATGATACTTCAGACACTAATCTAGATCTATTAGGTCTAAAAATGGACTAATCTAAACTAGAGCAATAAATAAATAGTAAAACCTCATAATTTTTTTCGTATTTTGTCAAAATGTGTGGCAAAAAAATTTCAAATACCTTGCCCAAGCATTATTGCAAAGAAAAGCAAAATCTTAAAAGTTAACAGTTGCAAAACGATTTTTGCAATATTTTTTAAACCTTTAAGTATAGGTTATTTGTATTAAGTTCAAGCTGTACTAAATCTCGTTGTTGGGTTTATTAATACCAGATGATACATCAGACACTAATCTAGATCTATTATATCTAAAAATATACTATTCTAAACTAGACCAATAAATAAATAGTAAAACCTCCTAATTTCTTTTTCCTATTTTGTCAAAATGTGTGGCAAAAATTTCAAATAACTTGCCCAAGCATTATTGCAAAGAAAAGCAAAATCATAAAAGTTAATAATTGCAAAACGAATTTTGAAACATTTTTAAACCTTTTAAGTGTAGGTTATTTGTATCAAGTTCAAGCTGTACTAAATCCAGTTGTATTAATACCAGAGGATACTTTAGACCCGAATCAAGATCTGCTAGATCTAAAAATCTACCCAGATCAATAAACTAATTAGTAAAAGCTCCTGATTTATTTTTTATATTTTAACTATGCTTATATTTAAAGAGATTGAAAGAAAAAATATAAGACTTGTCAAAATGTGTGACAAAAATAACTTGCCCAAGCACTATTGAAAAGGAAATCCAAATCATAAAAGATAATAACATCAAAACAAATTGTGTTTACGCAAGAAGAAAAGAAGTAATAGCTACAAACTCTATTACTTTTTATTACTACATTTTATTTGACTATCAATGTTAATTTGTCACTAATGAAGGGGATAACTTTAATAGCAGTAAGTGAACTATAGATGATGGTAATTATGCTTTTAGTTTGCAACTTAGGAACACAACAAGACTTGAAAAAAATGTCTAAAAACTCCTAATCTCAAATGAAAAGGAAAATAAAAACATTAATAACTAATAGTCGTTAAATGAATTAAAATTACATTAAAAGTTAAGGAGTAGCAGTAACACAATCTATTACATTTCTTTGACTATCTAAGATCAATTGGTGCTATGAAAAGTGGTAAATTTGATAACATTAAATCTAATATAAATAAAACTAATCGGGACTTTAGTTTGCTGTAAAGGGTATAGAGATCTACGAAAATTCAAAGCAACCCAAAAATACCAATTTAGAATAGCAAAATAAGTACTGTTATAAGAACTAGGAAACACTAACAAAAGTACATGGAAATAAAATTAAAGCTTTCCAAACCATGTTTCCACAATGTTGTTGGGATTTACTAGTGTAGTAAAATATTTAACACTGATGTGGTGTACACAAAACAACAAACAGCAGACTAGAGATGGTATTAAAAAGTATTTTAACACTAGACGTATAAAAGTTAGATGGTTTTGTTTCAGGCATGACCTCTGATAGAATTCATTATATCACGTTTGACTTGCATTTAATTCGGTATCAGTTGGCCGAAGAAAGTAATGAAGGAAAGAAGAGACATTCTTTAGAATGGTTATAATTGAGAGATAGATGGATATGGTTGATACAAGGGGAGGGGGGGGTACTAGCTAGAGAATCAAACTTGGACAGGAGTATATGGCAATTGAAACTTATGACTTGATGTCTTATTAAGTTATAAATACATGCAAGTCAAGGTAAGTAATAGCACTACTATTCCATTTTGTGGGGAAAAGTAATTAAAGACTGATAACACAATTTCACAATACAGGACATAGAAAGCTATGAACCTGGTCTTTTGAGAAAATATAACAAGTTAAGCAGACAAGAGGAAATATAAAGTAGAGAAAACTTATAGTTGGCTTCAATTTATTTTTAAATTTCACTTAAAACTGAAGTATCAGTATAAATCTATTTATAATATTTCGCCACTTTTGCTAATACATGCAATGGTAATCCTTGATTATATACTGAAATAATAGTGTCCAGTGGTTAGGGAAGATGACGTCCAGAAACAGTTAAAAAACTGGTGCAACAGCCTCTGTGGACGCTGATTCCTATCATCTGTTCTTCCTTTGCCATAATCTCCGGTTAGTTACTAAAGGAACAGATACTCGATTTCTCTCCCTCACACAAGGGGGTTGGGTTGGCAAACCTGACATGTCGAGCTGGAGTCAAAGCAAGATAGGACGCTGGAAACGCTCCCCAGAAATAGCAACAAAATTGTTTATTGATGTTACTTTTTGTTACACATACTTTATCCAGGTCAATATCTGTTTACTTAGTTAAGTATTTATTGCATTTTGTTTTTATGTTACTGAAGATGGTTTTAACACTAGATTGCCCAAGGCAGTCATTTTGACAGTTTTTTAATTTCAATTAGAAAAACAATTATGAAATATAATGACACAATTTCTTAGAATTTGGTGAATTTTTCTATAACATATAAATGGGTTTATGAATAATTGTAGTTACTTCCACCCTCCTTTATTATATAATATTAAAAATTAATTTTAAACAAATTTCTTTACATATTTGTTATTTTTTCACAATGCAGTCATTTTGACTGTTTTGGGGCAATATATGTATACAAAAAATCTCGGGCAATCTAGTGTTAACTAACGTACCACTGTAAAAATTCCCAACTCTGGTAACTTTAACTCTACCTCTTATCCTTTATTTATATTATGGCTAAAAGTTTTCTGGGAATATTATAATTTGTTTAAAATATTACATATAGCTAGCTTTAAACTTATTGAATATAAAATAAAAATCAAACACATATATTGGCTACATCTCAGAGAAATTCATTAATTTTATTAAATTCAAATAATATTTGCAATGGAGTACAGAAATGGAACAAAAGTTCTATTATTACCCTCACATAGTAAAAACTGCAACCAATACAAACAAACGCATTGTAATACTAAAAAGTTTATTCCGAATTAAGATTTTTACGAAACGCATAAAATTTTCTGCACGTAAAATGATTTTTAAATAACTCTTTCTTGTCGGATTATTTCTATTTATTCCTAATCATTTTCGAGAAAGAGTATTAATTCTGGTGGAATCAATTGTGTTAGCACAGATAATTTTCTTAACAATATATCGTTCGCGAAATAAATATGGAAAAGTTCGAATATAAAAACTTTGCTACACAAACGAGTCCCGCGAAGTTCTTTTTACAATGCATAAAATCACCTTTTTTATGCCCGTCGAAGATCGTAAAATTTTATGACCGTAGAGATATTTACAATGTAGCTAATCGAGAAAATGTAAGTTTAGACTGGTTATAAATTTAGTTTCCAGGTTTCATTTTCACAGTGCTTTTATTCTTAGACCATCATCTTGATGCAATACTTTATCAGATGAAGTATTGCAGCATCTCATCACTTTTTTTTTTGTATTTCTCTTTTGCGTGTAAAATAATAAATCATTTTCCATATGGCCCGGCATGGGAAAGAAATAACATTTTATTATATCTAGAGGGAAAGTAGATACCGTCTCACTTCGGAAATATTGACCTGTATATTTAAGTATATGACTTAAATATAAATAAAATGTTAGCTAGTAAAGCCCTTAAAATAATTTGAAATGCCTAGGGGTATGTGTCCAAAATTTAAATCTAGTTTAAATAAGGTGCAATTTATTCTATGTTTTAGTACTAATAGTCAGA
>CM063511.1:122559330-122566830 GCA_032207245.1 Pardosa pseudoannulata
GAATGCTTATGTGGCCAGGGACATCCGTCAAAATACGTTAATTTAATATAATAAAAATAATAAAATCATAAAAAGTTGAAAAAATAGTAAAAATGTATTTTAAAAATAATAAAACAACTTTAGGAATATGAATTTAAAAAAAAGCAGAAAATATTAAATTAGACACTTAGAAAAATTTAGCAGCCTCGAGGACAGAACCTCCAACCTGAGAAGTACGACAACCAAATGTCCAGACACTCTACTGAGCGTTCCATGTTAAAACATGGGAAGAAGCTAAATAGAGTATATGAAGGTCGCGTACGTAATAGAATGGACATCAGAGGCTTTAATATTGACAGTGATTATTTGGTGGTATATATGAATGATATCCAAAATGATAAATTTAATCTCCTGCTCTTCACAGGGGAGAATAAGGCTTGAAATAATACCATTAAACCTTCAAAAAGTGGTGATGGTGTGGATTTCGAACTCGCTGTGAATTTTGCTAACCCTAAGTCATAAAAAATCCAGTATGGATGTCTGTATCCATTCCAGGTACAACCGCTTCATTTTTCACGGACAGACAACTTAGGCTACTATTATATAGGGGATTTTTACCAAATTATTCGTTATTTGATAATTATTAAATATATTTAAAGTGGTCTTTAATAATAGACATTTAATAGAAAATTAATTTTTTATGATACGGGAGATCGTTTTGAAAATTTATAAAAACTATTTTATGTTACTTAGAAAACATATTTAAAGCTTAATCAAAATTAAGAAACTACAATGTTTTGAGAAATCAAAACTGTTTCTCTAAATTAATGTATTTTATGATTAATTTCGAGATAATTGATATCTAACTTCAAGGTTATATTTTTCTTCAAACAATTTAATATTTTGCACATATTATAAATTTTGAACAATTCACCAGATTTAAGGTTATCTTGTCAAAACCTAACTAACTTCGTGAAAACAAATCACTTATTTGGACTAAAATGTTTATAATATGCATATAATTATTATTAATCCATAAATCCTTTAATTTCTCAAATAAGATGGGGAAATATAACACTGAGAACGCAAATATTTGACACAACTCTAAATATTAAAGAAAATGAAGTTTTCCTCATACTTATATACAAATTAAATACACATATCTTCGATTGTTCCTGGACAGGAGTCAATTATGTTATAGTGTTTTATATTGTTTAATTTTTCTATGTTCAATATTTGATTTAACCAAGCAACGCACCTTCAAATGTATATTTTTAAGCTACGAGGTATAGACCTATTAGAGCGATTCATCGTTGACTGATTCTGACACTTTCTGAAAAAACACACGTAAAAGTATAGGTTAAATAGATCCATATCTAACAGAAAATAGTATTTTACGACATAAAGAATAGTTTAAAGTTTATAAATTTAAAGAGATAGTAGTTAAAATTAGAGAGATAATTGGCGTAATATCTTTAAGCTACGAAGTATAACAGATGCATATATGAAAGTCTGTGGGTTTTCTTATTCCCCTAATATCTAGGATATTTAAAACTGTTTGAAATCAGTTTGAAGATTAGTTATAAACCTGACTTTTCTTTGCAAACCAAATTAAACGTAAGACAAGGGAAAATTTTTCAGTCTAAACTAGACATGTGTTTTGAAAAAAAAATAGAAAAAATAGTATTTTGTTTAATTTTAATAATCTTATGTTTACACGTATAAGATTTAAAGTTTTTCAATTGTTTACTATAAAAAATGCTAAACAGATTTTAAAACAAAATTTAATTAAATGCAAAATAAAAAAAAACAATTATTTTTAAATTATTTACTTTTGAGAAGAAAAAATGTCCTATTTACCAAGTCCATAAGATTTCATTTAACTAAGATTCTTACGTAGTCAAAATAGTACATGAAGACATGACAGACTAACACTTACACTCTTAAAAAATAATTACGTTTATAAATTTATTCTGTTTGGTTTGGTTTTGGAGTGCTACGGTCTACTTTTTTGCAACACGAGGGCTAATGAGACCGAAACCTACAGCTTTAAGCCGATTACGAACTGTTACGAACATCCATGCCCCCTAACCAATCGACCATTGTTCGGCGTTACTCTGTTTGAGACATATAAAAAGTAAACAATGAGGAGGAACGATTATTACCAAGTCCATAACAGTTCACTTAACTAAGATTCTTAGGTAGTCAGAACAGTACATGAAGACATGACAGACTAACACTTACACCCTTAAAAAATAATTACGATTATAAAGTTATTCTGTTTGAGATACATATAAAATAAACAATGAGGAGGAACAATTATTATCAAGTTCATAACAGTTCACTTAACTAAGATTCTTAGGTAGTCAAAATAGTACATGAAGACATTACAGATTAACACTTATACTCTTAAAAAATAATAATGATTATAAAGTTATTCTGTTTGAGACATATAAAAATTAAAAAATGAGGAGGAACGATTATTACCAAGTCCATAACAGTTCACTTAACTCAGATTCTTACGTAGTCAAAATAGTACATGAAGACATGACAGACTAACACTTACACTCTTAAAAAATAATTACGATTATAAAGTTATTCTGTTTGAGATATATATAAAATAAACAATGAGGAGGAACAATTATTACCAAGTCCATAACAATTCACTTAACTAAGATTCTTAGGTAGTCAAAACAGTACATAAAGACATGACAGATTAACACTTACACTCTTAAAAAATAATTATGATTATAAAGTTATTCTGTTTGAGACATATATAAAGTAAACAATGAGGAGGAACGATTATTACGAAGTCCATAAGAGTTTACTTAACTAAGATTCTTAAGTAGTCAAAATAGTACATGAAGACATGACAGACTAACACTTACACTCTTAAAAATTAATTACGATTATAAAGTTATCCTGTGTGAGACATATATAAAATAAACAATGAGGAGGAACGATTATTTCAAGAGATATTGTTGTGGGTTTAATGAAAATAATACCATTAACGAAACAAGTATTAAATTCTTAAAAATACGCTAAGGGTCCAAAACTTGAAAACTTCTTTTGCAGTTAATTACTAATTAAGCAGTACTTTATAATTAAAAGAAAAATTGTCCTCTTCTTTTTTTTCGCAGCTATTTCACTTACTACCCAACTTATTATGACATAAAAATTTTCATTCTGCGAAAGAAAAGAAGATTACCTTCATTCCAGAGGAAGAATGGAAAGACATCGTGCCTCTGGTTGAAAATTATGTCAAGTAATTTTAAACAAGGAATGTAATTAACTGACACGTAATGTATCGGCCAAAGAGAAAGGGGGATCAGACACTTTCATCAACACAAATGGCTTTTGTTTCAAGAATACCAGCTGCTGAATGACTAATTAGTTTTGATTGGAGTAATAATTAATCACAAGAAAGGAGTTTTTACGATGTCAAAACTCTTCCTGTTTCTATAGAGTACCATTATACATAGACGCTTATAAATTTCAAAGAGCCTTCTTTTGTCGAACTACTAAAAAAATTACTCTTTAATCATTGTTATTCTATAATTTTTATGCAAAACTCGTAATTAATTCGCTGCATAATGGAAATATATACCTTTTTGACATACCGTGGTTAATTCATTCTATTTTAATTTAAATTTAATCATTGTGGGCTAATGAAGCACGGTTTTAATTTCCATTTCGTAAAATCCGTTGTCATAAATGAGTAATTATCTAGAGCCTCAAGAAAATCCTTTTTAATGCTTGTATCCGAATTATTTTGTGAGGTTGTTTAACCTAAAATAGATATAAAATCCTCAAAAAATGTGTAAAAGTCCAAAATTCCTCCTAAAGTGTTTATTAAATAAGATTTAACTTTATAATATGTTTTTCTTGTTACTTCTGTATAATAAATACTTGAAATTATAATTTAAAACGTTTACAGAAAGTTACCACATATCTTTCTATTTAGAATATCTATGATATTCTTTTAAGAATACATCAATAAATGAAAGTTTATCTATATCTTATATCCTATCTAAAGTCCTAAAACTATTAGGGAAAATATTCATTCATTTCATTTGCTTTTGATATAGAAATTTACATTTTTTTATAATAATTTACAACTTGATTTAATATTAATTTACAATTTACAATTTGATATATTAATATATATTTATATATCAAATTGTAAATATATATATATATATATATGTATATATATATATATATATATATATATATATATATATAATTGTAAATTTAAATATATATATATTTGATATATAATATTAATTTAGAATTTGATATAGAAATTTACAAACGTATAATTGTTGACAATGGTCATAACAACCCACGTGAATTTTAGTGAATTTTGTATAAAGTACCAATCATAATCGTATGTGGAATATTTATTTTGAATGTAAGCATTTAAATACTACTAAGCATGTTCGCATTAGTTTCTTGGGTGATACTCATGCGACCGATGTTTATAAAAGCAATATTTATATAGATATGTCTAAAGCTAATTACATAACCCTTAGTACATAATTAGCTTTATTATTAAAATACAGGCAGGATTGTACTTCCTGCATTGATCCAAATTATATTATGATCTATATAAGTAGCTTCAAATTTATTCAAAGCTGTAGAAAGATTTGATAAATGATATTCAAATCAAACCGATAATGAAATTATATTTCTCTAAACATATTCAAACTCATTTCGGCCTTTTCATAAAATGGGTTCTAATGTATGAAACAATTTTAATATATAATAATAATAATTAATATCAAGGAATATATAGGAAGAATAATTTTTAGAGGAAAATGTTTATCTAATCCTATGAAAATCATTTCTGCCTTTTCACAAAACAGGTTAATTCTCGAGTGTTTGAAACTTTAAACCTTCTTATATATTGGATATGAACAGCCTGCATGCTGGGGCTCATAGCGCTGGGGCAAATCTGAAAGAATATAAGTTCGTAGACCAACTATGAGATAAATAATTGAATACCATTAGGATTTTCAAAGTTATTGACAAACTCAAAGTTGATCACAAAGTAGTTAATGCTTTACTTTTTTGTTATTCTTTGAAAGTAAAGGATTTTTTCCAAATATTCTGTTTAAAAATTAGTTAGAATATTGTCAAATTGGATCAAACGTGTTTGATATTAAAAAAATACACTAAGCATTTATTACATATTTTTTTTAAATTACTAAAAAAAGAAACAATATGTTTAAATAGTCAACACTTTTAGGAATCCTACTGATATTCAATCAAATATTGAAATATATTATATTGTACAGCCTCTTTGAATGAGGACTAAAGGTTTATAATACAAAATTTCAATTGATTTTCTTTCTTTTTTGCACATTATTCAGTTCTATTTATCCTATGATGGCGATGACCCTTTCAAATCCATTATTTCAGAATCCTGACACTGCAGATTGAGTTTTCAGTATTTCTTTAAAATTTTGGAGTTGAATTGTCATCTTCATACCTTTACTCAGATATTATTATGAATCTGCTTATGGTTTTTCCTGTTGCTGTCTACGTCATTGTTAAAATCAACATCCTATTGGAGCGGCTACTGCTCTTCTCATCTTCTAATGTGGTGCTTCGATATCATTTAGCAGTTTCTTCCCTCATTATTTTCCCCACTGACTAAAATATTTTCTATCGTAAGTCCCACCCCTAAAAGACATGGATATATTTTTACTCCAACAAGACATGAAGAAAAGTGATGGTATTCAAGTACTAGAAAGGCCCATAAATATCATAACTGTCACTAAGTAATTTATGTAAGTTGCTGCTTCGTGTTCGACTACTCTATTACCAAAATCGGTAAAATTCATGAAAAATAGTTTATGATTCTCTAATAAAATGCAAGATTTTATTTGTAACCTGTACTCACAGTTTGATAATTTATACGAAACATATCTTTTAATAAATAACTCAATTTTCATCGAAAAATGTTTTATGTCAAAATACTGAAAATAACCAAATATATACTGTAAGTGGTTATTTTAAAAGGTAGAAAAAATACGAAAGATTCTTTGGACTTTAGCTACAATAATATGTTCAAAACAACGAATTAAAATTTCTGTAAGTAAATTTAACGACTGACTAGTTTAATGGCCACACCAAATGCTTTGGCAACTGTACAATTTCACTACCAATTTTCTTACCTTGATGTCAGTGTCCACTTTAGCTTTCATTATGTCAAATAATTGTGGAAAATGACATTATATAATAGGTAATGGTAGCTGGTTCATCGAACAACAAGAAACACATAAAAAAGTATTTAAAAATGGTTTTACTTGAGAAAAACGGTACAAAATCCATTAAAAATTAAAAATTTTGTTTAAGTCTGGAGTTGGCGATACTAGTTTAAAATCTGTACAACTGGGATTCCAATTATGATGAACAGGATTTTGCATTTACTAAAATGATTTAATTTTTTATCCAATCTAATTTTTAAGACTGAATAGTGTACTGTAACCGTAATTGAAGGTATGTGGAAAGTTTCAGACCTCTAACTTCGCAGGAAGAGAGTTAAAAATTAGTGTCAAAGTAAAAACTGACACACAATAAATTTTATAAACTCTATTACAATAATTCAGGACTAGTAATATTTATTTAATAGACGCTATTTAATTACGCAAATTCCTCATACTATCTGCTTTTTTTCCAGTTCAAGTTCATTTATTGATAGATGATAAAATACTTAATTATTATTTGAAATACATTTTGTTTTCTTGTAAACATTTTACTAATAATTTATGTGCTCGTATTCCTTTCAGAAAGAGTTTATATATGTTATTTAATGAGATCTTTATGTTATGTTCGACATTAATAAAACTGAATTTTAAAGCATTTAGCAAAATTTTAATAATATATCGGAACATTACTAAACATTACATGGATTCAACTATACCAAATTATAAATAGGAGTTTTCATTTCTAACTAAAACTGGTAATTATTTGTTAATCTCTGTGTTACAATTTCTATAGTAAGGAAAAATATATTATTCAAATGCGAAATAATCAAATGGAAATTCTTAGTTTCTTAAAAAACGAAACCTTAAGAACTGCGTAAATCATTTGTTTATTACTCGTGTTCAGCATTATGTGTTTGAAATTAAAATATTTTTGAATATATTCATAAATATTTATCACAAAATTAGAATTTTCTTCCCATAATTTTAATATACAGATAATTAAAATTCGGAAGGAGGTTCATTGAAATTCCTTTTAAATAAGCGAAAATTAACCCTAATTTACAGTTCATTAGAATCAAATGAATAATTCAAGAATTTAAAATACCATTATGAAAGCTGAAATATCGTTCATATGTTACTGAAACAACGTTTTATGCATATTTTTGATTTTTAAAGAAAATTAAAGCTTTTTCTTTGTTAAAGATTAGTATAAAGAAAAAGAAATTAAAAAAAAATATTTTTGGTTTTGCCCTTGTTCCGTAATTTTGAAATCATGTTTTTCTTAAAACTTGCTACAGCTGTACCT
>CM063511.1:122569983-122599983 GCA_032207245.1 Pardosa pseudoannulata
ACAGTAGAAATATACATTTTAAACTTTTCGCTGAGTTATTGACAGGATATGTATATCTTTGTTGTTTAAATGTAACATTGCATAGATAGGTTTGTTGCAAATTTTTGTATGAATTCTAAAGTAAAGTAAAGTTTGCTATTGCTTAAAAGTATTAAAAGGTGTTATTCATAACCATGTAGTAAAGAAAATTAAATTCTCTCCTGAAAGGATTTTATAAGTCTAGATTATTTTAAGATGCATTTACAGATATTTACGAAAACTACATTTGATGATTACTGTATAAGTGTCCTCCAATGAATGACCGATTGCAGAGGTTACTGAACTTAAAAAAATAGTGGGTTGGGGATAATGCGCAATGCAGAAATAAAATCTATAACTAGTTATACATTTATTTCGATGAAATAGGTACAACCTAATATACTTATTATAATGCAATTTATTTAGTCCTCATTGTGTATCCCAATAGGTAAGACTAATAAAAAATTATTACATTCTTACAACAATTTTATTGAGCTTTATCAACAAATTTTGTTCAATAGTAAAAGTACTTATACAGAGATTTATTTTTAGTACAAGTATGGCTAGTTGCAAATATAAACGCAATTAAACTTTTTTAAGTTAGTTTTCAAAGGTTTCAAATTGCATTTCCTTGCATATTATGGCATATTGGAGTGAAATATAAGAAACTGCTTTTATATTACTAATATACCCTTCATATGGGCTCACAGCATGTCCAAATATGTATTTTACAACTAATAAAACATTTTGTTATAGTAATATTTATTTAACCAAGCAACTATTAAAGAGCATCTTGATCTGGTGGACAGCAATATTCCCTGCTGATCGCACTTATCAATGAAGTAATCTCTGACCTTAATCAACGATATTTTCTTTAAATAGTGGTGGTAGCTTACCTTATACTAGCTAAACCGTAAACTAGTGTCAACTTTCTGTCTGTACTGAATATCTCAATACAACGAGTGTTTCTTAATATACTTGGAGTGCATAAACATCCGTTGCAGGTACGCCAGACCTCATTAAGATGTACATGTTGGCCTTCCACTTCACACAAAATAGACAGACACTTGGCGTTCAAGATCCTCCATTGTAAGTATGTCAGACTCATTAATGTCTACATGTTGGCCTTCCACCACTTCACACAGAATAGACAGACACTTACCTTTCTTGATCCTCTATTCCAGATACGTCAGACTCATTAAGGCATACATTTTAGTCTTCCACTTCAAAAAATATAGACACTATGAGACAAAAGTTGTTTTTATTTTATGTCGCAATTAATTTGGTGAACAAAGGATGCTTCTCTTATGGACTTTCGACAATAGGCATGAGTATTTGGAGATATGTTGATTTATGACTGATGACTGCTCATTTTGCCAGGTAGTTTTTTTAAAATCCTGCATTTAGTTAGTTCTGAGATATGAAATTAGATTTCTGGTAAGAAAGGTCACGTTACGACCTGATCATTAAGATATATTTACATAAGGAACAAAAAATAGTAAACAAAAAATAGTTCGAAACGTTTTTCATTGGTGTTTACACAATGAACTTGTGAACTTCCAGTTTTAGAAATGTTTGACCATAATTTTCATAAAAAATAACTCATGTTGAAAATTATATTTATATCGTTAACGTACAAGTAAAACTGATCAGATAAAAATGAGTTGGGCTTTAAACTTTAAAAAAATGAATATCCATTATATGAATTTCTTTAAATTTAAAATGGCTAAGACCTCCTACAATTAGAAAAGAGTTAGTCACTTTTCCTTGATGAATATGATTAAACAACTGACAACTTGGGGCACATACTTCAAAATATACATTTCCTGACTTCTTCATTTATACATAAAAAATATACGCATTTATAATTTCATTAGATTTACAAATTAATCATTAATTCCATTGTTTTATTAAATAATATAAATTGAATAATTACCATATAGAGTTTTTTTTTACATGATATGGTGTTATAAAAATTCTATACCTTATAAAAAATAAAACATGCTTCAATAAATTAAAAAATGGACATACACTTAAGTGAACAACTTTTCTTTCATTATGATGAATATTATCGTTTACAAAAAATATTGAATTAAAACCTTCGTATTCTAAAAACAACTTATTTTTTTATAAAATTAATGAATAAAAATAATAATTTTAGTAAAAAATAATTATATTCATTGAATTAACTATTATAATAAAATGTATTCATACAATTTTCTTCCTTTTTCAGATGGATATAATTTTACGAGTATACCTAATTACCAAAAAACACTTTTTGAGACAAAGAAAAAACTTCTATATTTTCCATTACGTTACTGAGTTTATTTACATTCTACTTTATTAATTAACTAGGGATTACGATAGAAGCTGAGACATATTCATTTTTTTAAATTTCAAAAGCAGCTTCTTTTTTAAAAATTCTCTCTTTGAATGGTGCAGAATGTCTCTTTAAAAGTTATAAAATTAGAAGTTAATTTATTTAGAAGCATGCCCTTCCGAATGATGAATTTGTATTTGTTTAGTTATGTAAAAGTCTTTTCATTCTCGAGTAATTTATGGTGAAAATTTTTTAGTTTATTTCTAAATCCCCCCGATTTCTATTTACTTCTATATCAACATGGTTTAGGGGCTAATTTTAAGACAAAATCTTTCTTAGTGTTCTCATACATCTACAAGTGCCTATATTCTTAAATTATTGTTCCCAGCTTCAATAATTTTAGCTCTGGATTCATATGTCAGTCAGTCAGTCAATGATTTCTCATTTTATATAAATATAAAAAGTCGCTTAGAATGAAAGTTTTAGTGAATTTCATGAAATGACAGAAACTTTTTCTTCTTTTAACTTTCATATAACTCCATGAAGGTTGAATTTAGAAAAATTCCTTCTTAGCTGTTACATATATCGTAATGTATCCTGAAATTCAGGACTATATGCACCAAATTTCTTAAATATGTGCTCCAAATTTTAAGAATATGTGCACCAAATTTCAGCTCCTAAATTTTTAAGCGAGTATATAATAAATTTCTAGCTAAAAAGTCTCCATTAAAACAGCCTATTTTTGATTCAGTACAAAATAAAAAGTAAAAAAACGAAAATTAAATATTTATTTTCTATTTCATTAACAAAAAAACTGTTTCATACATCATTAATAAAGTCTAACTTAAAGAAAACTATTTCGTTTTATTAAATTAAGTAATATATTAGAAAAATACATAAAATATATACACCTATGGAAAAAATATAAATACATTTTTCTAAAAAATACCATTTAAAATTTTTATATTGAAAACTAATTATTTATATACAATAGCCGATTACCTTTTTATCAATGTTAATTATTTTAATGCATGCCAAATACTTTATCCTATAGCAAGATAAAAGCCAATTTGTATTTAATTTTTAATGTTTTAACAGTATTTGATATTTTTAGGTTATTTCATTTCAATATGATTTAAAAATTGAGATGGTTATCTTGCTGGTAAATGATATTGATTTTAAATGTAAGAAATGAAATGAAATACAATTTTTTTTTGTTCCAATCCAACAGGTGATACAGGCATTATAATAACTCCCGACAGAAATGGAAAGAATAATAAACAAACAGTAACATATACAATAGAACAAGCACAAGAACTGTATAAAAATAGAACACGAGAATTACATTAAATTAACGTGTTCAAAGAGTCTCTGGCCTCCCAGCATCGGCAGTAGAATCATTTTTTGGTGACAGATGAAAAGTCAAGGAGATGATCACCTTTCATCCGCACACCAGTACGGCTAAGAAAACAGCAGGACTATCCACTATCCGGAGACAAAAATTAGCATATAAGCAATCGTGCTTAGTCGCGAGACGAAAAGAAGCTACAGCACTGCTTCTTGGGCAATCGCAGAGATTAAAGATGAAATTTCTCTACGGTTTTTATTTCGTCCTTTCTTTCAGTAATGATATATGTATTGTCTTGGGTGTTTGATTAACCATTGACGAAACAGACTTATAGCTGACGAGGTTACATGTAGCCTGATTAATAAAACAACCTTTCTTGGTCAGCCCATCTGCTTTTTCGTTGCCGGGAATACTCAATGGGATGAAATCCATTGTAGTGCGATTATTTTATGTTTTTTGTGCATCAATCCCATTAAAGATGCATGATGGACATAGAGCTAGGAGCTCGAGAGAAATTGGCAATGACCAGAATTGCAGCTTGTGAATCTGAAAAAATGCCAGCCTGATTGAAGAGGGAAGGGTGAACATTTAGGTGAGTTAAAGCTACCTTAATAGCTTCAACTTCTCCATCAAAACAGGTCATGGTTATACCCAACGGAAGATAGTGAGATAAATGCTTACAATAAGAACGTTCCGGACACACTACCCTTCTAAAGCTTTGAGCCATCAGTATGTATGTGTTACCAATCTTCAGGACGCAAGGGGTTGTGTATAGTTTAAGTCCCCGCACTAAATAGGGCTGCAGTACAATCCTAGGTTTTTGAGACAGGACTCATAATATCTATATAAAACAACATTCTACTAATCTTCATAGGATTTAGGGGAGGCAGCAAAGGTTCCAATCGGTATCATATATCAAATCTAACCATTTCTTTTAATACAGCCTGAGGAAAACCTTCCTACTTCTTCAGCCTACGAGGTCCCGATATAAAAAAAAACAACTAAATATATATTTGAAGATGGAGCATTTTTAAAGTCCTTATAAACGATACATTATAAGAGGAACGGGACCTTTTATTTTATCATGAATTGAAAAATGGTTTGTAATAAATATTTAAATCTCTTAAAGGGGTATAACAACAGTTTGAATTTTGCTCTGTTAACCCCTTAAAGCACGAGTTTGGTTTAGAAAAAATTATAAAATATGACATATTTTCTTCACAGAAAAGGGATATATAGGTACAATGTAAGTTATTTTTTGCAATTTCAGTTTTGGGGGTGACTAGATTGGAAAGAGTAAAAAGTATATAATAATTGTTATACAAACAAAGTGTAAACGATATTACATGCTTAATTTGAATTTCGCCAGTGTCAGACAAAAATGCGTTTAAGGGGTTAATCTATCACTCTTTCAGTTTTATATTTATACATTTTCAGTCTATATTTTATAACAAAGATACTCAAAGAGTTTTATATAACCAAATTTTTCTATCAAATGCATTTTAAACATGTTTTCTTAATCAAAAACTCTTAATTTTTACTATAAAAAAACCTTTTTTCTAAACAAAATTTTAAAATTGTTAAACGCTTTACATATAAACATATTTTAAGGTAACAAAATGCTCTAATTTTTAAAAAAAATTCTAAAATATTTTAAAATTCATTTTTTTCACAGAAAATTTAAATGCAGTATTTATTTATTTTTGAAGACTTTATCTATGAAAAAAAAAAAATTGTTAGAAAAGTGTTAACATAAAGATTAATGCTTTTGAATTATCTCATTCAAAAATTAATTAAATTTTTAATTCATTTTACTTTCAAATAATTATAAAATCAAAAAAACTAAATAATCAATTTTTAAATTTTTAAAACAAACATAATAAACAAACTTAAAAAATAAATATTCTCATTGTCTACTTACAACAAATATTGGATTTAACAGATAATCAAAATTTCCTTTTTTTGCTTTTTGTTTCAAAATAAATTAAATTTAAAAAAATATAATTTTATTATTCATAATTTTTTTTCATAGACTAATTCTAAAATGAAAACACGAAAATTTTAAAATCTTGAATTATTTAGTTTACTACTCAACTAAAAATATAAATTTAAATTGATAATCTCATATAAAATGATTAAATTATACGTTTCATTTGTTCTTGAATTTATATTTATTTATTTTATCATAAGATTCATTATCTACTTTATCTTGTGTAATTTATTATTTATTATATTTTTTTCCATATTTTTAAACTAATTTTTTACAAGATAACTCAGGCTATTATTATATAGGGGGTTATTGGGTTTTCCAAGTAAGCTACAGTTTTTCTAAGAAATTTTACACTGATAAGATGTTGAAATCTAGCCTTTATTACTCTTATGTTATTGAGCTACCGTGGCTAAAAAGCTAAAATACGTGGCTAAGATACTTAAATTAGATAATTTACATACATAAACACATAGATTAATATAAATTACCATAAGGATTTAAAATATAGATAAATGCTTAGAATAAAAATTATATTATTAAAAATATTTCACGTCATTAAACGATTCAATTTAATGACAGTACTTTATCTTAGTGTCACTTTATTGGATTTAAAGGTAATTTAGTATTTTTCCCTAAATAGTTTAAATATTTTTTCTCAGAGAAATTTAGTTTATCTAATATATATCAGAGCAGCGCGATTGGAAGCTAAATTACGAGAGCTCTATACATATTTTCTCTGTCACAACCAACTCGTTTCGGTTAAAGTAATGAATTCCAATTCAGCCGTATTGATTGCTCGAATTCAAATACTTGCTTATTGAAGATCCTGTTCCCCATTAGGTATTCCAGCCCATTGCAAGGCTTTATAAATTATGCAAAATGCATCAGGATCCGGTTTATCCGCTTCTTCTCTGATGCTATCTCTGTTTGATTCATTATTAATAAACCTGGGCAGCCAATGCTGTACTAAGATAGCGAGATATTTTTTTATGCCTGGCTTGGGTTTTGTGATCAGTAACGAAAGGAATGTGTCGTAAAAAATGTTTCACTGCGAGGGTAATATAAGAGTATTGCATAACCTATAACTTTTATTACGTGACTGATTGCTTCAGAGGATATTTTTTGGCCTTATGGAATTTCGTAATAAAATTGTACATAATTCGTTGCAAATAGCTCAGTTAAATTGTTTAATTTATACTCAGCTAGTGGTTTTTTTTATAAAATATTATAACTCTTTTTGCTTAAGGAAATATTTAAAAATAAATTTAAGTTCTAAAATCACTGAAATTTTTATAAGAACTTTCATAAAATATTTTTATGTATATAGAGTAGACAGATATCGAATTACAATCATAAAAATAAAACTTCTGTGACAATATCTCAATTGCAAATGCAAATAGTACCCATAGGTTCACGAACGATTATCCATGATATTAATAGCTGTTGTTGTGACTTCCAACCAAATAATCTAATAATTTCATCTCAACAGATGGCGCTGTATGCGCGTTTCAGAAGTTGAGAAAATTGTACATGTAATTGTTTCTGTTGTCAGTCCTTTGTTACGTTGTTGTACTGTTACGTTGAATAAAAAACTTATAAAACGAAAACGTGGCTCGCACTGGATTACTCCAAACTAGTAGCTTAATACTCCAATTCATAATAGCTGTTGAGGAACGCAAATAGTCGCATTGCCAAGCTCCCAAATGATATTTTCAGAGCGGGCAGACCAAGCATGGGGTGATCTTCCGCTTGGTCACTACTTCTATAGTACGAGGACCAACTTGATTTGTTCATTAGGATCCCTCGGAGTATCTCGCTCTAGTGCAGCTGCTTATCAGCTTTAGACATGGTCGCCTATTATGACGAGGTCTTTTGGATCTGGTGCAGACTGTAGACTTTTCCTCTCAAGGTTAACAAGTAACAGCAAAGTTAAGATATTAGACATATATAAGGTAGGTTTTTGACACTTTTATACCATTGGGAGAGTTACTGTAGAACACTATAGAGATAAGCGTTACTCATTCAGTGGTTATTTTTATCATATATTGGTTATATTTCTGTGGTTATTTATAATTAGTCGTTTATTATTTAGGGCTACTTTCAGACATATCATGGAAATAACACTTAGTAGTTATAAGATCGCCAGAACAATTTCGATTTTTCTATATCTGGTAGTCAGTCACACCCTACTCATTTTTGGTATGACTTTTCATGGGTTCCACGCAATACAGCAGATTTGAAGATGAAATAACCAGAGCCGTAGATGTTTAAAACTTAACAAAGGTTGATTTATTTAAAACAGAAACATTTAAAGAAAAATTAACTATTTGTGGATGAAACTTTTTATTCAAGAAGGTATCGCTCTAGATCACCTAACTCACAAAGAGTTCAGCCTGCAGTGTCTCCCGCTTCTTTCTTCTCCAAACAAGAAACCTCTGTTTTCGGGGATATCAACCCCACCCATTTTGACCCTCATCCTTGGGGTAGCTGAAGCGGCCATGGCGCCTGGCCGACTAGGTTACACAAAGCAAAATTCCTTTTCTCTCTAAGTGCGTTGATAAATAACTCGCTTGACATCTCCAACAGTCCGTGCATCAAGAAGACCATTACTAGCACAATACTGTCGTTTTCAATTGTTTGGCGTCTTACTATGAACAAAAGTCCGCTTTAACAAACGCTCAACTTGACCACCAATAGAGGCGGACTTGAAGCTTACAGTAGCGTTACTTTTGATTTACAATGATGTCAGAACGATTTACTTAATCTGATTATGATAATGTAAACGAGTGGTTACCTGTTGTTATTCTGTCTATGCGTGCTTAATGTCTCGAAAAGCCTGGAAAACAAGGGTCCCAAGTTCTGGAGCCTTATGACTGTAGAGAACTTCTTATAGGGATGAACCAATTTCTATAGTAGCGTGTAGTTATAGATTTGGTCCAGCGTAGGGAAAGTTCATGGACATTTTCTACTGGTGGGATAGGTTCTAGTATTAACTGGAGATATTTTCATGGACATTTTGCATAAAATATGGCCGGTATGTAGTCTTGCAATTGAAGTGACATATTTATAGGGCCCCGAAATGCTTATTAAAGATGTTTCACTTGGTAACCATGTTTGAATCTCTACGTGTGACAGTGGGAAGTTGATCCAAATCTCGTGCTTCAAATTCACTTATTTCACTACGACTTCCACATGAACTGGAATCAACAGGAGAATGTAGAGTTATTGTTATAAGTATTGCAGATATTTAAATATGGAGACAATTTCTAAATAACTTTAAACTTCATTGATGCATATTTTAAGCCTATCAAGAGATTTTAATATATAAGTAACGGATGGTGAAATAAGCTTAGGATTAAGAAATTGTAAGAATTTGAGACATTGTTACACATCTATCTCATGATACAATTTTTCTGAGCCATCTATAACTTTATTTCTTCAGGACTTTTAGAAATTTTCAAAATATTTGATGTTACTCTAGCTTCTTTATATGAATTATAGACTTTTGAAATTCATGCGTTTAAATACGAATGTAATCTGTAACTTTGAAATATAATGCTCGGAATAATAAATGTCGTTATGCCTGTACGTTTGTGAAATGAATTTTTAAATATCCAATTTGACTATATCTGAAAATTTTTGGACCATTTTATAATGATATATTAATGTATCCTGTGTATATCACGCATAAACAGAAAACGAAATGATATTGTAGAATATTGAAGTTGTGTAATTAGGACTTTTCAGACATTTAGGTTTTGACCTCCATTTTTTATTTCATTCAACACAATATAACGAAAAGTCCTTAAAGTAATAGAAATAATGTCCGTCTCCGGAAGATGGAATTTCTTGAAATTAGAACAAGACTTTAAAAATATATTATTTTACATGAAGACGAATTAATGCTTTTAAGCTTTTTTTAATGGAAAAATATTCAAATTAAATACATAAAATAAACTATAAAATAGAGCAATAGAATAATATAAGACATCATATATTTCAGCTGTAAATTTTAGACACGAAATCAAATAAAGCACAGAAAAAATTGTTAAAAATGTTATTTCTTGGATCTCACTGTAAAATAATGTTTTAAATATATTAGAATACTCTGTTATGTAACTATGATTCTGTTTTTAATTATCTGCTTTAATTAATGTGAAAATATCTCGATACAAATATGCAAGTTTTTTTTTAAATATCGATTTTTTTCCGTAAGTTATTTTGAAATAAACATGTTTTTTGGAAAAGGAAATTACATTTGTAGAATCATGACATATTAAAATAGCACTATGCTATTAGAATAAGAGACCTTAAATATTTGTGAAATATAAGCCTTTTAATTATTTTAGTTTTAAATAATATACTAATATATTTAAATGAAAATGAAAGAAAAATAATTTTATATGACACAAATTATTTCCTAGCCAATAAATAGGAAAGTCTATAAAAATTAAATTAAAATTTTCAACGATAATAAATATAGAGATCATAAGTTTAAAAACACTACTTTAGAATATTTGGCAACAATGTACATGGGCAATATCTTTTATTCAGCTAAGTGTGAATGTTTGAACAGAGATGACTTTTAAAAGGAAAGCTAAAATTTCTCAAAGAATGTTTTCGTCTGTTGGTCACAAATAATTATGTTTATATGTAATTATTATCTAAAACTTTTACACATGATCAGTATTCGTATACAAAATTATAGGCGAATGGTTCAACTAATCGAGAACTTTTCATTTAACTGCTTCAAGTTTACTCACAGAAAACTATTTTAAAAATTAAGAAACACCACCTAAATAAATGAAACGTGTTTATATTAAGGCCATTCATCACTCAAGGCATTTGAATATTGTTTCTCTGTGTCAATTTGATTATCTCAAGTGATGCGTAGAACAGTCTTACGCTCGAATTTACTTTTCGATAAATTGATTAACAGATCGCTCATCCAAATTCTAAATTCTCTGAGTGTATCAAGAATATTATTTAGTATACACTTAATTTAAATCGTTAAAATTATCTACAACTGTTCTTAAAGTAGATAAAAAGATACCTTGTCAAGGATTATAACATATTTTACTGTCTTATCTATCAGTCGAAATTCATTCTTTAAGGTAGATATTCAAAAGCTGTTATTTTGTTTATAGATATTATAAGAATATTATTTAGTATACATGTAATTTAAATCACTAAAATTACCTAGGAATGTTTTAAGTTAGATAAAAATATACCTTGTCAAGGATTATAACAGATTTTACTGTCTTATCTATCAGTCGAAATTCATTCTTTCAGATAGATAATCAAAATCTATTATTTCGTTTTTAGATATTATAAGAATATTATTTAGCATACATGTAATTTAAATCATTAAAATTACCTACAACTGTTTTTAAAGTAGATAAAAAGATACCTTGTCAAGAATTATAACATATTTTACTGTCTTATCTATCAGTCGAAATTCGTTCTGTCAGGTAGATATTCAAAAGCTGTTATTTTGTTTTTAGATATTATAAGAATATTATTTAGTATACACGTAATTTAAATCATTAAAATTACCTACAACTGATTTTAAAGTAGATAAAAACATACCTTTTCAACAATTATAACATATTTTACTGTCTTATCTATCAGTCGAAATTCATTCTTTCAGGTAGATATTCAAGAAAGCTGTTATTTTGTTTATAAATATTATAAGAATAATATTTAGAATACACGCAATTTAAATCATTAAAATTACCTACAAATCTTTTTAAAGTAGATAAAAGATACCTTGTTAACGATTATAACATTATTTTGCCTTATCTATCATTCGAAATTCGTTTTTTCAGGTAGATATTCAAAAGCTGTTATTTTGTTTTTAGATATTATACAATTATTACTTAGTATACAAGTAATCTAAATCATTAAAACTACCTACAACTGTTTTTAAAGTACATAAAAAAGAAACCATCAAGAATTATAACATATTTTACTGTCTTATCTATTATTCCAAATTCGTTCTTTCATGGAGATATTCAAAAGCTGTTATTTTGTTTTTAGATATTATCAGAATATTATTTAGTATGCACATAATTTAAACCATTAAAACTACCTACAACTGTTTTTAAACTAGATAAAAAGATACCTTGTCAATAATTATAACATATTTTACTATCTTATATATCAGTCGAAATTCGTTTTTTCAGGTAGATATTCAAAAGTTGTTATTTTGTTTTTTGATATCAGAATATTATTTAGTATACATATAATTTAAATCATTAAAATTACCTACAACTGTTCTTACAGTAGATAAAAAAATACCTTGTCAAGAAATATAACATATTTTACTGTCTTATCTATGAGTACAAATTCTTTCTTTCAGGTAGATATTCAAAAGCTGTTATTTTGTTTTTAGATATTATCAGAATATTATTTAGTATGTCCATAATTTAAATCATTACAATTACCTACAACTGTTTTAAAGTAGATAAAAACATACCTTGTAAAAATTATAACATATTTTACTGTTTTATCTATCAGTGGAAATTCATTCTTTCAGATAGATAATCAAAAGCTCTTAACTTCTTTTTAGATATTATCCGATATTATTTAGTATACACATAATTTAAACCATTAAAATTACCTATAACTGTTTTTAAAGAAGAAAAAAAGATACCTTGTCAAAAATTATAACATATTTTACTGTTTTATCTATCAGTGGAAATTCGTTCTTTCAGGTAGATATTCAAAAGCTGTTATATTTTTAGATATTATATTAATATTATTTAGTATGCATGTAATTTAAATCACTAAAATTACCTACGACTGTTTTTAAAGTAGATAAAAAAATACCTTGTCAAGGAATATAACATATTTTACTGTCTTATCTATCAGTCAAAATTCATTCTTTCCTATAGATAATCTAAAGCTCTTATTTTGTTTTTAGATATTATAAGAATATCATTTAGTATACACATAGTTTAAATTATTATAATTACTTACGATTTGTTTTAAAGTAGATAAAAAGATACCTTGTCAAGGATTATAAAATTTTACTGTCTTATCTATAGTCGAAATTCGTTCTTTCAGGTAGATATTCAAAAGCTGTTATATTTTTAGATATTATATTAATATTATTTAGTATGCATGTAATTTAAATCACTAAAATTACCTACAACTGTTTTTAAAGCAGATAAAAAGATACCTTGTCAAGAATTATATCATATTTTACTGTCTTATCTATCAGTCGAAATTCCTTCTTTCAGGTAGATAATCAAAAGCTCCTATTTTGTTTTTAGATAATCTTTTGAAACTTTTCAATGATATTATCAGTATAGATTTAATTTGTAAATAACAGTATATTAATTTAAAATTGGGTAACATTTCTAAGCATCATTTTAAAGTACTTAGTTGCTAATTATTTAATTAGGAACATTAAGTTCTTAATTACTAATTGTTTAAACTGCAACTTTAACAGAAATGCTCTATTCGCATTCCTTTTTACACAGGATAAGGTCAACTTGATTTATTCCCTATTTTTCAGATCTTATACTAATACACAAATAAAATAAAACTATATTAACTATAAAACTATATAATTATAAAACTGTATAAAACTTATATTAAAATATAAAGTTGTTGTAAAACTTCAAGAAGAATATGAAGAAAAAAAATTAATAATACTAAAAGCTTAATCTCCTTATAAAAATAGGTCCATCATTTTCTTCCAAATTATGAAATTATTCCCATAAAAACATATTTTAGACAATCATTAATTTTATAATACAATAAAGCAATTATATATGCAATAAATAAATTAGTCAATAAATCTCAGAATTGTAAAACAGAATAAAATGGAGGATTTGAAATACTCATAAAATACAATAGCGTTTATTTTGATAAAAAAGTTATATTTTTTTTAGTATAGATGCATTCTCTTCTATTGTATTACTTATATTTATGGGTATTAAAAATTTCTATTTAGAAATATTTGAGATAAAAGAATATCAAGTTTTCAACCGAATTGCTTTTTTTCAAAATCCATCGTCGCTTTTAGTATGTCACTAGTAATTTATTTATCTTAAATTATATTTATTAAGTCGTTTAAATTGGAGAATAAAATATTCATTGTTTTTCGAATTATCGATGGGAGTTTCATATACAATAAAGTTATTTTTACTTTCAAGACTCTATTAAACAGTAGATTAAATTAGTTCTTATAACCACCCAGTAAATTAATTTTTTTGTGCAAAATATTAATGGCATTTCTTATATTATGTATTTTTGAAAAATTTTATGAATTTTTATTACGTGCCTCACATTTAAATTTTTAAAAATGTAACTATAGGAAGTTTTAAACTGAGCATTTCAAATATTTATAAATTTTGTTAATTTTTGTAAGCAGAAATGCCTAAAGTTATTCATGATAAGAACTATTATTTAAACGAAATTACATCTAACATTTTGTATTTTTAAACATATTTATCAAAATTTTATTACGTGCCTCACATGAAAAAGTTTTTAAAAATATATAACTATAGAAAGTTGGAACTGAGCATTTGAAATATTTATAAAATTTGTTAATTTTTTGTAACAAGAAACACTTAAGTTATCAATGATAAGATTTAACATTTAAATGGTAAATACATCTTACATTTTGTATTTTTGAATATATTATCAATTTTTTTTATTACTTGTCTCACATAAAATTTTTTAAAAAATATAACTATAGAAAGTTTTGAACTGAGCATTTCAAATATTTATAAAATTGTTAATTTTTGTAAGAAGAAATGCTTAGAATTATCAATGATAAGAATTAATATTTAAATCGAAATTACATCTAACATTATGTATTTTTAAACATATTTATTGAATTTTTATTGAGTGTCCATGGAAATTTTTAAAAATATATAACTATAGAAAGTTTGAACTTAGTATTTCAAAACTTTATAAAATTTGTTAATTTTTGTAAGAAGAAACGCTTAAATTTATCAATGATAAGAATTAACATTTAAATGGTAATTACATCTTACATTATGTATTTTTGAACATATTTATCTAATTTTTATTAAGTGTCACACAGGGTAATTTTTAATAATATATAACTGTAGAAAGTTAGAACTGTGGATTTCAAATAATTATTAAATTTGTTAATTCTAAGAAGAAATGCTTAAAGTTAACAATGATAAGAATTAACATTTAAATGGTAGTTACAATTCATACAACATAATAATACGTAACAAGACTCTATTTCCGTTTCATTTCAATCTTTAATGTATATCATAATTCAATGAAATATTGAATTTTAAATTTCTAACCAAACGTCTGTTTGAAATTTTAATTTCACTTTAAGAGGACAAAATACCTTTTGAGATAAAAAGTCTTCATTATAACAGCCAATTTTTTCCATAAAATTATGAGCTTATTCTACTTCCTGAAGTATTGATTGAGAACTTGGAGGGCGTTGTGATCACGATTATTTACATGGCCCAGTCAGCTTTAACGAACACGGCGGATTTTATGCCTGCTTGGGTTCAGAAATTCAGTCCGAGAGAGTTGCTTTTATAAGTTGAGCAACCTAGGCTTCCAATAGATAGTGATACTTTCACATGAAAAGTCCGTGGATACGAATGTAAATACAAACGGAATCTCAAAGTTCATTCTTTATCAAACAATTATATGTACTTGTGATGAGGCGTTTTAGATCAGTAATATGATTTATTAATTAATACGAGAGTAAAACGTTTGGGATCTAAATTTGACCTCATCACATATTTTGTAAATAGAGGACCATAAAATATATTAATTTTTTTCGTCATGTATCCTCGGGCTATAATCTCAGTCAGATTAGAATCACGTCTACGTATATGACACTAAATAAGAATGTACCTTTGGGGAGTTATTTATGAGTCCCTAAGGACAGTGCCCAAGTTGAAAGGATAAGTTTTTTCCACATTTGCGGCTTCAAGACGGGGTAAAAGAGACCAATTGGATTTTTACAGCGCTCCTGATTGGACGAAAAGAGATAAGAATTGACACAGATGAAAAATACATAAAATAAGAAAAGTCAAGAGGAGGTGTTCAGGTGTTCGAGATTTGTTCGAGTCGAGTCGAGGAGACAAGTCGACTGTCAGTGTTAGAGAATTCGAGAGTTCGACTATCATTCAAAGGTCGAGAGTTCGACGGCAAGTGTTCAGGATTCGAGGACAGAGTACGGGGATCAAAGGAGTGGAGCCCAAGAAAGACCTCGACATCTTGCAACGACCAGAAGTTTCTAGCTCATTCACTTTTCAGTAACACCCAGAGTTATTTAGAAGGCCTTAGACCAGAAGTGAATTTAGAGTCAATGTTGTCGTCCCATCAATTGAGATAACACGCAAAGATTCTACGTCATTTCACAAGAGCGTCCGACCGGAGCACCGCCTTGGCAACCCACGAAGATACTTATTTTAAGTATTTGAAATTGAGATTAGGTCCTCTCTCTTATATATATAGTTAGCTAAGTAAATTATTATTGTCATGTGTTAATTAGTGTGGCACCTAATTGATCATGTTAAAAGTAGATCTTATGAAACGTAATCAAAATCTTCTATATTAATAATGTATATATATGTGTAATAAATTGACTTATTTTTTTATTCTAAAGCTGATTTCAGTCACTCTTAATTTAGCTTATTAGTATTTTTTTCTTTTAAGTCTTTAGTCTCTCAGAACTGTGGTTGAATTTAAACTTAAAATGTTACAAAGCGCAACCCAAATAATATTCAGTCTTTGACTAAAAGAAACATAACACTATAAATTTGATCATAGGTAAATACTTAAATTTAAACGAGAGCATATCTGACATATAAACATACCTGACATGTGTATATATATATATATATATATATATATATATATATATATATATATATATATTGTTACGAATTTGCGAAAATTGCTTGAGTTTAGCATGGGACTCTATGGATATCTCGCCAAATTGGCGAGATATCGGCTCGTTGGCGACGGATTTGGCAACCTATTTTTGTCGCCAATTTCATCGCCAAGTTCGTCGCCAAGTATCGCCAAGTGTCGCCAAATGTCGCCAAGTGTGGCGTCACGTGGCCACTTCCGGTTCCGGCTTCTGGAGTGTTCTGGCAGTTTCTGTGAGCCTATATAAGGCAGACGGAGTCCCATGCAGAGGAGAGTCGTTAAGAGAATATCTCGGTCTAAGAGGAGTACGCACGGTGTGTTGTGCTTGATGCGGAAAGTCTTGCGTGAGCCGACGGCTTTGGGCTCAAAATTGTTCCGCAGAGATTTTGACGGTGTGTATTTACTGAAGGTAATAAAGTATTTGTCTTCGTGCTGCAGTCTTGCTTGCTTGCTTAAAGTCCATTCAATCCCTGAACCCAGCAGTTTTAGTTTTAAAAAGTTCGTAACAATTTGGTGTCAGAGTGTGGGATTGAATGGTGAAGACAAGAGCGATGGCTGAGATGGAGATGAAACAATTTTTTGAACTTATGCAAAGCATAAAAAATGGACAGGAAGAAATAAAGGCAGGTCAGAGAATTCAAGAAGAAAGATTAGAAGAAATGAAGGCTAACATCGTAAGCGTGTTAAACCCTAAAGTAGACATTATTTCAGAAAAAGTGGAAAAAAATGAGGAAAGACTTGGCGAAATGGAAAAAATAATCGAGAAGAATGAAGGTAGATTTGGCGAAATTGAAAAGAAAATGGAGCGAGAAATTGATAAATTAAAAGAAGCAATGAATGTTGGGTTATCTTCGGAAAAATCCAAATTTGCAGTAGAAAATATTCGTGGAACAGAAATCAGCCAAGATCAACCCATTCTCGCCAAGCCGAATATCAAGCTCTCCACATATGATGGGAAAACATCTTGGCAGGTATATAAAACCCAGTTCACAATTGTGGCCGATGGAAATGGCTGGGATCCGGTTACCAAAGCTCGCCAATTGGCTGCATCATTACGAGCGGAGGCTGCAGATGTCTTAAGAACAATCCCGGAAGAACAGCAAGTAAATTTTGAAACACTTACAGATACTTAGAGCTACGTTTCGGCGAAAAATATTTAAAGGACTTTAATCGTCTGCAATTAAAATCCCGCCAACAAAGACAAAATGAGACTCTCCAAGATTTGGCGACAGATGTAGAACGGCTCTCCCATCTTGCATTTAACGACTACCCAGCTGACATACGGGATACCTTGGCCCTGCAATATTTTATTGATGGTGTGAAAGATCCCGAAATTCAGAAAGCCCTCAGACTAGCGGAGTTAAAAGATTTGAAATCGGCCCTAGTGTACGGTTTGAAATACGAAGCTGCCCAACAAGCTTCGAGAAGGGACAGACATCAGGTGAGAGGAGCAGCAGTAAGCGATGTTGATATGGCGGAAATTCTGAAGGAATTGCGTGATATTGTGTTATCCCTGAATGCTAAATCCAATCGAAACACACAAAAGAAGAATGTAATGTGCTGGAGATGCGGAGCCGAAGGACATATACAAAGAAGCTGCCAAGCTCGCCAAGATCAACGAGCTGATAATGTAACTAGAACCAAGAAACAGGAAAACTAGAACATGGCTGTCTCGTGGGGCGGAGATTGCCAGTTAATAGAGAGCCCCATTTTGAGGTTTTCCAAATTTCTTCAGAAAGTGGTGACGGAAATGGATTCTTTATTGAAGCCTATGTAAATAATTTATCCTGCCGGATGATCATCGACACAGGGGCCAATGTTACCATCATGAATGAAGATGTTGCTCAACAACTTAATGAGAAGATTATCTGGACGCCGCCATGCGTTACTCTCCAGACTGTTACCGGTGACAAAATTCCGATTATTGGCAAGATGAATATTAAAATAACATTTGGAAACAACTCGTACCTTCATACTGTGTATGTGGCAAAAATTACGGACAGTTTTATCCTCGGACTGGACTTTCTAAAGAAATACAATTTTATATTAGACTTTAAAGATAATTCTCTACACTCTACGTCAGAAGATGTAACACTGTTCCGGAAAGAAGTTAGTGAAATCAAATCCTGCTATCGAAATAATTGCTCCATTGGATTTCATCATACCAGCCAGGAAAGAATTAATATTGGAGGGCTATTCTGACGAAGAGAAGAATTTTCGACTTGGACTCCTCGAATTTCCTAACTTCGGGAATTTTCCAAAAGGGGTTTTAGTAGCTTCAACACTCATAGATTTCTCAAAAGAAGCCATACCGGTGAGAATTGCCAACATAAGTGATAAACCGAAGATTATTAAGAAAGGTGAGGTGTTAGCCACATGTACCCCAGTGACTTGTGTGGAGCGAAGTTCTTTCCAAACATCAAACGTGTCCTCTGAAGATTTAACGAAGGACTTGCTAACAAAAACAGAATTAAGTAAGAAACAGAAAAGCGCTGTAGAGAAAATGCTTGGTGAATTTAGTGAACTATTTTCGAAGTCATCCGACGATTTGGGAAGAACAAAGTTAACAAAACACCGAATCGACACAGGAAATCATGCTCCTATTAAACAACATCCTCGAAGATTACCATTCTCCAAAGTAGAAGAAGTGAAAGATCTTTTAAATGATATGCAGGAGAAGGGCGTCATCGAACCTTCTACCAGTCCTTGGGCCTCTCCTATCGTCTTGGTCAAGAAAAAGGACGGTTCAACGAGATTCTGCGTGGACTACCGTCGCCTAAATAACATCACCAAGAAAGACAGTTACCCTCTTCCCCGAATCGACGACACCTTGGACACATTATCGGGAAATGTGTGGTTCTCTACACTTGATTTAAAGAGTGGCTATTGGCAAGTAGAGATGGATCCCGTAGATCGTGAAAAGACAGCATTCACGACTGGTGGCCAAGGACTTTGGCAATTTAAAGTTATGCCTTTTGGCCTATGCAACGCACCTGCTACTTTCGAGCGCCTAATGGAGACGGTGTTGAGAGGACTTTCTCCCGAAGCCTGTCTTGTTTACTTAGATGACATAATAATCGTGGGACGAAGTTTTGAAGAACATCTTAAAAACCTGAGAAGGGTGCTAGAAAAATTGAAAGAAGCCAATTTGAAGTTAAATCCAGCCAAATGTTATTTGTTTCGCAGCGAAGTAAGCTACCTTGGTCATATAATTTCCGCCGAGGGAGTAAGAACTGACCCCCGAAAAGTGGCAGCAGTTAAAGAATGGAGGCAACCTCAGAATGTGCACGAGTTGAGAAGCTTCTTAGGTCTCTGCACTTATTATAGAAGGTTTGTAAAAGGCTTTTCGTTAATCGCAAGACCACTTCATAGGTTGACCGAGAACAAACAAACCATTTAAATGGTCTGAGGAATGCCAGGTAGCATTTGACAGCTTAAAAGAGGCTTTAACATCCGCACCTATATTGTCTTATCCGGATCCTGACAAACAGTTTATCTTAGATACAGATGCCAGCCATACCAGTCTGGGAGCAGTGCTATCTCAAGAAATCGATGGTCATGAACGTGTAATCGCTTATTGGAGTAAGTGCCTGTCGAAGACCGAGCGAAATTACTGTGTCACCAGAAAAGAATTGCTCGCCATTGTTAAAGCTATAGAGAATTTTCACAGTTATGTTTACGGACGAAAATTCCTGCTGCGAACAGACCATGCATCTCTCACATGGCTTTTGAATTTCAAGAACCCAGAGGGACAGATAGCTAGGTGGATACAGAAGCTGCAAGAGTACGACTTCGATATCCAACATCGCAGAGGATCCTCACATGGAAATGCAGACGCCTTGTCCAGGAGACCTTGTACAGGTAATTGTCGCTTTTGTTCTGCAGCTGAGATAAAATATGGGACAATAGAGCCGGTTGTGCGCCACCTCACAGCGTCATCTACATCACGATTAGACTCTTGGAGTGATGAAGAAATTCGTGAAGCACAAATGAAGGACCCTGAAATAAAACCCATTATTGAATTCATGGAGTTGTCTAGTACAAGACCCAATTGGCAAGATATCTCTAGTTTAAGTCCTGGTGTCAAACGTTATTGGGCTCTCTGGGATTCTCTTCAATTTCGAAACGGCGTCCTGTATAGAAAATGGGAATCCGACGACGGCAAAACATCGAGGTCGCAGCTAGTACTCCCACGATCGCGAATACCAGACGTGCTAAAGGAGTTACACAATAGTTCAACAAGTGGACATTTCGGAGTTATGAAAACCATCCAGAGAGTTCGAGAGAGGTTTTATTGGAACAACATAAGAACTGATGTCGAAAAATGGTGCAAATCCTGCGATGCCTGTGGAGCGCGTAAAGGACCCACTAGACGCAGTCGAGGAAAGTTACATCTGTATAATGTAGGGGCACCATTCGAAAGAATAGCATTCGACATCTTGGGACCTCTTCCACGGACAGCGGACAATAACCGATACATTTTGTCTGTCATGGATTATTTCACGAAGTGGCCTGAGGCATACCCGATTCCCGATCAGGAAGCGACAACTGTTGCAGAAGTTTTAGTGGCAAATTGGATTTCTAGGTTCGGGTCGCCCCTTCAACTTCATTCAGATCAAGGGAGGAATTTCATTTCTGCTGTCTGCCAAGAACTTTGTAAAATCCTGGGAATCGATAAAACACGAACAACCCCTCTACATCCGCAATCGGATGGCATGGTGGAGAGATTCAATCGAACAATCCTAAATAGTCTTTCTCACCTCGTTTCGAAGAATCAACAAGACTGGGATCAGAAACTACCGTTATTTTTGCTGGCCTACAGGAGTGCCGTCCATGAAACCACCGGCTTTACACCCTCACAGATGCTCTTCGGTCGTGAGCTCCGTCTCCCCTGTGATCTTGTATTCGGACGTCCACCGGATGCGCCTTCTTCGCCTGAAGCTTATGTTGAAAATCTGCAGGCGCGGTTAGAAGACGTTCATCAGTTTGCCCGAGGTCGGATCAACATCGCGACGGACAAAATGAAGACCAGATACGACGCAAGAGCTACAAGACATGAATTCAACGAAGGTGACAAGGTTTGGTTTTGGAACCCACACAGACGTAAAGGACTTTCTCCAAAGCTTCAAACTTCGTGGGAAGGACCTTATACAGTTTTAAAAAGACTGAACGACGTCGTGGTTCGAATCCGTAAATCAACGAATGCTAAGCCTAGGATTGTTCATTATGATCGTCTAGCACCATACTATGGTAACATTACTTAGTTTAATTAATAATTGGCACTATGGTTTCGTGACCTTCAACTTTTATTTATTTATTTGTAAATAGTTCTGTAAATAGTTGTTTTCTTTCTGTTATTTATTCTGTTATTGATTTATTGTAATTTAAATTTATTATTCCATTTATGTTTTGTAAGTATTGTATTTGTGAGTATCGTAAGTTGCTTTCTGCTCAAGTGCACTGCCCGAGACGTGCAGTCTTTGAGGAGGGAGCAATGTTACGAATTTGCGAAAATTGCTTGAGTTTAGCATGGGACTCTATGGATATCTCGCCAAATTGGCGAGATATCGGCTCGTTGGCGATGGATTTGGCAACCTATTTTTGTCGCCAAGTTCATCGCCAAGTTCGTCGCCAAGTATCGCCAAGTGTCGCCAAATGTCGCCAAGTGTGGCGTCACGTGGCCACTTCCGGTTCCGGCTTCTGGAGTGTTCTGGCAGTTTCTGTGAGCCTATATAAGGCAGACGGAGTCCCATGCAAGGGGAGTCGTTGAGAGAATATCTCGGTCTAAGAGGAGTACGCACGGTGTGTTGTGCTTGATGCGGAAAGTCTTGCGTGAGCCGACGGCTTTGGGCTCAAAATTGTTCCGCAGAGATTTTGACGGTGTGTATTTACTGAAGGCTAATAAAGTATTTGTCTTCGTGCTGCAGTTTTGCTTGCTTAAAGTCCATTCAATCCCTGAACCCAGCAGTTTTAGTTTTGGAAGTTCGTAAACAATATATATATATATATATATATATATATATATATATATATATATATATATATATATATATATATATAATATATATATATATATATATATATATATATATATATATATATATATATATATATATATATATATATATATATATATAATATATATATATTATTTATATATATAGATATAGATATAGATATAGATATATCATAATATATATTATGAAAAACATGTTATTATTAAAGATTAAAGAGAGATTATTTAGAATATATATTAGACTATATATTCTAATATTACTATTATAACAATGTTACAACTTTAGTCTAATACTCTAATAATATTCTTCTTTTAATATTCTTTTAATAATAAATTTATATACGTCATCAGTTACAATTTTTTCTTCTGCTTTTATTTTTTCAATATGTTGAGAATGTGTTATGAACTATTAAGTTTTAGTAAAATACCATTCTATATTATTTATACCTACTTCAAATTATGTGATATCTTAATGATTACAACATGTTTTAGACGCAAAATTTGCAGTTAAATTCAAAATTCATAAATAAGTCATTGAAAATTATATACAACAAACTATCCTGTTCTAAACATTTTGTTATTAGTTAAGACTCTAGCCTTTAGAAGATACTTTAAGTAGTTCTAATTTCATAGAACTCTTCCAAGATAATCACACGTACTTAATAATAACTTTGGAATCTCACAATTTTACGCAAATGTACCTTTAGACTTTTGATAATTTTAGTAAGGTTTTATTTAAATCTCAAAACATAACATTTCGATATGAAGTAGTAGCACAATTCTAGAAAGCGTTTTAAGTCTGGAATCTCTTCTGTGTACACAAGTGTCATAGATAAAAAAGTATTTAGTTTTAGCTGTTGAAGAGTTGTCTGGGGTACCTTGGCCGAAGGCCTTATCCCCTGTTGCAAGTTAAGAATTCATTATCCAGTGTCCAGTCATTAAGCTTATACACAATAGCTACAAAAATGCAGGTCTTTATGATGGGATGTGAAATGGTGATAACCTCCTTAACAAGTTAAATAATTAAGATGAATAAAATTTAATATGAATTAAAGAAAGTTTAAAGATAGCAAAGAATTTTTTTATTAATAAAATACTGTACAAGACAGTAGAGATAAAAGTGAATGAGGATGGAAAGATGTAAGTTTAAGTTAAATTATGTTAGAAATTACATATTAAAGCAAGTGATAAAGTAAAGCTAAAAAATTAAGTTTAACTTAAGATCTGTGGAGAGAAAAGCTCAGAGCAGGTTCTTTTAGTTTTAGATGGAAATGATTTTATATATAACCCAATTAAAAATGTTTTTTTTTTTAATTTTTTACCCCCAAAAATACTTATAAAAATATAAATATAAATATAAATAAAAAATATAAATATAAATATAAATATAAATATAAATATAAATATAAATAATAAATATAAATATAAATATAAATATAAATATAAATATAAAATATAATATAAATATAAATATAAATATATAAATATAAATATTAAAAATAAATATAAATAAAAATATAAAGAAAAAATATAAGTATAAATATAAATAAAAAATATAAATATAAATAAAATATAAATATAAATATAAATATAATATAAATATTTTTGTTGCTTATTCATGTATTTCGATTTAATATAATTACTACACTCTGAGAATAGAAGTGGACAAGCGTAGGATGCGACGTTTGTCTGATAGTATTCTTATAACAAAGTACGTTAAGTATGTGGCCATAACATGCATATAGGTAGGTATACAACACAAATTTAAATAAAAAGCAACACAGTAAAACATATATTGAACAAATTATTTTAGAATCAAGATTTTTTCAAAATTTTCTCAAATGTTTTTCTACGAATCGGAACTCACTTATTTTAGAATGTCTCTCATTCCTAAAGGATATTAATCTCTAACCCCTCAAAACATTTTAGATATCTGAATAAAGGGGTCTACTCTGGGGCAAAAATGTGTGTTTAATTAAACATTTTGAAAAATAAACTGTGCAATATTTTCATATCATAATTATCATGATTTAAGACGTCATAAAATATAATATAAAGAAAATAGTTTTTAAAATACTATAAATCGGATAAAGTCTTTTAAAAGAGAACTATTACCAAGGAGAAGTGATAAAAAATTGTTTGACTTGAGTAATTTTATTTTATTAAATGGTAAAGACTTAAATAAATGTTGAGTATTCTTCAGATAGTCTATTTCATATTTTACAATGTAAGCCTTTAAAACTCGTTTTTTTTCTTGAGTTTCTAACTAGACGATACGATAGATAAACTATTAATTCGAAGTTTTCTTATCAATCGCAAGTAAATTAGATGCCCCTTGATTATTCTGCAGCGTCATAATTTGAATTTATATCGTTATAAAAGTGCGAATAAATGATTAACCGATTTATTTTCTGCCACACTGCATTTTTGAATAAATGAAAACAGAATGGCAGCATTCGAAATTATCTCCTTAACGGTCGTTTAATAATTTCATTTTAGGAATAAAACTCCGAATTGATGATAAATTCAAATGAGATTTCTTAAATTTATTTGAATGAATCATTTAATAAATGACAATTGGATTTCGAATTTTTATATTTTAAAACGATATTTAAATGTGACTGGAAGTAAATTGTGTCGTTAACATTTGAATTCGTTTACTCGGAGTAAGAACTCAAAATCAAGAGCATTTTATTGTTGTTATTTATGATGCCACTTGGGCAAATCAAGCACATTTGGACAATTAAGCAGCCATGCTTTGCTAGTGTTAAGGCAAAAGGGCAGCCCTATAATGTTTAATAGGAAGTTTAATAAGCAGCCCTAGAGTGAAATCATAACTTTAGCGAGTCCTCGTAATTTAGAAGCAGGGACCAAGCAGAAGACCCATAGGCTTGGCCTGTTACTTCTGTTTGAGAACTTGGAGGACATTGTACCCACGTTCCTATTTTACGTACCCCATTCACCGATAAGGATTACAGGAAACTTAATGTGTTGAGAGCTCTGAACCCACAACCTGCCAGTGATGATATCATTGCCTTTGACAATTGAGATATCAGGACCCCAGAGCATTTTATCAATATGTATGTTACCTCTGGATCGAGACTTCTTTTCAGCTACATTTACTGTTAGTTAAATGGTCATGATTTACCTTAACTTTCTGTGTTCTTCTACGCAGAGGGTAATTCTCACTAGAGTGTAGAATGTAATTATGTATTTTTTAGAACATCCAAATCAGAAAAAGTTATACGAAGAGAGAATATTTTTCAAATTCTTCTCAAGAAAAGATACTTTCTTACTCACTTAAGGTAAAGTCAAACCAGCTGCAATGATTGAAACAATAATGCGTCAATATCTACGAGGGTCATCCACAAAGTCAGATTTCCAAGTTCCGTAAAAGGATACACAATATTAATACCTAGAAAAATTTATTTGAAATACTCCGAAATATTTCAGTTATTTCTCAAAATATCCATCGGAATGTATGATACATGTCATATCATGTGACAATCTTTTGTAGCCCATTGTCAGATAAATCAACAGCATGGAAATGGAGGGTATCGTAATCATCTGTAAGTCTTTATGTGATGACCAAAAGTAATATGTTTAGGCGTAAGAATTAAAAATGGAAATTGCTTGTAGAGAGACTGAAACTACAGAACTGAAATTTCGTTATCCACGGAGGATAGAAGACTGCATCTATGGGAATTCTGCCTGCCTTCGACTCAAAATGCGGAATATCTACTTCTAGTCATCATATTCAATCCTTACATTGGGTAGTAGCTCTGACCACAAATGCGTCGATAACTTAACCGGTTCAAGTAGACCAAAGATTTACTCCATTCTTTAATAGCGGATAAGACTTTATATACATTCTTTACCTCGTTGTTCTTCAAGTTCTAGAATACAACGTCTGGAGGTGTCAAGACCAGCCTGGGTGGAACTGCTGCTTGATCCTTGCTTCTAAATTACCAGGACTCACTCGAGCAAAGTCGTTCTTTCACTCAGGCGGTGCTCGTCAAATGAAAGGCGCTTTCTTTCTTATGGTTTCGTCAGTCTTCAGCCCTCGTGGTTCCTCGCTCAAAGGAAGTTACAATCTAACATTAGCCATGTACATGTTGGATATTGATGGGGTCTATTGGAACTGGTGTAGGCTTTCCTGGCCAGGGGGTTGAATTACAACCACAAGAACAGTCCATACACTAAACACAACTAACGATGTATTTCAATCAGTGCTAGGTTCTGTGTGTTTAATAACTATCAACGGAAGTAGAATGAGAGCCGACATTTTATTGCACAAACAAAATGTTTATGTAATCTTCAACTGCCGCTCGTAAAAGCTACATCCATAATATGTTTGCCTTCTGCCATCTTATTTTGGGTCTTTTTCAGCTCGATTACTTATGTAGAAAAATTATTTTTATTTACCATTTTATTCTGTTTGAATATTAATTTATAATTTTAAACTTAAATGATTGCGGGACATTTTATTTTAGTGTTTGCAGTACAATAATTTCGGGAAAAGCCAAACGACTTAATGAATTGAGTTTGGTGTCAGAGATTAAGATGTAATTCCATTTTTATCGACGTTTCTTCTACGCTTTTTATGTCGAATTCCTTTAGACATTATAAATTAGATTAAATCTCCTCTTACAAAAAGTTTTTTGTAAAGATACAAAATAATTTACTACAAAAAGTGTACTAGTGAGTTTTAAATATAAAATACAAAACTTAGAATCTTTAGATAGACATTTTGTAGACGAAAACTATAGAGGTATATAATATTAATACCAATATTTTAATATAGAGATAAAGACATAAATTGAATTGTATTCACGTGAGGCGTTTTGAATAACTATATACCATACATCTTTTCAAAAGAAAAATATTTAACTTACCAGTGAAAATAAATTTAAATATTTGCAGCTATTCTTCACGTTCAAATCTTATTCGATTCTGTGTTTCCAATTCTTTTTATTAAAAATGCATTTAAAAATTATTTTCCTTAAAAACACTGAAGAAGCATAAAATTTAATATAGTACTACTAAGTTTCCAAAATTATGTAAAATTTTTAACTTTAAACTTTCAGAATATATTTTTAGTGAAAAATGCTTTTTAAAAATAATATTGAGCAATATACTGTCTAAAGAGTTATTTTTTTTTTTGGTAAATTTCGCTTTTAAGTATAACAATTTTAAAATTCATATTTCCTAAAACATTATTTAGTCTTATAATAGGAATGGAAAATAAGTAATGTTTTAGAAAAGAAAATTGTGTTAAGCATTAATGTACTTATATATTCTCAAAATAGTTTTTAAATTGTGTTTAAATTCAATTCCGAGAACACTTTTACTTCAAAGAATAGAGATATCCTTTGCAACTGAATGTGCAGTTGAAAGAGTCTTTGAAAAATTCATTTTATGGAGAATATATTTCAAGCTAAAAAAATAGATGCTAGGAAATAAGTAATTTTCTACGAGTTTATGGAAAAAGAAAGGAAGTAGTATATAAACATTTCACGACGAAACGAAATGAAAATTTACATTCTTATAACAGTTATTTCACTTAAAAATATAGATACGAAGTACATTCTAACGAAATAGCAATATTTTAAAAAGTTAAACATCTTCATTTACAATTTCTTAACAATTTTCTTTCTTTTTCTTTTCCAAAGTATTCAGTAAGTTTTCCGAATTCAAAGGAATTGACATAAAGGTTTAAATGAATATATTCCTTTCATGACAGTATATGTAAACAAAATCTGATGTAGGTACAACATGACTTCCATGTAAGCTATTAAATTATAAACATTTTGATACTTTGATCCTATTATACGTGCTATCTTTTAATGTTTGCATACCTTATTTTGTAATGTATTTTATATTGTTATATATTGTAACTATAATTAACATACATAAAAATTTTTCCAATAGCATGTGAATACGTCTATATTTCACCTTTTTCTTAGTGCTATAGAGAATGTATGTTATTTAAAATATAGATTACAATCAGGAATAAAGGTACACAAATAGATGCTACAGCAGTCCTAAATACAATATGTCAGTATTTTACTCTAATCGCATTATATTTATACCTCACAGCATTAACATGGGTTAAATTGAATTTTCGTACAGACTGAAGATTACAATCAAAAGATGAAACGTACAATTAAACGATATAAGAGTAAAAAAAACCGAAAAAATATTTATTTCCTTTTAGTTTTCTGTCCCTAATGAATTATTTTTACTCTATTTATTTCCATACTTCGTAATCATTTTTTAATCCTTTTGATAGAATAAAAAATAAATTGTTAATTTGTTAATAAATGCACATTAACCGTGGAAAAGCAAGTGCGACAACCAGTTGTAATAACCAGGTGCAATTGTTAATAACCGGTGCAATTTATACAATAAATCATCCCATCTGGCATAACAACATTCACCAAAGTAGGACAAGTTGTTGCATTTAAAAATGCATTTATATAACTTTCTATAATATGAATCAATTTTAATTTAAAGTTTGTGTTAAAAAACTTCTAATACATTCTCTCAAGAAATGATTAAAATATTATGCTACAACCCCATCATTAACCTATGAGAGAATAAAACAAAGTCTTGTGAGAGAATATACACTATCTTATGAGAGAATAATATCAAGATAGAATATCAAGATAGAACTATCCCGGATGCTTTTTGGAATGTAAACCTTTCATCTCCTACAAAACTGTTCTCATTGAAATTTTTTTGTATTCCATATCAGAAATTATTTTAATCATCATTGTACCCAATTATTCTTCTACTTTAAAGTTTTCTTAATATAAATTTTTATGTTTTCCGTATCAGGAATAATTATTTTATTCATCATTCTACTAAGCTTATACAATTATGGACGGTTCTCTGTAAACAAACGATGATTAATGGTTTAACCCTTTCGTTCCAAAAATAGCCCTCGATAGCCAAGACCTCTAGGTACCAAAATATTCAAAGCCATCTGAGAAAATTTTCTTTCCTCTAAAGGCGTGGTTGCTAATAATCGCATGTAATGATGATAGAAGTGAATAGTAAACTAACTCAATGTAAACATCCAATGTTAGCAGGTGATTTCCCTGATATTTTTACAACACGTTCATAAGCACTACTTGTTTCTGAATACCATGAAATATTTCATTGCTATACAATTCTATTTTGAACTTGTATACTTAGTTTAACAGGTGAAAGCAAAAAACAGTGAAAAGGTAAACTTGCAAATTTTGATTTATTGGGGAGGGAACTGGAGGTTAATTGACATTCTTGTATGTGGGATTTTTTAAAGAGTTAACCCTCTGACTGCTCATCCCGCGATTTCCACGGGCATATGTTTTCTCCCTTTATTAAGAAGCACATTCGGCCTTTTTACTGTTTAACCAGTCGAATAAAGTATA
>CM063511.1:122602483-122627483 GCA_032207245.1 Pardosa pseudoannulata
ATATATATATATATATATATATATATATATATATATATATAATATATATATATATATATATATATATATATATATATATATTATATATATATATATATATATATATATATATATATATTATATATATATATATATATATATATATATATATATATATATATATATATTTATTTATTTATTTATTTATTTATTTATATCCGTGAGAGGTAGAATATGACAAATAGCTAAAATATGATAGTCATAATTAAGTAACTCTAGAAGGAAAGGAAAAAAAATCTAAAATATAATCAATTTTTACTTGTGAAAATTAATTAATAACAAACGTAATAGATTAAGTTTCATGCTTTGCTTCAAAGACCTTCTTTCATAAGTAATAATAATTTAAAAGAAATTTCACAAGGAAAAAACAAGAGAATAAATCCCAACATGACTATAATTCTTAGGACTTACTTTTTCATAAATCGTTTTTTTTTATTCACTTTAAGTTTTATTAATTTCTATCTCATGAATTAGAAGTTAATCCTCTTAAACTCCCAAAATCCAGTAGCATTATATTATTATTCACAAAAGGGAACAAAAAGCTTTCACGCCAGTGATTTTCTGAATTATGCTGTTCTCGGTTTTTATGCTTTTTTTTCCCTCTTGATGAAAAATGTTGCTCGTTTATAACAAACATTTATATCGCAGAAGATTAAACAGCCCCATTTAAATAGGGCACATTATTTAAGAAATGTTATCCCACTCTAATTAAGTAATTAAGGGTGTTTTCTATTTCATTCTCTACTCTTAATTTCGTACATCCGAAAAAAATTGTGTTTTCAGGAAAATGTAAAACTGAAGTAAAAGCTGTTGTTTATCAAGTGCACTTATGAGGATTCAAGATTATTAAATCTTCAAAAATTTTTATTTTTTAATTTTTTATACATTAATCTTTAAACGTCTCTGCATATTTAGGTACCATTTCATTTGTCATATCTCAGATGGAACAGAGGTTATATGGAATTAAAATTTCTCCTTCATCTATCCCATTTGTGTAAAATTTAAATTAATTTTTGTAAAGTTTCTTATTTTACAATACATGTAACATCCTCACTGCTCATAGAAAATTGAATTTGAAGTCGTCTTTAAGCATTCAAATGATTATCGGAATTTATTGAGTAAAATTAAACAAATGGGACCAGCAACTCTCCCATATTAACCCGTGTTAGTCAATACCAGCAGCTTGCCTACTTGCATCTAAATCTGAATCTCTAATTTTTTATACAAGCAGCATTTAATTTTTTATACAAGCTCATAATAAGAAGCATGTGTAGCCTTCTGTGGAAGCAACACATTTTGTCTTATCAGAACATAGTTTGGTGAATTTAGAAGACTTGCATGAACCTTAATCATATCAATCCCAAACTCGATTGATATGATTAAGATTAGAAGAGTAAACTGGTCATTGCATGCCCTGGAGTTCCATTGTCGCATGCACTGGATACCTTCATTTTCATGTATATCATCCATCAGGACCACACGAAGACAGTGGGCTTTATATTATGTGCTTATGAATCCAGGACCAACAATACCTCAAAACAAGGACCACTAGGCTCAAATGCTTCGTCTTTGTATTTTGTAGCAGTAATACATCGGCTCATGGTACACGCTGCCATTCAGCATAATGTCTGTTTATACCCACTTTCCTTGACAAGTTATGTCTTCTCATGACGTTTCTTGAATGAAAACGTGTTCCACGTTCTCTCCATATCGTTAACCGGCGAAATTCAAGGAGCAGATAAAAGAGGGACTAGTAAGTAAACATCACACTGGCTACTATGCCAAACCTTAGCTTAAAGAAAGTGTTTATGCGCAGGTATAATGAGAATGAAAACTGCTGGTCGTCTAGAAAACATAACAACACAATTGAAATTCTTCAACTCGAAATTCTCACTCTTACTTATCTGTTCCCTGGCACAATTGTGATTCTTACGATGAGCAACTACTGGTAATTATAAGTATTGCCGAAATCGTTATCCTTGGGCGATTTTGAATCCACCATTTGTTAAATCTTGTTGACTCTAACGATGCATTTGAAAACCATTGCCATAGACTTGACAGCACGCACTAAAGCATCCCCAAATAATAATAGCCTAAGTTATCTGTCCGTCTGTCCTCCAATTAATGAAGCGGTTGGACCTGGAATGGATAGAGTCATCCATGGTTAGCACAATTCAAAGAGAGTAATGTTAATCTTCTCCTAAACTATAGATCCGATTCTAAAATAAATTGGTATAAATATGCTTCATATCACAGCGAAAAGTACTGCCTTCGTCGAAATACACCCCTTCCCCACTTTTCGAGCTTTTAATGCCATTATTTTAACTCCTATTTTCCCCGGTTAGGAGCAGGCGATTAAATTTATCAATTTATCACACAACAAATAGGTAAAAATAACATTTTTCTAGCATTATGACGTCATTCCTTTAATCATCTCATTGAATCATTTCTTATTTTAAATTATTTAAATTATGCCTTATTTTCATGCGTTTTATCATTGAACTTAGATATGACGTCAATAATTTTCTTTTATATTTGGCTTAAATAATAGATTAGGTACATATGGGATCATTTTAAATTGAATCATCGATTATTTTTTGTTGCAATGAAAATTGTATCACCGGTATTAACAACAAAGACTAGGAGACTATTTCACGGACTAATATATATCTAGCGTTTAATTTATATATCTTTGAAAATTAAGAAGTTTGTTCGTTTTTGCGTTTGTTTTTTATACATAACCACACGGTTTGCGATCCATTCGCTAAATTTTGGCTATCATTCATATATACCGCCAAATAATCACTGTCAATATTAAAACCTATGCTGTCCATCCTATCAAGTAATATTACAAGTTAAATTAAAGGTGGCAACTAACATGCGGTCAATAAAGATAAACAAATTATTCAGCGTGTACCAGATAATTCTCAGCCAAAAAACAAACCATTTTTTAACTGCTTCATAGGTACTTAACAATTTTGGAAAATTAAAAATTTTACTGATCCCGTCATATGACGGGCTGTATGCTAGTATATAGAATAAGAGACACTTTGCTTTGAGATCATCTACATTCCAGCAGTTTTTCTTTACCAAAACATGTTCAAACATTGCCTTTGCTATAAGTTACCCTTTATGATCTTTTAACTCAGCGTTTAGCACAGCTGCGGTATAGTAAATGGGACATCCCAGCATGCTACGTGAGTCCGTTTTAAGTCATTTTGATGTGCGCAGAACTTTTGCATATGTCTAGGTCAATTGCAATGTTTACGATATTCGTCCGGGATAAAGTCTCATCTTCAAATATTTATTTAGAGGTTATATTCATAGTAACATTTAACCAATATTTATTAGCATGTTTTCACACTTTACCAATCATGCGTAACTTTTCGACACCATTACAAATGGTTAAGTAGAAAGAGAAACATGTATTTGTATGTATGTAGGAACTATTTTTATATTAAATAATTAGCTTCTCAAATCGAGCATTAAATTTGAACTTTCCTCCAATGAAAACTATCATCACGTATTCACTCCACAGTAATTTTTAAATATTCAAAGCTAAGTACATTTAAATATCATGATTCGTTGCTTAATCATCTCCCTTTTCTACTGCAAACAGTCGTCAGTCCTATGTGTTATTTAGTATAGTTAAGACTTACTTCCTGACGCCATCATTAATTTCCGAAATTTGTTCTGCGTGTCGTATGTCTAGAAATTTTATGTTTAAAACATGCGATCATTGTTAAAAGTGAAAAATATGGTGTCAACGACGCAGAAGAATAGCAGTCAGATTAGTCAATAATAATATTGTTTATTACTTAAACGCATTCTTTTGTCGTTTCATGAATAACAAATTATGCCTTATGATTTTCATTTGGTGTTTGTAAAATTTTTATTCCGCTACCAACATTATATATATATATATATATATATATATATATATATATATATATATATGTATGTATGTATGTGTGTATATGTATATATATATAGATGTGTGTGTATAAATAAGCACAATTGATCAAGTGATTAAGCCTTTAGCGTGTCTGGAGGAAAAAATCAGAATTACCGCACAAACCCTCAAAGTACTTTTTGAACAACTGTTATTAAATTAATATTAAAATATGTCAATAAGGGATTTTGCATTATATATATATATATATATATATATATATATATATATATATATATATATATATATATATATATATGTGTGTGTGTGTATGTATATATATATATATATATATATATATATATATATGAATATATATATATATATATATATATATGAATATATATATGTATATATATATATATATATATATATGTATATATATATGTATATATATATATATATATATATATTTATATATATATATATATATATATATATATATATATATATATATATATATATATATATATATATATATATATATATATATATATATATATATATATATATATATATATATATATATATATATATATATATATATATATATATATATATATATATATATATATATATATATATATATATATATATATATATATATATATATATATATATATATAATATATATATATATATATATATATATATATATATATATATATATATATATATATATATATATATATATATATATAATGCAACTGCATAAAATAATTCTTTCTGATAGACTGTTTCAATTTATTAATTCGATACAAAATATCGATTAAATCGATGAATACCATCTTACACATTTATGTTTGGCTGTAATCAATAACAAATAGAAATAATTTTTAACATATGTATTCGTATAAAGAAAAAAAAAGTATTGTTACGTTGAAATAAAACAGCTGCCTACATTTGTTGAATTAAAAAGTGTACGCCCAACTCTTAATAATACGAAAAAAGTGAAATATCTAATTTATCAAAGAAATATCTGGTTGCGTGTGGTAGGTATATGATGGAGTAGCAAATTAACTGAGTGGTTACGATCGGTTGTGTTTCTATCACGTGATAGCGAAAATTCGCTGCACAAGAAAAATTGTTCAATTCTATATCATGTTAATTTCATCTTGAATTGGCATGGTGACAGATAGGGGAAAACAGGTTGTCAGCTGCAAATGAAAGGAAGGGAAATTTCCTAAAACTAGGCTGTCGATTTGTTTGCAGACACAAATTTGCCGAACGCTTTTCTCTCGGAGGCGAGTTCTCAGAACATAAATCACGACTGAAGAAGACGAGAGGAAAGAATGTGCTTAAAGAGTTGAAGTTGTTTTAGAAATAAGAGATAGAAAATAACTAGTAGAGGAGTCCTGTATATTAAAAACAGAATATTTAGTTTTAATTAATGTTAAGTATTTAATTAATGAATATTTCTTATACGCATGCTTCTGTCTTTTCTTATCTTAGTTTTAAATCATATCTCATATACATACAAATTTAAAATATATATATATATATATATATATATATATATATATATATATATATATGTATATATATATATATATATATATATATATATATATATATATATATATATATATATATATATATATATATATATATATATATATATATATATATATATATATATATATATACAAATTTTACATACTGAAAATCCACTAGGATTTTGAGTAAATCATTTTTATACTTAATTATTATTGATAATTTAAAATTAAATGTACTTTTCACTTTTTTTATTTTAAAATTCAATATCAAATTACTCTGAAAAATTTTACACTCTATGTTGGAACAAAAACTCTTTAACAATAAATATCTCTAATAGAAAAACAAAGTTCCAACATTAAGGAAATAACCTAGGAATGTCTACCCGATATTACATGTAGGTTCAGTTCTAAAAAAATCTACCATAACACAAAACATCTCATATAAGCTTCTCATTTCGCTCATACCCGACATTATATACAGGTTCAGTTCTAAAAATATCTACCATAACACAAAACATCTCATATAAGCTTCTCATTTTGCTCATATCAAACAGATAAGTACCAGAAAAATAAACAGTATAGGATTGCTTACCTGAGTAGTAATGCTGGAATAGGAGATCCACTGTAAAGGGACAGAAATGGGACCTTTAATCTACACCTATAAACTTATATATAACTCAAAGTAATACTTTTTATATTTTATTCCACACACAACACGACATATTTACAGGGGACTTAGCACTTTTTCCTGTTAGACAAAGAACACACATATGCCACACAAAAAAAAGAACTAACAACAACCTATATAGCTAAGAATTAACTAAAAATCAAAAAACAACATTCTTTAGAACATAGTCTGTTCCTCTTTTTCTTGGAACACCTGGCGCCATCTCTTGGCACTATAGACAACTAGCGTCAATTACGCAACACTCTATCTTGTGGTAAAATTCTTTTTAAAAAATCTTTAAATACAAAATGCATAACAGCAGAATAATTTTTCCCATAGATTAACATTCATTAACCCAACTCGGCCCATTTTGCCACGATGGTCTAGAAGCTTATAATGGCGGTTGTTGGAACATCAGAAGTGTGGTGACGCTCTATGCAGCAGTCTTTCTTCTAAGTACCCAATCCACCGTGGTCGAAAAGTAGATGGAACGAACGGATGATAGCATCAGAAATAAAATTAAAAAATGAAAGGAAATTTGAAATAATTCGAAGTGCTCCTCCTAGCTTTGGCCTTTCAAGAGAGAATGAGTGAGGGGGGGGCATGAACTGCGGATCCAAAAACTAGGCTACAGAGTTAGGAAAGGAGAAATTTTTAGGGCCAACCTCCTAAACTCTTAAACAGCTACTTAGAACGAGAACATAGAATTTATAAAGGGTAAAGTCGCAACCCTACGCCACGGTTCTATTACCCACGACTTAATGTGAACTTAAGAAAACCCTGGGACTCGGCTTGCACAAGATAATTTTTGGAAAAATTTTGGTCTCGAAAAAATAAACAAATCTCTAAAAACTAAATTAAGATTAGAGTTAATTAAATAATAATAATAAATAAGGATCTGATAAAGGAAGCTTAAAAATTTCAACTATTGCTTCCATGAAGTTTTCAGGCTCCCTTCAATGAGAAAACACCACAATGTTCTAAGCTCCTGGATTAAGCAGATAACATTGCCGAGTCATTCTTCACAGCATACCTATTCCTATCAAGCCCCCACTAGCGGACAGCCATGATGGATTATGTATCCAAGACCCCTGTCTAGCACAGGGTACGGAAAATCTTAAAGGTCAAAATATAGGTTTCCTGTGAATGCTGCTAAAATAGTCAAAAATGGAAACAAAAATACCATTCTACCACTTATGCGATGTATTACCGTTTCAGAACCATTTTGTTTATACCTGCAGTTTATCGCTTTGCCTAACAATACCACTTTTTGGGCTTTTCTCTCTAAATTTAATATCTGAGTGTATAACTCAATTGCATGCGCTTATTTTTCTTCTTTTTTCTTGCTTTAATGAAGGCGAAGGTCACCTGAGGGATTTTAAAATGCTATAAACAGAGAAAAGGACTAGAATAAATAACTACTAAGCTCCAAAACGCAAAACCAAGATGCCCTTCTGAAGCCCTTCTGATGCCTTTTGAAGTTATTCATTAAATAGCTTCAAAGAGACTGTCAGCAAATCCACATAAAAGATTAAAATTAAATCACTCATGATTTAATCACTTCTGTGTTCACATAAGGGAAAAAAGGAAACAACAGACTAAATTTTTAAAGAATTACTTCTGAAATCATAATACATGAATTTGAAAATGTGACTTCTACCGTATCAACATGCATGCAAAAATTTTCTTTTTTATACCTTGGAGAAAACTTGATTTATCTAAATCCGGAAACGTGCGGTTTTCAGATAAAAATCAGACCCAGTGTTTCAAGATCTTTGTTTGTAGTTTTATGCAAATGTAATGAAGTTGAATGTAGCTTTTTCTGGAATAAATAACGAGTGTGAAGTCGAACATTTGACATTTGTAATTGAGAAAGACGCACATGAGTGTTTATTAGAAGGGTGATATAAATGTAATAAATAATATTACCCCATTAATAAACTAGATGTTTAAATAGAGCGTTGCAAATATTAATTTAATACAAAGTGCTTATAAATGAAATAAAAGGGAGAAATTATCTTTCATGTAAATGTTAGTTTCTCGGAAAATATTGTTAATTTTTGCTATCTTGTGCACATTAAAGAAAATATTGAGTCACTCTGTGGAAAGAAAAAAAATTCACGTTATGTAACACGTTCGAAATTTTCTATACAAAAAATCGGGGAATCTCACTGCTTAAGAAAAACTAGGAATATATCAAGTTTTAAATTTTAAAAGGGGAAATTTTAAAGAACAAGCTTCCAAATATTACACAGCGATAATTAAAATAACTTTTAAGTCCTTTATTAAAGTACATTAAAAAAGTGCATTATTAAATACCTGAATAAACATTTTAAAGTTATAAATCTATATAATTTATAACTTTCACACAATCATAGAAGAAAGTTTAGTGAAAAATTCTCCTAATTTAGCAGTGATGTTTTACCGCTACAGGACCGTAGAATTTTCTTTAGGCGTGCAGCTTATCGCTTTACCCAACAGTTCCACTCTTCTAGAATTTTCACTCTAAATTTATAACAAATATTACACAGATATAATTAAACTAACTTTTAAGAACTTTGTTAAAGTACATTGAAAAAGTGCATTATTAAATACCTGATCTAAAATATTCAATTATAAAGAATATACTCCGTAAACATATGGAAGAAAATTTAATGAAAAATTCTAATTTAGTAGTGATGTTTTACCATTGTACGACCGTACATTTTTCTTTTTGCCTGCAGCTTATCACTTTGCCCAACGTTTCCACTTTTCTAGACTTTTCACTCTAAATTTAATATCTGAGTGTGTAAACCCATTTGTATGCGCTTTTTTTCAACATAATTCCTCGTTTAGTAAAGACGAAGGTCACTTGAGGGTTTATAAAATGCCATAAACAGAGAAGAAGACTAGCATAAATAACTACTAAGCTCTTAAAAACAAAAGAAAAATCCCCTTTCATTTTGAAATTATTCATTAAATAGCTTCAAAGAGACCGTCAATGAATCCGCATAAAAGATTAAAATTAAATCACTCATGATTTAATGACTTCAGGGTCCGAATTAAGAGAAAAAGAGAAATAGTGGACTAAAAATTTTAAAGAATTACTTTTGAAAGCATAATACTCAAATTGAGAAACTATGACTTTTACGGTATGAAAATGCATGTACAAATTTTCTTTTCTGTACCTTGGAGGAAACTTGATTTATCTAAAACTGGATACGTGTGGTTTTCAGATAAAAATCTGCCCCGGTGCTTGAGGATCTTTGTTTTATAGAAATATAATACAGTTGAATGTAGCTTTTCTGGAATAAATAACGAGTGTGACATCGAACATTTTTCATTTGTAATTGACGAAGAGACACATGAGTGTTTACTAAAAAGGTGATATATATATTTTAAATAATATTAATGCATTAATAAACTAGATTGTTAAATATAGAGTTACAAACATTCATTTAATTCAAAATGCGTAGAAATGAAATAAAAGGGAAAAATTATCTTACATGTAAATGGGAATTGTTTAGAAAATATTGCTAATTCTTACTATCTTTCGCATATTAAAGGAAATATTGCGTCCCTCTGTGGAAAGACAAAGAATTCAAGTTATGTGACACGTTCCAAATTTTCTATATAAAAATCGTGGAATTTCACTGGTTGAGGAAAACTCCGAATATATATGAAGTTTTAAATTTTAAAAGGTGAAATTTTTTAAGAACAAGCTTCCATATATTCCACAACGATAATTAAAGTAACTCTTACGAACTTTATAAAAGTACATTAAAAAAGTGCATTATTAAATAGCTGATGTAAAATTTTAAAATTATAAATAATATAGTTTACGGACATATAGAAGAAAGTTTAGTGAAAAATTTTCCTAATTTAGAAGTGATGTTTTACCGCTACAGGACCGTAGAATTTTCTTATGGTCGCAGCTTATCGCTCAACCCAACAATGCCACTTTTCTGGAATTTTCACTCTAAATTTTGTGACAAATATTACACATATATAATTAAACTAACTTTTGAGAACTTTGTTAATCTACATTAAAAAGTGCATTATTAAATACCTGATCTAAAGTTTTCAAGATATAAAGAATATACTCTGTAAACATATGGAAGAAAGTTTAATGAAAAATTCTAATTTATTAGTGATGTTTAACTGTTGCACGACCGGACATTTTTCTTTTTGTCTGCGGCTTATCACTTTGCCCAACGTTTCCACTTTTCTAGACTTTTCCCTCTAAATTTAATATGTGAATGTATAAACCCATTTGCATGCGCTTATTTTTCAACATAATTCCTCCTTTAGTGAAGACGAAGGTCACTTGAGTGTTTATAAAATGCTATAAACAGAGACGAGAACTAGCATAAATAACTACTAAGCCCCTAAAGACAAAAGAAAAATTTCCTTTCCTTTTGAAATTATTCATTAAATAGCTTCAAAGAGACCGTCAGCGAATCCGCATAAAAGATTAAAATTAAATCACTCATGATTTAATGACTTCTGGGTCAGAATTAAGAAAAAAAGGTGAATAACAGACTAAAAATTTTAAAGAATTACTTTTGAAAGCATAATACTCATAAATTGAGAAAATATGACTTTTACCGCATGAAAATGCATGTACAAATTTTCTTTTCTGTACCTTGGAGGAAACTTGATTTATCTAAAACCGGATACCTGTGGTTTTCAGATAAAAATCTGCCCCGTTGCTTGAGGATCTTTGTTTGTTTTATGGAAATGTAATAGAGTTGAATGTAGCTTTTCTGGAATAAATACCGAATGTAAAAGAGGAACATTTTTCATTTGTAACTGGCAAAGACGCATATGTGTGTTTATTAGAAGGTTGTTTTAATTCTTTTAAATAATATTGATGTATAAATAAGTGGAATGTAAAATAAAGAGTTATATATATTTATTTGATTCAATGTGATTGTAAAATTAAAGGATCAAATAATCTTGCATTTAAAATGTAGTTTTCTAAGAAAAATTTTTGATTTTTACTTCCTTGATCGCATTCAATAAATATTATAAAAAAGAAAAAATTGAGTCTTTATATTTTAGTTGATGAACCCATTTTATGCATGCGTAATTCCGCTTTAATTTGTTTAAGTGTTATTCATGGACTGTAATATGAAACTTTATCTTTAAAACTTTAAATATCCATAAGAAATTCAGGTATTCAAGAATAAATATTTCTATAAATTAATTTTAGAAAAAAGAAACTGAAATGGCTTGCGGTATTCATGCATACATTTTAACTAGTTTCGACGTAACGTTTAGAATTACTTATATACGTAACTGTTCGCCTCGTATAACATAAAATATATTAGACTAAGAGAGTTGCGGTAACATAGTCGGCAATGGCAGCAAATCTCGTAAATGGAAAGTAACAGGATCCAGCCAAGCATAAATCTAATGAGTTCACTAATAAAAGCTGGGGTATGTAAAACAGGATCATGATCACACTATCCCCAATGTTCCCAAATGATACAGATGCAGATTTCCTTTACGTGGGGCCTTCGACTTTATCCCTGCTTCAAAATTGAGAGGATCCAATCCTAAAAGTCTAACCACCGTGGCAACTATCTATCTGTGATAAGTCATATGTATTGGAAAAGCTTATGGATAAAAATATCGATACAACTTTCATTTCGGTGGTAACCGCATTTTCTCTTATGCAAATGTATTATCTATGAGCCGTGGTATAAATGGAGTTTCCCCGGTTAGCTCCTTGGCTTTTTCTGTAACTCTGATTGTTTGGTGCTATTAAAAATGTTAGTAAGTCAGTCGTAAGGAAATAAGACCTACTATGTTGAAAATTGCTTACTTTTATCTTAATACCTTGTTTATATTTTAATATTTCGAGCTGAACAAATAAACGTTCAATCCATTAAATGAACTGTGCTTTTGGACTTTCTACGTATATCTACACCACACGTACAACATGATCCGGGGCATTCTGCTAATAAGTTAAAATTTACTCCAACAATATGACTTCTACATGAACACTACAACAAACAACCATTAGCCATAGTATATAGCCACCATAGTACCAGTCATAGATTGTTATAACACCTATTTGTGCATTTCAAATTTTAATACAATATGACACCCTTAAATTGAAAAATATGTAAAGGATATTGAAATGCAACGAGTTACGAACAAATTACCAATTCTTGGGCTCTACTCATTGATGAATTAATATGTTAATTTTTAATACAATTTTAAAAATCATTGAATCAATATTACATAAATTTTTCATTCTTATTAAAAATTAATCTTTTTATTTTTTCTCATTGCCAGCTTACATAATTGGATATTCGTATTTTATATTGAAATAGAATATTGCTTTCATGAAGGAGACAAGAAATGTGTGTAATTTAATCTGATCACATAAAAAGTCATTGCCTTTCACATGAGATTTTTTTTAAATAAGGAAGACAGAACCCGAAAATATGACTTTATAACTGTCTAACCATTATTATTGTTTTTTTTTCTAGTAAATCAGAAAATAACTCATTTAAACATAATAATTTATCATACACGTTATATGTTTTAGGATTACTCGGTAAAATATTGATACTACAAATAATCTATAATATGTGATTAATTTTACGAATCCAACATTTAATTAACTCATTTTAGGATAGAATAAGCTTACAAAATAACTAAATTGGAATAAAAATTGATTTTCCAGTTTCACGAATTATAATGAAAGATAGTATTTTTAATCAATCATAAATGTATAATCATTAATCAGTCTTTAAGTTGTTACATTGGAAAACTGGTAACAAATGATGTTCTCTGACCAGTTTAAAATTATTTCACTGAATCGCTCTATTTTTGAATATTTACTAAAAAATGATTTGTTAATAAACATCATGATGTTAATATCTCTGTGAATTAAGATTGTCAGATGAATCTAAATTTTACGTTTGGCTATCGATGAATATAATTATATTTCTAATATAGTCAAATCTGTCAATCTGTATGTAAGTCTGATTCTTCTAAAATTGCTGAAACAAATTATTCTTGGAGTTGGAAAGTTCAGGAAAACATATTTGTATAAGTCTCATCTTCATAGGACTATAAGAGATATATTAATGAGAAAACACAGCGCAATATTTATTTATTTAATCTAAAGGGTATTTTTATCTTTAGTGTTAGCCAGGTGAAGTACTTGGCACTATTTTATTTTTCTTTCCATCCAAATGTGCATTCAGTTTAATTCGATTTGAAATGTAGCAGGATGAAAAAGTGTTTATGCAAATGTATTTAATGCAAATTTTAGTTTCACTGCCGTATAAAAGCTCGTGTTGAGTGATGAAGTGGCGGATAGAATGTAAGCAAGCTGATATTTTGGTAGATGTAGCAGGCGTTGTTCACAACAGTACTGTAACTTTAAGTTACTGAAATATGTTAAGTAATAAATAAGCTGTTTTTAAAGAAAGTCCTTTGGACTCATCGTATTTTTTATACTATACCAGCTACATAGATAAATTCCACTGCTATTATTTAGGTAACTGCACTCTGTGTTACCAGTAGGAAAGGTAAATTTTAGTTACATTTGTATCTTTGCTTGTTCGTTTTTACAAAATAGAAATTTAGCTATGGTGTTCTAAGCTTATCTCCTACATAAGTATATATATCATTTTTGAAGATTCCTCGATTTTCTCTCAAACTATTTTTGTGATATTTTGGTTGAACTATTTTGGTTGATGTGTCTAAATAAAATAAAATTGGGATATAAGAAATAAACAGGCATAAAGATTCTATTTATATTTTAATAGTTCAAATTTACGAAATAAAAGTATTAGCTATGGCGTTTCTGACCTATATCTAGCATACGTTCAACGGACATTCATATTTACGGAAATCATGGATGATACTTTTTATTTGGTTTGGTTTGTTTTAAAACTCTGCAGTCTATTATTTTGCTCACTAGAGCTAATGCTACACGGATCTACTACATAAAACCGATTCCGAAGGGCCACAAACATTCATGACAGCAGGATTTGAACCCACGTGTGATATACTAGCAGCGCTCTATCATTCGGACATCATCCGGCCATGGATGAATGAAATTAAGGAACTTTATTGTTCTTATTCTACAAATAAATTACTTGACAAGTGTATTTCAACAAAATAGCTTTCACCTATCAAGAAAACTAGAATAGTTTTCATTTGTTTTCATGCTTTTTCTGGTAGATGTAAGGGAATAATATATGTTTCAGTATTAGTAAGTATTTTAGAATTTTGATTGAAGCTCGTAGATCACCTTGCAGGCAAAACACACCAGTGATAGTATGAAAGTTATATCTTTTTCACATCCGTACTACAATTTTCTTTCATAGCTCTGAATTTTAGAGAAGAATTAGGTATTATTTCAAACTTTAGTTTAGTATGCCTAAACTTATTTTTCAAAACATCTGCAAAATTCATCAAATTTAATGGAAGACTGTAAGACTGTTCGTGTGGTTTGTAAATAGATAACGAGAAGTTTCAACAAAATAGCTTTTATTTACGAAGAAAACCAGTATCGTTTGAGAGAGTTTATTTGTTTTTACAGTTTTTCTGGTAGGTGTAAAGGGGAATAATATATGTTTCAGTATTAATAAGTATTTTGATTGAAGCCCGTAGATCACCTTGGAGGTAAGACACAACAGTGATAATATGAAATCTATATATTTTGCACATAAAATTTTCTTTCATAGCTCTAAAATTTAGCGAATAATTAGGAATTATTTCAAACTTCAGTTTAGTATGCCTAAACTTATTTTTCAAAACATCTGCAAAATTCGTGAAATTTAATGAAAGACTGTACATGGGGTTTGTAAAAAGATAACGAGATATTTCAACAAAATAGCTTTCATTTATCAAGAAATCGAGAAACCTTTGAGAGAGTTTATTTGTTTTTATACTTTTTCTTCTAGATGTAAAGGGAGATAATATATGTGTCAGTATTAATAAATATTTTGATTAAAGCCCGTAGATCACCTTGCATGCAAGAAACACCAGTGATAATATGAAAACTATATATTTTTTCCCATCCGCAACACAATTTTCTCTCATACCTCTGTATTTTGACGAATAATTAGGAATTATTTCAAACTTTAGTTTAGAATGCCTGAAATTATTTTTCAAAACCTCTGAAATATTCATGTAATTTAATGGAAAACTTTACATATGGTTTGTAATTTTAGATATTTCTAAAATAATTTTTATCAAATGTTAAATTTGCTGTTACATGCTCTCTAAAACTTAAGTTTTCATCGATTACTCTGCAGATTTTGATTATTTTCACAACTGGGAAAATAAAAACTTTTTAGAGGTATTTAATTGCAAGGGTGTGTATTGTCACGCACATAAAAGCGTTACGTTTGGCTTAGTTTATATATTTTTAAGGCCATAATCCTCTAAAGTTTTACCTCGTTTTAATAAAAAATATGTATATTAACTTTTCATGTTTTGAAATTTAAATTCACAAAAATTAAAAATATATCTATCGAATCATTTCTAAAACTTGTTCTTTCTAAAAGACTTCAGATTTCTAGCATACTTGAGAAATGGTATCAGTCAAAAATTTTCCATGGTTATTGGATAGCTTTTAGAAATTTTTAAATTTTTTTTCTTTTTATGTAAATAAAATCATTATCATTTGCATTAGATAGACGTGTTTCCAGAAATACATAACTCTTTTTCAATATTTGGAAAACTTTAACAAAATGTTTTTAATTTTTAATTTTTAGTGTTTTACAGAAAAAAATTATAATAATTTCAAAGGAAAAAATTTAAAAATATTTTTATTAAAACCTTATTTAAAAGTTTTATATCTAGGCATCATAAGCTATCTTAACTGAATCTAAATAAACACAATAGTCCACCATTGAATGCTGTTCATCAACTGAACTTTGACTCATATCCAATGTTATGCATTTATTCAAATACAGAAATCATCTTCTTTGAGACTGCATTTTAGGTTTAGATTGAAGCAAATATAACAATCTTATCATAGAAGAGTTTAGTGTTTTACACACAAAATTTAGAATAATTTCAAATAAAAAAAATTAAAAATAATTTCATTAAAACCTTATTTAGAAGTTTTAAATCTAGGCATCATAAGATGTCTTAATTGAATCTAAAAAAACAAAACAGTCTAGCATTAAATGCTGTTCATCAACTTAACTATTACTTATATCAAATGTAATGCATTTATTCAAATACAGAAATCGCTATAATCATCTTCTTTGAGACTGCATTTTAGGTTTAGATTGAAGCAAATGTAACAGTCTTATCATAGAAGAGTTTAGTGTTTTACAGACAAAATTTAGAATAATTTCAAAAGAAATAAAATTTAAAAATGATTTTATTAAAACCTCATTTAGAAGTTTTAAATCTAGGCATCCCAAGCTATCTTAATTGAATCCAAAACACTCAACAGTCTATCATTTGAGCCTGTTCATCAAATCAACTACGATTCATAACAAATGTAATGCATTTATTCAAATACAGAAAACATTCTAATCATCATTTTTGAGACTGCATTTTAGGTTTAGATTGAAGCGAATATAACAGTCTTATCATAGAAGAGTTTAGTGTTTTACAGACAAAATTTAGAATAATTTGAAATAAAATAAAATTTAAAAATAATTTCATTAAAACCTCATTTAGAAGTTTTAAATCTAGTCATCATAAGCTATCTTAATTGAATCTAAAAAAGCACAATATACCATTGAATGCTGTTCATCAACTTAACTATGATTCATAGCAAATGTAATGCATTTATTCAAATACAGAAAACGTTATAATCATCTACTTTGAGATTGCATTTGAGGTTTGGATTGAAACAAATGTAATAGTCTTATGAAAGAAGATGATGGGAAAAATTCAACATTCTGCTCGATTAATCTGATCAGAACATATTCATCGAAAACCACCACACCCTTTCTGGAAATCAAGACTATAATTTTAGTCTTACTCAAAATCCTACATATCTCATTTAAAACATCACATCCTCTGTCGTTAAGTTCTTTAGATAAGATTTTTGATAACTATTTTCAGTGTTCATTTCTTCCTCCTTAAATTTCCTGCTAGAAAATAATTAATTTCCTTTTACTTACAGTTCAGTTAACGACAGTGAACTTTTCTCAAAACCCACGCTGTTTTCCCTTTTATGCTTAATGCTTATAAGTTTTTATTAATTATATTAAGCATTAAATTACTCGAAAACATGAGCATCTGAGTATAAACTGCGTTGAAGGCTGTTTTTCAATGTACGCTTGAAGAAATGTGTATTTTAGAAATATGTTCTTAAAACTGAAAAAGTTGACAATGATTTAATATATCCCTGCTTCTTCAAGCTTTATAATTTATATTTAGCAGCCATATTAATACATTTGTATTTTTACACTGCAGTAATTTTTAAGTTCTTCTTTTCTTGATCAACAACATAAATGTGCAACTACCATCAGATTTTTCCTTGAATATCGTCGAATTTAAAAAGCAATATTTTAGTTCTCAAGCTGTGACATTTAAATTCTTTAAAATAACACAAGAGAGCGCTTTTAAAGATTTCAATTTCTCGAAAAAAAGAAGTATGTAGGAAATTATTATTTTTGTAACATTACAAAAACATCCGAGTAAAAATTCCTCAAATTTAATGAGTTATAGTGTAAAATGCATCAACAAGTTCATAGAAAATTCATGATGAAAAAAAACCTTTAAGTAATTTTTCTAAAAACAGGATTTTTCTCCTTTCGTGCATGATTACTTTTGAATTATTCCTCGAATTTTTATGAAATGTTTCTAGTTTGTAATTAAAAAAAAATTGAATATAAGGTTAAATAATTCAGTGTGAAACAAAAAATTCCTACTTCCTCAAATACTTCAAAATATTTATTGATTTTAAAATATATATATCAGGATTATTAAATTAATATATTTTGAGTATAAACTCACACTTGTACTCTGAAAATATATTGCAATATATATTTTGATCTTACGATTTAAAATATATCTGAAATAATGCAAGTAAATATTTGTTCTAGATTTTAACTTTAAGAAGTGGAGTCATGGATGTAAGTGAAATAAATTCATGGATAGATTTACTTATATAACATTTTTTTAATCTGGCAGTTTTGTTTTATATTTACCAAACTAATATTACATCCATTAGATCCTAACTTTCTTCGATTTACGAAGCTAAAATCTATTAAACATTGTTCTTCAATATCGTATTTAAAGGTAGTGAGACCATTTAAACTACAAAATTTTGGTTTGTCATAAGGCAGAAAAACTAAAACAGCCATTAAACATTAAGATAAGGGATGTAAACCTTTCAATGAAACATGTATGTTTATTTTTGGTCTAGTTGTTTCTGTAGGAATACAATTAGTTAAAAATTGAATATCCTAAATGGTTAAAATTTAATATTTGTTTTTACACTATTGTAAGTATGTGTTAATTTTCAGACCTAATCTGATAATCACGAAATTAAAAATCAAACTTAGTGTAACATATACATTTTTAAAAGATATCAAATCGAATATAGAAATTTAAAAAAAAAATTGGGAGTTTTTAAAAACACTGCCAATCTTTCTGTAGTTAACTTTATATAAATATAATAATAAAGAGCATTTTGCACAAAAGAATAAAAACTACCTAAAATATGTATATACTAATATATACGTATACGTATATATTAGTATATACGTAACCTATATACGTAAATGCTTACGTAATACGTATACGTACATACGCAAATACTACGTATAACTTTGACAGGACATAATATGTGACATATATATTTTTAAAAAAGATAGCAATTTAAATATAGCAATTTAAAAACATTTTGGGATTTTTCAAAAACACTGCCAATGTTTCTGTAGTTAACTTTATATAAAGATAATAGTAAAGAGCCTTATGCAGAAAAAGAATAGAAACTAAGTAAAATCTTATAACTTCGACAGGACATAATATGTAACATATATATTTTTAAAAGATATCAATATGAAAACAGCAATTTAAAAACATTTTGGGAGTTTTTAAACACACGACAAACATTTTTGTAGTTACCTTTATATAAAGATATTCAGAGATATAAAGAGAAACTTTATATGAAGAGCCTTTTTCACAAAAGAATAGAAACTACGTAAAATCTTATAACTTTGACAGGAAATAATATGTAACATATATATTTTTAAAAGATATCAATTTGAATATAGCCATTTAAAGACATTTTGGGTATTTTTTAAAACAGTGTCAACACTTCTGAAGTTAACTTTATATAAAGATAATAATAAAGAGCCGTTTTAACTAAAGAATAGAAACTATATATATATATATATATATATATATATATATATATATATATATATATATATATATATATATATATATATATATATATATATATCCTAAACTAAAATTATAACACCTTTATTAAAAAAACCACCAAATATTATACTTAGTGGCTTTTTATAAATCTTTTGTTTCCTTCCTGTTATAATACTTAAAAGCACTTATAACAAATTCCTTTCTCAAGTGGTTAGCGTCCCGAGGTTATATAAGGCTGCGCGACAACCCTTTGTAGAATTTTTGCTCTGTCTGTTGTCTAATAAACATGTATATATAATTTATCCTGGATCTTCGTATTAATTTTTTCGACCATATGTATAGCAGGCCAAGCTATATATATATATATATATATATATATATATATACATATATATATATATATATATATATATATATATATATATATATATATATATATATATATATATATATATATATATATATATATATATATATATATATATATATATATATATATATATATATATATATATATATATATATATATATATATATATATATAACATGTATAGTTTTAAAATATATCAATTCGAATATAGCAATTTAAAAACACTTCGGGAGATTTTAAAAACACTACCAATATTTCTGCAGTTAAATTTGTAGAAAGAAAATAATAAAGATCCTTATGCACAAAAGAATAGAGACTACGTAAAATGTTATACGAACCTGAATGTTATACCTTATTTTAAGAATTAATATATCTTAACCAAACATTAATTTGACAGGACAAATAATTTCAGTGTTTATTTCCTTATTTTAAGAATTAATATATCTTAAACAAACATTTTACAATAAATTCTCAAAAAAAAAAAATTTATAATTAACGCTGGTTACTACAATTCCACACGAACTGAAAAAAAGTCGATATAACACGAGATGGAAATGAATTGCAAATGGCAGAATACAATTCAGCTTCATTGATTATTTATTAGATCTACACTCATTACTATCCTATATTCTAGTCATGTTTCATTTTCCATAATATGGCTTTTATTACCTAAATGTAAAAGTAAATTAGGAACGAGAATTTTGTTATTGTCCAAAAGAGTTGGTAATGCTTACTGAATTATGATTATGCTACATAAACAAGTTTTTTTATCGACTATACTAAAAGAATGCCATTATAACGCTGAAATTATGTGTCGTAAAAAGACTTTTTGCTTAATATTTAATAATGTGTATTATTTTTAGGGGTAAAAGAGACAGTAGAGGAAAGTTAATGGAATTGTTTTTTAATTAAATGTATTTTACATTTTTATAACTGAATTTTCTTTAAACTATTTTTACGTTTATGCAAAAATATCTAATATATTTATTGCCAAAACGTATTAATTTCTTAAATATTTTAATTACTAATTTAAAGTTGATTTAACGTGTTATACGTAGATTTACGTAGGAAAAATTTAATGAGAACATAATCTCATATGATTTTTGTATATTTACTCTAACATAATTTCATCCCCTATATAATAATAGCCTAGTTCGTCTATCCTCGAATTTATGAAGTAATTGTACCTGGAATGGATAGAGGCATCCATATTGGATTATTGATGAGTTAGGGTTAGCAACGTTCTAAATACACCCCTTCCTCCCTTTTCGAGCATTTAATGCTATTATTTCAAACCCTATTTTTCCCAGATAAGAGCAGGCTATTAAGTTTATCACATAACAAAATAAGTAAAAATAACATTTTTTCTAGCATTATGACGTCATTCCTTTAACCATCTCATTTAGTCATTTTTTATTTTATATTGATACGAATTTCACAAGTTGGCATGTATTGTTGCCGTATACTGTGTATTATAATGGGTAAATCATGTATTTGGCGAGATATTGGCTCGTAGGCGATATTTTTGGCGACTAATGTTTGGAGCCAAGTTTGGCGATTTATCACCAAATTTGGAGACGGCGACTTTCTTGGCGACCGTTTGTACCTCGTACTTTCTAGAATATTCCAGTTTTTCTGAGGATAGAAATACCGGGGACCGATCCTGATCGAGGTTCAGTAAGCTGAGAAATTTGTAGAGGTAAAGACCTACGTTGTTTGGCGCTAAGAGTTTGAGTGGACTATCGCCTGTGATAGCCAGTTCTGTGTTGACTGCTGTATTCGTGTTTTCCCTGCATTACGAATAAAGTGCTGTTATTTTTGCTGTCTTAATATGTAAAGTCTACTCAATCCAAGAAAGCTACGCTTCATAAATTGGTAACAATATTATTTAAACAATGCCTCCATTATTTTCATACGTTTTAACACTGAAATTACATACTACTTAAATAATTTTCTTTTATATTTGGCTTAAATATTAGATTAGGTACATTTGAGATAATTTTAAATTTAATCACTGATTATTTTTTGTTGCAATGAAAATTTTATCACTGGTATATACAACAAATTCTATCTACCTCCAAGGTGTAGTGGGTATATGATAATTTCATTCCTTCACTTCATTAATTACTGTGGCAAAAAATTGGGAAGAACTTAACGATAATTTCGACTTAGCTAAGAAAACTTTAAATTATCTATCTAAACTGCAATCACAGTATCGGGAGACTTTAGAGGAGTATGAAGATAAACAAATTCAGCATGTACTAGATAACTGTCAGCCAAAAAACAAACCAATTAATTTACTTGCCTCATAGGGTACTTTACAATTCTGGAAAATTAAAAATTTTACTGATCCCGTCGTATGACGGAATATATGCTATTATATTCATAATTTTTACATAATTTTCATCACTGGCTTTTAAATATATGTCGAGATTTCAAAAGAGCTACATAAAAAAAACATGGCAGTTTTCTTTGTCACTTATACCAGTATATATTATTATAAACGTCAATGAATATGTAGTTATCAACTCTTAATTACTAGATAAAGTAAAAACGTATAATTTTAACTAGTTTGAATACTTGAACATATTTATTCATTTCCTCAATTTGAAGAATATGCGCAAACGAAATATGTCACCAATTTTAAGTATTTTACGAGATTAAAGATTTAATTTTGAAATCTATTGATATACATTTTTGAAATTTATCAGACATATTTAGCAAATGCTAATTCACAATTATCAGCAAAGGTAGTTGCTGTGATAAATGATTAGTAATTATTTGAGATTTAAAGTAATTAAAAAGAGAATTGAGCACCAGATTACCGACTTTTATTCGAAATATTGCCATTTTAATAATATTATCCATATATTTGTCACTAATTCTCATATTATATACTAGATTTTGTTCAATTGTTAAAAAATTAGCCATTTATAAAAATTTGTCTGTTAACAGTAAAAATGTTTGTGAAGCAATGATAATAAACTGAATTTGCTATTTTAAATATCGGATATTAGGACAAAATTTCATTCATTTATAATAGAACCTAGCAGTATGTTTTTCATCAAAATATCATACCGTTGTGCAGAACTGGCTACAGTAAAATAAACTGCGGAAAGACGTTTTACTGAAAGGACTATGCGAAAGTCAAGAGTGAAGTAACACACAGCTTCGATATTATTGTGCGATGTCAAGATAATATGATATCATCATCAAGAAAGTTAATCTATAAACATTATGAAATATAGAATATCTCACATGCTTAAGTACTCTAAATACCTGCAGAAAAATATTTTTAAAGATTTTTCTTATTTAATACATACATATATATATATGTATATATATATATATATATATATATATATATATATATATATATATATGTGTGTGTGTGTGTGTGTGTGTGTGTGTGTGTGTGTGTGTGTGTGTGTGTCAGGATTTAAAATGTAGATTAATTTTAAGAGATTTTAATTAGGGATTCTTTTACTGAGAGTGACGCGGCGTGAGGAGTTAGCCACATAAATACGGCTCACGCGCAGTGATCTGAGCAGAGAGCAGTATGCACATTCCACGGACAGAGCTGTGGCCACCCGATGCAGCTAAGTCTACCTTTGTTAGAAGCTGGGCTCCAATGTGCGACTCCATGGTGAAAGTAGTGTGTGATGAAATTTAAATAAAGATATGAAGCTGATGTCAGGATTCTAGTGTCGTTTTGTGGAATCTGACATATATATATATATATATATATATATATATATATATATATATATATATATATATATATATATATATATATATATATATATATATATATATATATATATATATATATATATATATATATATATATATATATATATATATATATATATATATATATACATATATAATATATATATATATATATATATATATATATATATATATATATATATATATATATATATACATATATATATATATAATTAGTTCAAACTATGAATAAGAATAATTAGTACAAGACTTTTTTTCATTTTTTACATCAAAAAACTTATTTATAACAGTATTAAAAAAATTTAAAGGGTTTAAAGTTACAATAATGTTTTAATTATGATAAAAATACACTTTTAATCATTTATTTATATAATAAAGGAAATGTTTTATATAATAAAGGAAAATTGTTATAGAACACAATTAAAAGTGTAAAAGGATGTAAAACTGAAATAAATTTCAAGTAAAATAATATTAATAAACAATTTGTAAGGATTTTCGTTTACAGTTTTCCATATTACTAAGTCAAATTTTTCGGCCTCAGCGTCAGTGGAATCCGAAAACCGAAATAGAAAATTAAAAGCATTCGAGAAAAAAAAAACTTACTAAAATTATACCTTGATGAGGTGAGTACATAATAAATACATTCCAATACATTTCATTATATAAAGTTAAATATTTATAAATCTAAATATTTGGATTTAATTAATGAACGTAATTGTATAAAATATAAAATTAAACTTTATTTTTCTTGTATATTTAAATTTATGAATAGAAACATAACTATTTTCCACGAAAAATAAGAAAAAATTGCGCCAGTCTTAGAAAAGTTCAATCTTAGATTAAATTTTGTTGCAAGGCGTGTTATTAGGATATCAAATAATAACTTTTGTTCCAGAACAATTAAAACTCTAGAACTGAATAAAAGTTTTCCTATTTCTGTAAGTTTTCTGGACTACTGTCAAACGGTTTTGCCATGCTTGGCCGATTCCACTGAAACTGAGGCCGAAAAATTTAACTTAGTTTATATGGGAAACTGTAAATTAAAATCGTTACAAATTGTTTATTAATATTATTTTACATGAAATTTATTTTAGTTTTACATACTTTTACACTTTTTATGCAGTTCGATAAGAATTTTTCTGAATGATATAAATTAAATAAATGATGAAAAGTGTATTGTTAGGTTTTTAAAACATTATAGTAATTTTAAAACCTTTAAATTCTTTTTCTACTTAAATATATTGTAATATTTAATACAAAATAGGTTTTGATATAAATACTGATTCAGTTGAATAAATATACTATCAAATTATGAAACTATAAAATAATGTCATTCTTACAAAAATAATAATGAATTATTTAGTAACGCTGCTCACATATCATAATATATTTAACACTTTTATGAT
>CM063511.1:122632483-122634983 GCA_032207245.1 Pardosa pseudoannulata
AATGAGTTCTAACTATTTTAAATTATATATATATATATATATATATATATATATATATATATATATATATATATATATATATGTATATATATATATATATATATATATATATATATATATATATATATATATATATATATATATATATATATATATATATATATATATATATATATATATATATATATATATATATATATATATATATATATATATATATATATATATATATATATATATATATATATATATATATATATATAATTGCAAACATTTTTTTAAATAATAATTGTAGTTAATTGTGAAAAAATTATCTTGAAAAATGCTATTTAATTAGACCAAAAAATAAATTATTAATACTTAAATTACAATGTAAACAAATTGACGTTTGCAGTTACAATTAGAAAATTGTTGTTTCCTCGAAAAAAGTAACTGCTCTAAAAGTTCTGTCCGAACTGTTAGATGATAAAAATGGTAGCATATAATAAATGTTCCTGTCATCCGACAGTAAAAGAGCATATGAGAAAAATAATACTTAACCTCATTTCTGCCTTCTGATGATTGTTTTCTGTGTTGATTCATGAAGAAACTTAAAGAAAAAGGAAAAACAAGCCGTACACACATGGGAACATCTCTTTTATTCTACATTTTTATCACCATTAATTCCTAGAAGGCTTCGTGGAACCGGTGAACTTCCAGATTTGAAAATGATTTTTTTTCTTAGAAAATTTTGAGCAAAAAGAATTATTAAATGATTTTCTAGAGTAATTGTTTTATATTTTCTTTTGCTGTCCTCGACATATTTGTTGCTCTACTTTTAAATTCTTTTAAATTCACTGCATATCTCTGATGAATGCATTTGCTTAAATAAATGTAACAATTTAATTTATTAATTTTCGTAGATGCCTGGTATTCTGTTGTAGAGTCTTATTATGTGTAGATAGACAATTAATGTTTTTTAAAATAAAAAAAAATTAAGTAAATTAAGTAACTATCGTATATTAAATTTTTTGTATAGATCTCATTTGTCACCTTTAGAAAAAAATTTAAATGTGTTATCAAAAATAGAAAATTTTCGAAGAACTAAAAAAAATTTAATTTTTCAGAAATATGAAATATTCTTTCAAATTTTGCTCCACATTTCTAATCGGTATTATTTAAAGCAAATAATCCATCAAATACTTACCAAATTATTTAAAGCTTCTATTTAAATTCATCATATGGAAGGAAGATAATAAATAAAACATATACATATCATTAAAACATATGCAATTTCAGTCGGGAGGGGTAGGACGCAAATATTTTGTTCTAGAGATTAAGAGCTCGAGTTTCACTACAGGTATGGATGTTTGTAGCCGTATAGAATCAGCAATAAGTAGGCTTATTAGCCTTTGTGTTGGAAAATAATAGTTCTTCCGCTCCAAACCAAAACTAATGACGAAATTTAACAGAAACATTTTGGCATCATCATAGCCGTTTTCAAGTGTAAAGGAGTTGCTAATAATTGTGTATCAACCAAGAAAAACGGCATCATTGCATCTAATTTTGCATTTTAAAATGTGTAAACTATTTAAAAAAATGTTTAAAATAATTAAATATTTTTTCTTTAACATTTTTCTCATATTCATTGCATTTGATTTATTAGCATTCAATTTTATGTTTATTAATATACTTCTTATACGTTTTTTAAAGATCATTTGTCTTTTTTTATACTTCGAATCGAAAGAAGCATCAGACCCATATACAATATGATTCTCACAAAGATCCACTAGTACAATTAAATTACCTAAAACGCAATTAATTTGTACCGCTTTGTATGGAATCTGTGTTACATGAAACTCAGAATAATAATTATCAAGAAATGCATTCTATGGAAATCGCAAAATGAGAAACATGGAATTAATACAAACGAAATTAATGAGTACAGTTATATAGAATTTCAAGAACATATAATTTATACAAAATCAGATATATTCATACATATGTAAAATTTGCATTCTCTATTCATCAAGTTGTGATAGATAAATTAGTGAATAAAATTTTATACTTTAAATAGCAATAATTATATAAATGTCTGCATACTTGAATTTAGGTTTATGGAATATAATATATAGTTAGCCAAATAAAGTTTTAAACTAAAAGTATTGTTAAAGAAAGTATATTATTTAAATGTAAAAGATAAGATGTTTATAATATTTCTTACCTTTACTGTATTTAGCACCTGGACTAAAGAGAATTGGTACTTAGGGAGACCACAGAAGATAATCAGTACAATTATATTTCCTTTATTGAAGTTATCTTGGATGAGATGAGTATATACAATGGTTATATACAATAAGGATACAATATGGATTTATGCAATAAATGGATATATATACCCCTGGATGAAGCTCCACTACTGTCATTATCAGATGTAGAAACCAGGTCTTTTTCATCTGTTTATCGACGAGAAGATGATTGCTACTTAATATGCTTCAGGCAATTTCTTTGCAAAGAGAAG
>CM063511.1:122639983-122654983 GCA_032207245.1 Pardosa pseudoannulata
CAGGACCAATGCCAGATAAAGATATTGCTAAATATTTCTGACCTATTTTCTGCTCTATGATTTTGAATATTATAAGAATCTTATGGAAAATTTAAATTTGAATCAAACATTTGCGGTTATCAAAGCACCATAGATTTTTTAAAATGTTGATGTGATCGTTGAGAAGTATTTGATCTACAAATTTTGGATGCTTACTTTATCTCATGTGCACAGGTAGTGATAAAATCGGTAAGTTGAATTAATTAAAATAAAAACAGTAAGAGTTATTGCTATTTAAATTACAGTGCAAGCTGCTATTTGGATGGCTTTTGGTATGGTTTTAGTTCGGATTGCTATGGTCTACTTTTTAGCTCACGAGCGAAAAAACATTTGTAGGTTATAATTTGACTGTAAATTCAATATTTTTATCTCATTAAATTATTATTAAATACTATGTAGGAGGAAAATATATTATGAAAACCGTTAACAAAAATAAAACAAATATATCTTGACTTATAGTAAAATAGTTACTAATAAAATAATAATTATCTTTTCGGGAACAAAAACAAATGTATTTTAATGAATCCTTAAAATACTCATTGAATTTTCTCAACAATGATATTCGTTTGAAATTTTTTGATATTTACCTGTAACACTGTACAATAAATTAGGAATACATAATTTGTCAATTATATATTTTTATTGAAAACTGTTATGGAAATTTTATTTAGAAAAGAAAGAAAATATTCACTAGTTCATTTTTTTTCTTTTGATGTTTTCCATTTTGTGATATATTGTTATTGAAAAGCGAAAGATTTATACTTTTTAAAAACAATTTATGTTTAGTTACGTTTTGAAATATTATTTAAATTATCTACTTTTAATATTTTATTTAGGTGGTATAAGCTTTTTATTTTAAATATAAGTTAGTGAATGACTTGAATATTTTTGTACTATGTAATTGTAAACAAATGAACAAATAAAAAGTGCAATTAATTTTAATTTTTGTAAAAAAAATAAAAAAAAATATATTATTTTGATATTTAATGACATGTTTCCAAAATAATAAACTGAATGGCTAAAAGATACCAGGCATCCTCTAATATTTTGGCCCCTATATTTTGTACACCTTTAGATCTGATCAAACAGATAATATTCGCCTTGGAAACTTAGTAATTTTTTGATAAAGATGCAGAAGAATATAGTCCCAGGTTGACACAATAATAGTTTTAAATTGGTTTGGATTTGTTCGAAGTGATACAAAGCTTACAAGCCGTAGGTCTTTTGACTTTGTAAGACAAATGCTCGAATCTCTTGAAATCAGGAGGACTGAACTGTCTATGAAATTGGTTAAAACTTGATTGATATCTCTCAAACCAGTATGAGACCAATCAAGAACAGTGATATGGTCTAATTATACCTGAAAGAGTTAATCGCCATAACGGCACTTAATATGCATAGATAAGTGCGTAGACAATGAGGCGTGGTAAAGATAATTATATAGCTGTACTATTTAGTTTTATTTACATAAGTATAAAGGGACACAATATACTTCAGGAAAACATTTTCCCATGATGACTAGATAGTTTGGTACCCGAAGAGTTATTATTTGACTATCAACTTCCTGAGCTGTTTGAAGAAATCTGATTTCAGAGCAGAAAATGAAATTCATTGTTCCGGGCTACTTTTTCCAGTTCTCAAGTGGTCAATTTACTACAAAATCCCGTTCTTAAATTGATTCTTGACCCTTTTTTCTCCACAAATTCATGTGTTCTAGCATATGCTTTGCGATGCTCATGCATTTAATTCAACAGTAATTTACCCTGCTGTTTCCTTTTGTTGCTGCGGTCTAAGTGTGACAATTATATTTCTCACCTCGTTCTTTCATGTCTTTTTCAACCAGAATAGTCATTATCGCTTGAAGTTTTCTTCTCTCAGACACTAAACATAAGTTACTCTTGGGCAAAAAAATTCTAAGAGCAGTCATTTTTGACATACTGTTGCCAAGTCTTCTTGAACTGAAGATATTACCTTGTTCAAATTTACTTAAACATTTCACCTTTTCATCATAGGTTAATTACGTCACCCAAAGGTGAATTTTTATTACAAGCAACTCACACTATCATATCAATCTCTATCTATATCAGGTTGAATTACTAAAAATTTACAGTTCGCTTTAAATTTTGTCACTTATTGCATAAATAGAATATAAACTGTAATATTGGGGATTTAAAAAAGTTACTTCTAATAAATCAATATTATTAACCGCTTGTCTGATTATCCCAAGTTATCTCGTGTTCATATAAATTGCAGTTAACTATTATCCCGAAAAAACTCGGGCGAAACAAAATGTGTCAGTACGATTTGTTTTATCACGGTTTTACTTGGCCTAGAGGAGATGAAAGGAAATATTCAGCTTTGATGGGTAGTTTGCCAAATTTTGTTGGTTTCTCGGTTCTTTTGACGGTTCTGTTTTCCACTGATTGAAAATCTTATTTCAGAAAATCATCGTGACGAGTTTTCTGCCACATCAAGAACACTCAGAATTAGTTATTTACTACTCAGGTTAACCTCAAGGCATTTTCCAGGTGTTAATCCTGCTACTTAAAAAAAATCAAATCAAACGCGACAGTGTACTCTGTGCTGCCGTAAAGCAAATTAGAGAGGTAAGCCAGTAAGAAAAGAAACCAGATACTAGTGTACAGAATGTCAGGTATCTCTTTGTGTTGTCCCTTGTTTAAAAAATATCATACAAAGACTAATTTTTAAACTTTTTTTCCATTTGCCCGAGATAACTCGGGATAGTAATCTAATATTAAAACTAAATGCTTTTACACAAGTAAAAAATTAAAAATATCAACTTAAAACTTACATATTTCGTTTTTATCATTTCCTTGTATTTAATAATAAAATTAAAATTGTGATGACTTTTTGCAATTTTTTTCAAAAAAAATTGTATGGGAAGAGGTTAAATTAGAGAAGAATAGTAAGGCGATGAAGTTATATACGAATATGTATATTTGCACATACACAAACACACATATAAGTAATTTCGTGACATTTGAGCTACGTCGCTTTTGTACTGTTCATACTATTGGTAGAGAATAGTTTTTATATTTCCAACCATAAAAGTTTGTTCAGTGAATGAAAGGCAATTTTTTTTTCAAAAACATTTCTAAAACAACTTTACACTTTCTGAAATAAATTATGACAGTAAAACAGCCTCTCTTATTTTATTTGATAATTTAAAACTTTCGTTTACTTTTCACCTGGTAAATTTCGTTGCTATCATGTTAAAGTAAACCAGAGAATTTTTGGTTGCCGAATAATAAACCTATACTATGACAGACGGGCCGCATCGTTAGTAAAGGTTAATTTACTACTGCGTCAAATCAAGTCGTCACGCACTTTTCCAGATAAATTAGATTTTTCTTTCTCGCATAGTAAAGTGAAATGGATGGTAGTCTAGGTTGCAACATTGTAGAAACTTATTTCTTAAAACGTCTCAGTTTCAAAAATATGTTTTTAAAATGTTATGTACTTCTGATTATTGCGAAAAGTTAGATTTTATACTGAAAATTATATTTACTTTCTGAACAGATGAGGTAATATTTAGAATTTATAAATGATATATTGCATATAATTTTAAAGAGATTTTTCTTTAAATGGAAGTGCATAGTTCTAGATTTTATTTTTAATTTTAATCATTATACTTCCTTAAACTTCTCTATCACTTATTATATAAAAATAAAAGCAAAATCACTGCGAATTGTTATGAATTTTGCAAATTGCAAAAGTTCTCAGAGATGATAAATTTGTATAAAATACTTATAAATTCAAGGAACAGCGTAATATATGTTTGGATGGTTATAAATGCATGTACATTTAGAAAGAATAAATAAAAACAGACACTGCGTTTATAGTATTATATTTATACTCATATTAATAACTTACGTAATAAATGATATATGAAAATGCAGTTAACAAAAAGGCATAAATCAAATCAAACGGATTGTTTTCTCATTTAATTTGTCAACAACAGAAAAATTAAATTTTCAGTTTTGTACCTATTGTTATCGTAAAATAAATCGAGTTTGAATTATGCTTAACCCCTTCCCTGTTTTGCCCGTAAGGTGTACGGGCACAGCTTTCTGGCGTTTACTAATTTGACAGTACGGCTTACTGGCAATCTCATTTCTTTTTCGCTTGCAATGTTCCGGCTGTATTTTTCCAATTTTAGTGACAAATTATTCGTATAGATGGTCCAGTAAATGATAGTTTGCAGTTTATTGTATTTTCTACTCTGATTGGTTCAAAAGAGCTGGTTCTTTTGCATGTTTGGTATCAAAAAACGAATTGTTATCTTTCAGTGTATAGCTTTCTGGTTACATTTTACTGACCGCCTGATACTTTTGTTGATGTAAGAGTTGAATAATATATTTTTGCTTTTAAATAATGGATAATTCAGAGAGTACGGAGCTAGTTTCTTGTGATTAGAACTGTGACACGGAATCAGAAACTGAATTATCTGTAAATGATAGTAGCGAAAGTTTACTAGATGACCTGGATAGTACTGACTCTGATAGTAGTACAGATGGAATCAGTCAAGCAAGACAATTTTTTTTTAAATTAATTGTGATAATCCTTCGGATCCGCCTCCCAGATTTGCTTTCACTGGAATTCCAAAAATTAACTTGGATATCGATGAGACTAAAGGTAAACTTCAGTTCTATGATGCTTTCACAGAAAGAAAAAAAAAAGTTGTAATAAATGCTTAAAAATATTAGAAATGTTAATTTTAATAACATATCTTTACTTAAAAATGTAAAATGAACAAAAAAATGCAATAAAAATGTGACATTTTTTGACCGAATTCTGGAAAAAAAATGAAACTGTCAAAGGGTTAATACAAACTGTAAAACGTTTTACAGTTTTAACCCCTGAATAAACAATTTTAAGAAAAAAAATATCTTTTCTTAAAAATATGCCTGTAATATGTGTTTTTACCATTTATGACGCATCCGGTTGGATTTTTTGCTTAAAGGTAAGAAGAGCATCTCTTAGTTTAGGAAAGTTAATATGAATGCTAAAATATCAATATCATCAGCGTATGACAAAAAGTTTCTATTGAAGAATACACTAACATATACTTTCATATTGTTTTATCAAACTGCGTGCCATGAGATGTTCTTAAAGGTACCTGGAGTAACCATCATAAAAGTGTAAACAAATGCAACATAGATAATACTTATCTATCAAATATATGAAATGTATGTAAATAGAGCTGCCCTACCTTAGTCTGCAAAGGTGTCAACTCATATCAAGGGGTTATGGGTTCTTGTCTTCAAAGTTCCTAACAGCTGTTCGAGAAATAAACTCGTGGCTACAGTGTGCTCTTAGTTCAAAAGATATTTCTCTGGGTTAAAATCTAATCCAGGGTGTGGTCTTCTTGCTGCCTGCTTTTAAATTACGTGGAAACATTTGTCGTAAATGTCGTATAGTGAAAACCTTCACCTGAAGTGGAGTAACCTACGACTCTCGAGCCTGACTTGTCCAAGAGGTGTAACCTCATAGAATGAGGTTATAGGTTGGAGTACATAATGTTCCCTAACAGCGGTTCGAGAAATAAGCTCGTGGCTTCTTTGTCCTCTTAGTTCAAACGTTATTACTCTGAGTTAATATCTAATCCAGAGTGTTGTCTTCTTGATACCTGCTTTTAAATTACGGGGATCCAGTTGTAAATATCGTAAAACGAAAACCTTCGCCTAAAATGGAGTAACCTACGACTCACGAGCACTGTCAAAGATGAATTTGAAATAACAACAACATATAACTTATCTTGGCCTTTTCGAAACAAGATTTCGATGACTAACACTGTGTGCTTGCTGTAATCTAAATTTCTGTTCATGATTGTGCTGATATAAACCATTACTAATTTAATGACGTTAAGATAATTTTATTTATTTGACCAGAATTTATAAAATGTATTGAAAATCTAACTTACGTCTGTTTTAGAAGAAGTATGATTCCGTCAGAAAGTCAAATAGTTCAAATAGTGTCCTGGGTCTTAAAAGGTAGCAGACAACTGTCTTAGTTATATACTCCTTGAATTACTTGCTTCACTTGTTTTCTTTTATAACTGATAGGCTTTGTAGTCTTGAAAAATGTCCTTATTTGGAAGAAAAATTATTTTATTATGTGATATTTAAAACTCAATCTCATGCTGAAATAGTTTTGTTTATACTGTATTTTTACACGTTATTTAAAACAGAAGAAAAATTTTTCTATCTAAATTTAGGTTTCGTTTTTTGAAGAAATACATAGTATTCCAACGGAGTTTCTTATAGTTCCAAGGGTGTAAAGTTTCTTAAGTTTAAATACCACTGTTTTTTACTACTATAGCATTCAAATTATTTGTTTTAATTGCTGCCTTTTAGTACTAATGTGCCTATTACGTTTAAAAAGTATGCCTATTATGAAGGAAAACTTTGTACTAACATACTAGCGTTAATCCGCTTTCGATAAGGCTAAAATAGTGTTGTTTACACTATTTTTTCTCTATTTTGTTTCAAAGTAAAATGTCTGCAAGTTACTTAAATAAAGCACACTGTCAAAATTGAAGTTACGTACTTGCCTTAATAAATAACATACTTCAGGAGAAATAGTTTAGCGTTAGTGAAAAATTTTAGGGAAAATCAATTATGAGATTCTAAGAATTCTCGTAGTACACATATGAAAAAACCATGACTGTGCAAATTTTAAAATAATATTCTAACAGAATACTGAATAATTTATCTATGTAATTAGTTTCAGAATGAAACTTACTAACATGTTTGTTCTTTAAAATACATATACTAGATATAGAATACAGTTTTGTACTACAGCCTGAAATCCATAAAATGCATTACCGGTGTTCTTTTAATAGCGGCTTAGACAGGATTTAAGTTAAATTTCATATACGTAAACTAATTACAAATATATTAACAATAAACAACGACATTCACATTTTTCATAAAATTTAGATATATTTCGCCTTAGATTTGTGAAAGTTTTTCGTAAAGGGTAGGTTAATTAAATCTAATTATTAAGAAAGATTAGTCTTCTGATTATGTGTGTGTGTTTGTGTGTATATATACATTCATACTCACAAACATACACACACACACACACACACACACATATATATATATATATATTATATATATATATATATATATATAAATATATATATATATATATATATATATATATATATATATATATATATATATATATATATATATATATATATATATATATATATATATATATATATATATATATATATATATATATATATATATATATATATATATATATATATATATATATATATATATATATATATATATATATATTATATATATATATATATATATATATATATATATATATATATATATATATATACATATATATATATATATATATATATATATATATATATATATATATATATATATATATATATATATATATATATATATATATATATATATATATATATATATATATATATATATATATATATATATATATATATATATATATATATATATATATATATATATATATATATATATATATATATATATATATATATATATATATATATATATATATATATATATATATATATATATATATATATATATATATATATATGTGTGTGTGTGTGTGTGTGTGTGTGTGTGTGTGTGTGTCTGTGTGTGTCAATATATATATATATATGTCCAGATTTGTAGTTAAAATTATATGATCTTTAGCATCATATCATTGTATTAGAACATATAATTTTCCATTGCAAGACTATAAAACGCAAAATGTGTTTTTCTTTGTTTCATAACATAAACTAAGCATTTATTTGATCTCTCGGAGAGAGATAGGTTTTTCTTCCTATGCTTACTGTGTGGAAATAAAGTGCGTCACATTTAAGTCGACTTTTCGCTGAGATACTCATAAATGCCGAAAGACAATTTAAGTGCACCTAAAGATTAGTTGATGCCATTGAGAAAGATCATAAAAGTCTTACAACAAACAGTTTTACTCCTAAGATCATAAGAAAGTAGCCATCCCCTTTATGTGCCGAATTAAAGGGAACCAGAAGAATGAAAATCGATGACATCAGAGTAAAGGCTCGAAGTGTTCACTTCATTGGGGTCTGGGATCTTAAAATTCTGGAACAGACAGTTTAACAGTTAGTGTAAGTATTTTTAACAGTGCAGTTAGGATAAAATACTGTGATAAAAGTTGTTCGTTTTAGTTAGTTTGTATTTAATGTTATAAATTTTTAAAGAGTGCATCAGAGATTATTTTGAGCAAAAAGTAGTTTGTCTTGGAAACAAATTTAACTAGTAGACATTGATGATATATAAGAATAATATTATATACAAATAATTTAAAAAGTCTTATTTTAACTTTTAACTCTTATAGTAAGCCACAAAACAGATCTTTAAATCCTATTGGATCTTCAGATATGTAGTTAAATAGATTTTGCACACTATTCTGAGTTTAAGTGCACCAGGAACCTGAAAACAGACATTGATGCTGAATAAAAACAATATTTTATACTAATGATTTAAAAAGTCTTCTTTTAACTGTTAACTTATACTAAGCCCCCAAACAGATCTTTAAATCCTATTGAAACTTCAGAGATGTAGCTGAATAGGTTTTGCACACTATTTTGAGTTTAAGTGCACCAGGATTCTGAAAATAGACATTGATGCTATATAAGAACAATATTTTAAACAAATGATTTAAAAAGTCTTATTTTAACTTTTAAATCTGATAGTAAGTCCCTAAACAGATCTTTAATTCCTATACAAACTTCAGAGATGTAGCTCAACAGGTTTTGCACACTATTTTTAGTATAAGCGGACCAGAAATCTGAAAATAAATATTGATGATATATAAGAACAATATTTTATACAAATAATTTAAAAAGCTTTATTTTAACTGTTAACTCTTATAGTAAGAACAAAAAGAAATCTTTAAATCCTATTAAAATTGCAGATATGTAGCTCAATAGGTTTTGCACACTATTCTGAGTTTAAGTGCACCAGGAATCTGAAAATAGATATTGATGTTATATAAGAACAATATTTTATACAAATAAATTAAAAAGTCTTATTTTAACTGTTAACTCTTATAGTAAGCCCAAAAATATCTTTAAATTCTATTGAAACTTCAGAGATGTAGCTGAATAGGTTTTGCACACTATTCTGAGTTTAAGTGCACCAGGAATCTGAAAATAAAAATTGATGATATATAAGAAAAGTATTTTATACAAATAATTTAAAAAGTTTTATTTTAAATGTTAACTCTTATAGTAAGCCCAAAAAAAATCTTTAAATCCTATTGAAACTTCTGAGATGTAGCTTAATAGGTTTCTTCAGAGGAAACTTCAGAGATGTACACCGGTGTGCAAAACTTAAGCAACAGGCTGCCATAACTCCACGAAACATTATCTGAGAGACCTGAAATTCAGAAATGAAGGAGAGTATTTTGTACGTAAAGGATGACGAAAGCATCAAGCTGAAAAAAAGAATACAATGCATACGGATCAAACAAAAACAAGCTTTATTGAAAGCATAGTATCGTGACACATGATTGTCTATCCAAGAGGAAGAACAACAAGCAGATGTTCTTTAATATGGGATATGCCTTCTCCTAACTGCAATGGTTGCTTCGTACCGTCTTCGCATACACAGAACCAGCTGGTCCAACATTTTTTGAGGAGTGCAATCAGCATCTGTTTGGGTTGTTGGATGTCCTTCAGAAGATATCAGTGTGCTGCAAAGCGTCTCCCCAAGCATCCCACATATGTTAGATGGAATTTAACCCTTTGACAGATTCATTTTTTTCCATAATTCGGTCAAAAGAAAGGTCACATTTTTTATTGCATTTTTTTTTTGTTTTAAGTGAAGATATGTTATTAAAATGAACATGTCTAATATTTTTAAGCATTTATTACAACTTTTTTTTCTTTATATGAAAGCATCATAGAACTGAAGTTTACCTTTAGTCTGATAGATATATCATAGTTTCATAGTCTCCTAGATATAAGTTAATATTTGGAATTCCAGTGAAAGCAAATCTAGGAGGTGGATCCGAAGGATTATCAAAATTAATTTTAAAAAACTTGTCTTGCTTGACTAATTCTATCTGTACTACTATCAGAGTCACTACTATCCAGGTCATTTAGTAAACTTTCGCTGCTATCATTTACAAATAATTCAGTTTCTGATTTCGAGTCACAGTTCGAATCACAAGAAATTAGCTCCATACGCTCTGAATTATCCATTATTTAAAAGTAAAAATATATTATTCAACTCTTACATCAATAAAATTATCAGGCGGTTAGTAAAATATAACGAGAAAGCTATACACTGAAAGATAACAATTCGTCTTCTCATACAAAACATGCGAAAAAACTCCCGCTTTTGAACCAATCAGGGCAGAAAATACAATAAACTGCAAGCTATCATTTACTGGACAACTATCACCATCTATACGAATAATTCGTTACTAAAATTGGAAAAAATACGACAGAAACAGTGCAAGCGAAATAGAAATCAGATTTTAAAAATTTTGAAAGCTTCAGTAGGAAAAACAAATTCAAGTTTATCAAGACTAAATGTATGTATCAACATTAATGTTGTGACTTTTCCCTCTATGTTTATAAAGTAATTCATTGTTAAAGTATAGTTTACTAAAAATTGGAAATTAAATTATTCGAAACAAAACAAGAAATAAATTCTCTTAGAAATCTGTTTAAAAAGCAATAAGGTTAGGGATTACAGAAAATTTAATATGTAATTCTATTCAGTACATACGATTAAAAACGATTAACAAATTCAAGTTTATCCTATTTTAGACTATAATGTAATGGTATTCAAAACAAATTAATGTTGTGACCTTTTCCCTCTATGTTTAATGAAAGTAAATTCATTGTTAAACTATAGTTTTACTAAAAATTAAGTAAATTAAATTATTCGAAAAAAACAAGAGATACCACATTCTCTCTAACACACTCTGTTTAAAGACAGCAATAAGGTTAGGGATTACAGAAAATTTAATATGTAATTTCTATTCAGCTAGCAATATACGATTAAAAAACACGATTAACAAATTCAAGTTTACCCTATTTTAGACTAAAATGTAATGTTATTTAAAACAAATTAACGTTGTGACATTTTCCTGTATGTTTAATGAAAGTAAATTCATTGTTAAAGTATAGTTTTACTAAAAATTAAGTAAATTAAATTATTCGAAACAAACGAGAAATACCACATTCTCTCTAACACACTCTGTTTAAAGATAGCAATAAGGTTAGGGATTACAGAAAATTTAATATGTAATTTCTATTCAGCTAGCAATGTACGATTAAAAAACATGATTAACAAATTCAAGTTTACCCTATTTTAAACTAAAATGTAATGTTATTTAAAACAAATTAACGTTGTGACATTTTCCCTCTATGTTTAATGAAAGTAAATTCATTGTTAAACTATAGTTTTACTAAAAATTAAGTAAATTAAATTATTCGAAACAAACAAGAAATGCCACATTCTCTCTAACACATTCTGTTTAAAGATAGTAATAAGGTTAAGGATTACAGAAAATTTAATATGTAATTTCTATTCAGCTAGCAATATACGATTAAAAACCACGATTAACAAATTCAAGTTTATCCTATTTTAGACTAAAATGTAATGTTATTAAAAATAAATTAATGTTGTGACATTTTTCCTCCATATGCAATGAAAGTAAACTCATTGTTGAAGTATAATTTTTTATAAAAATATGTTTCAACAAAAAAATCCATTTGTATTAAAAGAAATATCACATGCAAAAATTAAAATTTATCCTTCCAATCACAAATCTTTCTTGCTTAGTTCTGTCAAAATAATTAATGAATTCAATTTACAAAACAGTTCGAAATTCCTAATGCCCAATATATATAGAAAATATCTAGCTTTCTATTAGCAGTTTCCTGGTTCAAATTAGTTCTGAATGTAATTGATTTATCAGATGGTGAATCCAATATATTAGGGTTACAAATCATTTATAACTCGATTTGGCATTTGCATTAGAATAAGTAATTTCACTCTTCGGTACCTTTCTACATTGCCAATGAAGTTGGAATGTTTGCGAACAAACCTTTTAAGTTATCTAATGCGATGGTTCAGAAATTATTTTGTTCGAATATTTAATATTATCTACCAACCTACACATTACGTAACTCTTGTTTAATAATTCGGAGTCAGTGTATTTAATAATACTGTAAATTTAACTTTTTTGTATTAAATATTTTGAGCGCATTAATGTGTCAGAGTTTAAATATTTATTTTATTAAATTAGCAGTTATCTAAATAAAATATTTGTGTCAAATGTTTCACTACATTTGAAATTTATAACAAATGATTTATTTAGAATTAATTTACGTACACAAAATAGTTAAATTCCCCACTTTGATAATTTCAGTTTATTGACATGTTTGTCTAAATGTCAAAGTTTGTTTAAACATCTACATAAGAATAATTTTTAATGCATCTAATTTTACTGGTAAAATAAATACGGAGGAATGCAAATTTAATAATTGAAACGTAAGTAAATTACTTTTAAACCTAAATAATTATTTTAAACTACTTTCTATGTATAGCTGCTACTTATTGACAAATTCTGTGGAGCAATATGAAATTGTTTTAATGTATTCAGTGTATTTATACGCATCTTGGAAAATTATTTAAACTGTCAAATTATAATTTATATTCATAATTAATTTATATTTTCTACTTTAAAGTTCCCTAACCTCAAGATTTAACCCTCTAAGCGGTTCGCACGTACAATTCTGCCAAACCGATGATGACTTCAAAGCGGTTGTCACGTACAATTTTCGACCCCGAAAAACGTTCCGAAAATGGATGTAATGTACATTTCTGCCAGTGTTTTCCCTATGGAGTTTTGAGGTACAAGCGTCAGGTCGATTGTTTAGGAACTGTACACCTACTCTCTGAGGCACAACGACGCTGATAGCTTTTTATAGCTTTGTAAATCTCTATTTCGAAGTATTTCTTTTGCGGTAACAGATGTATCTCTAACTGCACCACTTAAATAGCTTGGATGACTTTTGTAAAAAAAAAGATATAAATTATTCTCTAAAAGAATATATTTATTTGTACTTTTAGAACCCATTATTTCTTATGGGATGATCTTCGAGATTTGACGAGCTTTATGTGTATTAAAAGTTAACAATCTATAATGTCTACTTATATATCTATTTATAACCGGAAATAAAGGGACAGTAACGAGGGTGGGTTTCCCGTATTCCAATCTAGTCGACAAAGGGTGAAGTAAAAAATCATAGAACACTTACTCACTGACACAATGAAACTTTAGTGAATTTTTTGGAGACTTTTATTCCTTGATGTGTTCCACTCGGAGGGTTAAATATATTTAGAATATCAACTAATCAGTGATTAAAAATTTTGCAGAGCCACGGTAGCTCAGTCCGCAAAGCCAATGCTTCCATAACTGGAGTATTGTGGGTTCGGAGCCTGATCCGGCATTAAGATCCGTTGTGTTCGTTAAAGATGACTGGGGTAAAATATGTCCTTGGTCACATCATCCTCCAAGTTCTCAACAAATACCTCTGGGGGTGGCCGGCCAAGCCTCTGGGTCTTTTACTTGGTTTCTGCTTCTAAATTTCGAGGATTCCCTTGACTATAATTCGCAGTTTCCCCTATAAGTATTCATTAAAACGAAAGGCACACTCCGTTGCCTACATACGAGTATCGTTTGGCTGAATCGTTCTTGCTTTGACCAAGTTGCTTCAGAAAGAGCAACAACAAAAATGTTGCACTGGAATATAAATATTTGAGTAATTGAACTACAGCTGTCCTTCTAAAATGTCATATTTTTAAAAATCAAGGATTTTAAAAACCAATATTGTTTACATCCTATTGCCTGTCATACTTCATGATACAGATGTTTCCAATAAAGTGAAAGTTGCTACCTGGTTAATTTGATAACATATTTTTTTAAAAAATGCCATTTTTTACAAGAACTTCACTGTAGAACATTCTCAGAAACCAAACGTCAAGACATTTCGCATCATAATTAAAGCTTATTTAGAAAAGTCTGTATTTTTCAATTTTGATCAAAATTGCATAATACTATGCAAAATATATCTGCATTATTTACCTACTGTGTGAAAAATTAGATACAAATTTTCAGTATCATCCTATAAATTATGAACTAAAAGCCTTTATATATAAAATTCATTTGTCAGTGTATTTGTAGTAGAACTCATCCTAAACGTCTGGACACATTTTGATGAAATTTTGTGTTTGTAATTAAGTTGATTCGAGAATGGTTTAAATTTACATTTTTGTTCGATAGAAAAAGTTAATATAAAAATACAGAATTGCGGGTTTATTAAGATTGTTATAATGCCTTATGTAACCTTTCACTACCAACGTATCTGTGGTTCAGTGGTAATAGAAGCCCTAGGATCGAATTCCCGAATAGGCCATGTAGGAATTTTATTTTAATCTTCTAATTCGTATTCTTTTTTTCTTATTCTTATAGTATATTGGGTGTGCGGGAACTGTTAAACCTGTTCAAACAATTATTTAACCGTGTATAAAAATCGTACTCCTTCCACACCCAATCAATCTTTCTTTCTATCTGTTTAAAATTTCATATTCTTAATGGAGTTATATTATTTATTATATATATATATATATATATATATATATATATATATATATATATATATATATATATATATATATATATATATATATATATATATATATATATATATATATATTATATATATATATATATATATATATATATATATATATATATATATATATATATATATATATACATATATATATATATATATATATATATATATATATATACATATATATATATATATATATATATATATACATATATATATATATA
>CM063511.1:122657483-122659983 GCA_032207245.1 Pardosa pseudoannulata
TGATAATACATATTTCTTTGAAAAGAGGAATACAAGAAATGTATGTATATAACATCTACATGACTTCATAGCATTAGTTCAAAGATGCTTTAGATGCCATATTAGGAATCAGAACTTATGCTGTCTCTACACATAGACAAAATCTATATGTTATACCTTCTGCTGTGGCACACTTGGCGAGGTGTTCCCTAATGATTTGCCAAGTATGTTGGATAGAAATTCAAATTTGTTTCCACCAAATATGTTTCCTACATCTCGAAAATACCCAGACTTTGAAAACGATGGTATTTAATAGGCTGATAAAAAGCAGTCACCAATGCATGCAATGCGTGTTCGACAATCCAATTCTGTTTCTGAGCTTTGTATATAGTCAAGCGTTTAAGGTAAATATGGATAACAGGCTGGAAGAAAGAAATATAGCGAAGGTAAGTCCGCTGGTACCGCTTTCTAGAGGGATTCGGAAGTAGAACTGAGTACCACTGCACAAAACACACTATTTGCAGGACTAGTATGACATTGCATAACTTCTCTTCAAACTCTAAACCGACCATTGTAGTACTGCAGGTAGTAGTTGGATTTGTTCGAAAACATAATACATCATTGCAAGATCAAATATCTGCGGTTTAAAGGAAAAAATAGCGAGACAATGTTAAGTAAGCGGATAGTTCTGCACAACGACATTTTATTATTAGTGCGAACATCAATTATTGTGTTTTTGACTGCCTTATTTGGGCCATAGCTAAGCATCGGGCACTGCGCTTCATCATTGTCATACGTCCTCTTGTCTTCTCGAGGAGTGGCGCGATGAGTTAATTAAAATTGCCCATGTTGGACAGTTGTTCTTACTTGTACCCGACAGCATCATATTAACATGATTGTTATTTGGCTACTTCGATACGATAACGGATTTCTCATAAGAATAATCCTCAACCTGTATAAGCAACTATTCTGTCTCTGTCGAACTTTGGAACATGCTCGAATGATGCCGTGTTTATCATTGAGTCATACTGATGCTTCACAAACTATTAATCGGACGAAAACACAATGACGTTTTTCATTATGACAGTTTTTCTCTTTTTAAATACATTTTGCAATTGCCAATAATGCGCTGTAACTGTTAATATTTTCTTGTTTCATCGCCATGGATTCATATGTATTTAAAAATAAAGCAATTGTTATCTTGTATGCTGTCGGTCTACACTCAGACATATATCTAACTATATTTTTTCTAAAGCCGCGGTAGCTGAGTAAGCGAAGGCAACAATCTCGTAACTGGAGGGTTGTGGGTTCTGACCTTGAGCTGGCCTAAGACCAACTCTATTCGTTAAAGTTGACTGAACAAGTAAAATAGGTTCGGGGTTAGAGAGTCGTCCAAGTTCTCAAACAATACCTCTGGGAGTGGGAGGAGAAAATCAATGGGTCTCCTGTTTGATTTCATGGTTCTGAACTACAAGACCCCACTTGAGCAAAGTCGTTCTTTCATCCTGGCAGTACTAATACCTTAATACTAGTAGTTAATTGCCTTAATACGAGTAGTATAGGGCACATATCGTGGTTGGATTGTTTAAGTGACATTAAAAACAGCAACACCAAAATTTATACTGATGTTGAAAAGTCTCAAATACCAATATTCTCATGCATCACTCAAGGTCAGTTTTATTTACTATTACAACCATTTTACCATTTATAATAATTACCATTTATACAATAATATTAAATAATAATTTCAAAAACTCTAACCAATATTATAGAAAAATATTATATCAAACCAAACAGATTATACTAGAAATTAATTCCCTTAATACCAGTAGTATAAGGCACATATCGTGGTTCACTTGTTTAAGTGGCATTAAAAACAGCAAAACCAAAAATTTTAGTGATGTTGATAAGTCTCAAATGCCAATATTCTCATGCAACACTCAAGTTCAGTTTTATTTACTATTGCAACTATTTTACCATTTATAATAATTAAAATTTATAAAATAATATTAAATAATAATTTTAAAAACCCTAACCAATATTATAGAAAAATATAATATTAAACCAAAACAGATTATAGATTTTTGTTGTGCATTTTATTTTCCCCTTACAAAGTTTTGAATTAAACATATTTACTTATTACTTGATGCCAAATAACTCCTATAAATTTCTTAAATATCCCATGCTTAGGAGACGTTTCCTCCAGGGCATCGTAATTTTCTTAATACTTATTTCTCACTTCTCTGCCCATATCCAAACAGTTTCCTTCCTCCGAAAGTTCAAGAATAATATCTTCATAATAACTTTCTTCTCATATTTACGTTTCGAGTACAGATGGTTGGATCTATTATTAGTCACATTCTACTGAAACCGAGTTACTTTCCCAAAGTATAGTAGTTTGGCTCATAAGTTTAGTCTTAATTGCCTTCTTTGATGTCTAGGTGTAATATTCTGGATACTTCGAAGATATTTTTACAATTTATCTCAAAGAAGATTTATACATTGTAGCAGTGTTAGCTAC
>CM063511.1:122667483-122682483 GCA_032207245.1 Pardosa pseudoannulata
TCTTTAATGTTCGTTTTTATATTTTTGAGAAATAAGGGGTACAAAACAGCAAAATTTATAATGCAAATTACTGCAGTTTCTATGCAAAGTAATAATTAAAATGTTAAATATGAAGGTAAAAAATAAATAGAAATAGAAATTCGTTTACTTTAAATTGTCTTTTGAAAGACATTTCTTGATTAGCTTCTATTTTTATGCTTTTTCGTAATTTGAAAAAAAATAGGCTTGAAAACCCACTGAATATATATTTTGTATATTTTAATAAGACATTTCAATTATTTTTTGCACATGTAACTGAAGATACATTTTAGCTATATATTCATTAAAAAAACCTAACTGTATTCATTTAGAAAATTAGTCTTCGCTCACAATTAAAAAGATCTTTTTATGATTTCTTTAATTTTTAAAAACATTGTTTCCAAAAAATGCAAACTTAATATTCGAATGATAGATGAACTCTTTAAAACGTTATTTTTTAATATAATGATTAAATTCGTGACTGAACATTTTACAATACTTTTTAAAAGAAAATTTATAAACTTTTAACAATAGAAGTTAAACTAAAAATGTTTGTAAAATGTACAATATATACCTGGAGAATCAAATGTACATTAATGATCATAAAATCATAAACAGAAAAGATAAAGGATTTCTTTTTAATAACTATTGAACTCTAGTGAATGGACACAAAAGTAACTAGTAAATGACCACATGTATTTTTGTCAGACATTACGATTAATACAGAAAAATCAGTTGTTATTAAATTTACAAATTTATGATTTACCAGCAGTAGTATTACTTTAAAAATAATTTTAAAAATCAGTAAATACATTTCTTGTTATACATTTCCTGTAGCCAGATTTTTAAAAAGTTTACAACCAAACAAAATTTGAGGATAATATTGAATTTTTATTTCGGTTTTAGTTTGATAAATCACATCCTGGCTGATAGATAAAATTATATTATTGTTTCTTCATAAAAGAAATAAGTTTAAATTTCTTTGTAATTTGAAGTACGTTTGCTGATGAGTTTAACCTTCTTTTAAGATAACATTTTTTTTGTTCTCAGAAGCATATGAGCTGATGGACAAACTACAGTTATATTTACTAATTACAGTCTAGAGAATAAGAACAAAAAATATCTTTCCTATTTACATTGACTTAAAACTACAAAGTAAGTAGAGTGACACTACTTTAGTCTCCTAAAGTTAAAAATAATTGTATATAAAATAACTTTCCTATTTACATTGACTTAAGATTATAATAGATAATTTGAAACCATGTTGGTCTTTTACTGTTTCATTCACACTAATGGTTATTATTATTTGTGGGTGTCTGTGGGTTTGTTTACAATAGTATATACCATAGAATCTGAGGACTCCGAAACAGAATGAGTTAGATGACTAGTTCTCAACGCGTGTTCTGTGGGTTACATCAGAGGCTTTTAGAAATTAATAAAAAATATAATAGTGACTATTTAGATGAAAAAAAAATTAATAGGCATTTTATAAAATAAGTAGAGTGACATAACTTTTGTCTCCTAATGTTAAAAAAATTGTATAAAAATGTCAATAAATTTTCCTATTTACATTGAATTGAAATTATAATAGATAATTTGAAACCATGCTGGTCATTTACTGGTCCATTCCCACTAATGGTTATCATTATTTGTGGATGTCTGTGAGCTTGTTTACCATAGTAAATACCTTAGAATCTGAAGACTCCAAAACAGAATGAATTAGATGACTAGTTCTCAACGCGTGCTCTGTAGGTTACATCAGAGGCTTTTAGATATTCTCAAAAAATATAATAATGACTATTTAGATAAAAAAATTAATAGATATTTCATAAAGTAAGTAGAGTGACACAAATTTTGTCTCCTAATGTTAAAAAAATTGTATAAAAATGTCAATACATTTTCCTATTTACATTGAATTGAAATTATAATAGATAATTTGAAACCATACTGGACATTTACGGGTCCAATCACATTAATGGTTATTATTTGTGGATGTCTGTGAGCTTGTTTACCATAGTAAATACCTTAGAATCTGAAGACTCCAAAACAGAATGAATTAGATGACTAGTTCTCAACGCGTGCTCTGTAGGTTACATCAGAGGCTTTTAGATATTCTCAAAAAATATAATAATGACTATTTAGATCAAAAAATTAATAGATATTTTATAAAGTAAGTAGAGTGACACAAATTTTGTCTCCTAATGTTAAAAAAATATATAAAAATGTCGATAAAATTTCGTATTTACATTAAATTGAAATTATAATAGATAATTTGAAACCATACTGGACATTTACGGGTCCAATCACATTAATGGTTATTATTTGTGGATGTCTGTGAGCTTGTTTACCATAGTAAATACCTTAGAATCTGAAGACTCCAAAACAGAATGAATTAGATGACTAGTTCTCAACGCGTGCTCTGTAGGTTACATCAGAGGCTTTTAGATATTCTCAAAAAATATAATAATGACTATTTAGATAAAAAAATTAATAGATATTTCATAAAGTAAGTAGAGTGACACAAATTTTGTCTCCTAATGTTAAAAAAATATATAAAAATGTCGATAAAATTTCGTATTTACATTAAATTGAAATTATAATAGATAATTTGAAACCATACTGGACATTTACGGGTCCAATCACATTAATGGCTATTATTTGTGGATATCTGTGAGCTTGTTTACCATAGTGTCTGAAGATTCCAAAACGGATGAGTTAGATGACTAGTTCTCAACGCCTGCTGTATAGATTACATAAGAGGTTTATAGAAATTCGTAAAAAAATGCAATAGAAACTAGCTGAAAAAATGAATAGACATTTTGTATAGTAAGTAGAGTGACACTACTTTTGTCTCCTAATGTTTAGCTTTTTATCAATTAAAAGATAGGTTCAGTCTTTTTTATGTATTTGTTAATTTATTTTTCAAGGGTCGGAGTCTCGTAACAATTGCAAATATAGCGGACATTTTAAAAAACTATATTTTTGTTATTGTTTGTTAACACAAAGCTTTCTATTAAATTAGCATGTATTTTCTGTAATGATTTAAAATATAAAATCAGGAATTAATTAACCTCCTCTGGATAAATTTTTTCTTAGTCGAAATTGTCTAAACTTTTTAATTGAATCCTAATATCCCGAAATTATAATATTTTAATTTAGATTCAGTGTTAACTATTAATTTAGATTTTAAGTTTACTGTTTCGTTTTAAATTTTATTGTAGATTTAGTGTTAACGTATTTGCTTACTTTAAAAATATAATTTTCCTGATTTTTTCTTTTTTTATGGAAATGAATCAGGGGGATACTTTTTATACTATATGTTAAAGGAAAAATGCTTTAAAAATTCTAGTATTAATATATAGTTCTATTCTATTATTCTTATAAACTAAACTTTATGACGAAAATTTTTATCGTCATACGAAGAAGGCTTAAACTATTATAGAATGGATAAATAGACTAATTTAATATCCAAAATCCCTTATATTATAGAAAATTTTGAATCTTTAAGGGTAAATTAGATTAGGAGTGGAAATAACTGAATATTTGGTTTTCTTGAATCAAGATATTTGGAAACCACTAAGTTAAATGAAAGAAATGTGGCGTAGGATTTCTAGTTCAACACTATATATCTCTAGCCTGTTTCGACCCTATTGATCAACTGAATTTTGTTTGAATTTTTTTTCAATCAAGGTAGCAGAAATACGTTCAAATTCAAGGATTAGTATGGGTGTTTATATGACTTTTATTAAACTATTTTCCGTAACCGTTTAGATTACAAGATTAATAATTTTTGAATTGAAAGTTTGGATTTCTCAAGGAGAATTTTAAATAAATGAAAACAAAAGAGTTTATCGTGATGGTCGTAATGATTATACTAACCTGTACATTGGATATCGCGAGTTTAAAGCCGGTAGAAGTTACGTTCCAACTCGAAAAATTGTCATCTATTTCTTGGGACCGTAAATGGATGTAAATCTTTAATTCATATTTTTAGCAATATTACTGACTTATTTACTTTATTACTCTTCAGCTGTCGCAGTAGTAATGAAACCTGTTTTTACAAGCTTTCAAACTACTTTGTTACAAACATATAATTAGTGGATCATTTAACTTTGAAATTAGAGTTTGGATGGTAGAGTCTAAATTTTCAAAATGCACTCAAAAATGAGATAGAGATATTTTATAGCAAATTTAAAACCGCTACAAATATATATGCCAACAACTGTATTCAAACCCATAGACTACGGTAACGAAAGGCAAAGCTATATATATTTTGCAATATGTTGTATTAAACCGTATAATAATTACAATCTAAATCAAATGTATTACTGTTATAATAAAGATTTAATTTTCTTTCAATAATGCACTTTAAAACTCACAATGCATGATAAATTTGATTCTATTGTATTAAATTCTAAAAATATTTCATTTGATTGAAAAAAATTCGAATGATACATTTTATAGTTTAAAATTACCAAAGATTTTAAAGTTTTAAATTAAAAATATTTTTACATTACCACTAAATTTTATTCACTTGTAAAATATACGGTATTCACTTGTCAAAATATACGGTAAAATTCAGAAAATGTGTTACAAAGTTGACTAAAAGACTCCCAAAATTTATTTAAAGACATTTAAATATAATTAATTTTAAATTATTCAAAATATTATTTTCGTATTTATTTAACCTAGATATGAAACGAAATTAAAATTCAATGCTTTGAAAGTAAAGCTAACCCTCTCAATTCTCCCTATACTTTTGATTTATAGAAATAACGAGAAATAATCTTTATTCTCTAAAACTGAAATAGAAAAGACTCTCTTTTAAATGTCAATCGTTCAAAGATTGTTTTTTCTCATGAAGAACTTGCTTGTTTTTCAAAGATTTCCTTCCATACTGGAAGCATACTTTATTTCAATCGATGGAAAAAAGTTTTGTTTTCTTTCGGAGTTCTCATCATATACACTTCGTCAGTATATGACACGAAGTCCATTGTAATGTTGGAAAAATTCCAAGCTTAGATTTTGATAGATGAACGGCTTTTCATGTATTTTCCGTAGCATGGAAGAGAAATAAAATTAAAATAAAATTACCTTCACAGAGCTCAAGATATTCAATTGAAGAGAAAGGGAAAAAAATATTCTATATCTCATTGTTCATTAAAGAGAAAAGGAATAACATTCGAAATCTAAGGAAGTGAAATTTTCATTGTTTTGATATTTTCTCGAAGAAAAGTTTTTATATTGAAACATATTTTTTTCTCTAGAAATAAGAGATCTAGGAAAGCTATGTTTATCATCCAATACTTTGTATTAACAGTGGCACTGCTTGGTATACAGTAATAATTGCATATAAGATTAATTGTGATGATATATTGGGAAACCATTCACTAAACAGAAAAAATATAATAATGTTGTTTAATGTTGTTAAAAATATAATAATGGGGGGGTTGTCTTAAATTTGCATTCATTGATTCAAGTTATAGTGAGCAAGTTTTTTTACCGCATATTTAGCTGTTTTTATCACCGTAATGCATTGCTTCAACATATAGAAAGACTAACTCTTTCTAGTCAAAGTTATTTTGGTCTTATACTTTCTTCTGGAAAAAGAATTTAGAGTATTTTCGTATTTTTACAGCATATTTAGCTGTTTTTATCACGGTAATTCATAGCTTTAACATATACAAAGACTAATTATTTCTGGTCAAAGTTATTTTGGCTTTATACTTTCTTATGGAAAGAGAATTTAGAGTATTTTCGTTCTTTTTACCGCATACTTAGTTGTTTTATCACCTAAATGCATAGCTTCAACATATGCAAAGACTAACACTTCCTGGTCAAAGTTATTTTGGCCTCATACTTTCTTGTGGAAAAAGAATTTAGAGTATTTTCGTTCTTTTTTTACTTCCTCGTAGAACCGTCGGGATCGACTTAGCCTTTCATCTTTTCAGTGGCCTGAGAAACTGGCAACCAATCATACTTAAGAAGTATTCACTAGGGGTTTGCGCAAGCTTGTCCCCCTAACCGGGACCTATGCTTTGCATCCAGGTTCCTTGGTCTCGATAACAGACATTGGCACCTTAGACCATGTCCCCTAGCTCCACTACCTAGGAGCCAGATAGAGTTTATTTTATCTACTAAAATTCATTCAAAATTATTGCAATAACAAAGCATTCAGTCCTCACATTTCAGAGGAAATTCTTATATTAACCATGGCTTACTAAAATTTCTGAATATCATATACTTTGACGTCATTTTAATGGTCATTTCATATTGTTTTCAAAATATGTTTACGTAAACTTCTATACTAGCACTAGTGTACTCCGTAAGAATATAATTTGCAGATTAAAATTATATAATGATCTGGAATTTTCATTCGAAAAAGACATGCCAATTTTTACCGTGCCTGTCTGCTTGAGTCATCGGACTCACTATTGAACAAATGAACATAAACGTGAAGACATAATACAGAGGCAGAAATAATCTATCTTGCTGTGTTTTACTAAATAATATTCAGATATAAATAAAAGATGACAGAGAAACACAGAAACAAAAACGTAAAAATCTAATATAATAAATATAATTTTCGTATTTAATTAACGTGTAAGACTGTAAAACATTGTTATTCCTCAAGTCTCTAGGTCAATTTTTTACGATTCATTGAGATACTTATATTTCATACAACAAATAAATTTTTGGATGTTACTCTTTGTTAGTTTGTTCCATTAATTACTGGTGTTTATTAATTAAAAAATTAATACATCCTAATTATAAAATATTTGAAGTCAAAAGTAAATATATGTAAAAATCTCTGAAAACTTTTAGGAAAAAATACTATTTCTTTATGCTTACTTTTAGTATAACATATCCTCTAGTTTTAAAAATAATAGTTCAGGTCAATAAAATTCTGTCGCATGAAACAGAGGTAGAAAAGGAGAATGGATAAGAAAACTCTCAGAGAGCAAATGGTAGAGAAGGGAAATTCAAAATGTAACAAATCTATAGCAGCGGAAATAGGATTCAATGATCCATTCAAAATGAGGTACCTAAACCATATAGAAGAGTAACGATCATAAGATTTTTCGTCCATCACAACTGAAGAATCTTTAAGGCAAAGATGACACGAAACCAACAGAAATTCTTTTGAGAAAAATTGTTCAATACTTTCTAATGGTACCATTTTCCTTTATAAAAAATATATCAATAACACATTGCCTTGTAACGCATGCTAGTATTAAAACCCAGGATTATAAAGAGTACCATATTGTGTTGTAAAATACTTTTTTGAGAAACTTAACTAATTTACTACTGTAGATTAATAATACAATTTTCTAATATTATGTAGTGCCTCCTCTTTAAATTGGAACTCGAAAAAGTAGTAAGAGACGAAAAAATCAACACCAGAGGAAATATCTTCAAATCAACTGAAATGTTGGCTTTTGCAGATGACATAGACATTATCGGCATAACACCCGCAGCATTAGTACAAGCCTTCCTATCTCTAGAGAAAGAGGCTCTTAATATTAGACTTGAATGAAATAAGACAAATGAAAATAAGACAAAATATATGCCATGCACAAAAACTGGTTACGTAAGTGAACATCTAGAAATTGAAGGATATAAATTTGAGGTGGTTGATTTCTTCACCTATTTGGGATCTGAGGTAAACAACACAAATGATGTTACGACAGAGATCCACAAGAGAGTGATGATGGCAAATAAATGTTTTTATGGCTTACGAAAATATTTAAGATCAAAATTAATAAAAAAGAAAAAAAAATTACTTTACATAGGTCTAATTAGATCAGATTTAAGTTATGCATGTGATACCTGAGCAGCAACTTTACCAGATGAAAATATACTGGCAATCTTTGAAAAAAATCCTTAGAAGTATATTTGGAGAAATACAAAAAATAATATATGGCTCAAGAGATCAAGTTTAGAACTATGTAATTTATAAAATGAGCGTGACATAATAAATTTCTTTAAATTGCAAAGAATAAAGTGGGCATACAATCTAATCAGAATGGTTTGGTTTAGTTTGGAGTGGTACGGTCTTCTTTTTGCAACACGAGGGCTAATGAGACCGGGACCTACAGCTTAAATTCTATTCCGAACGGCTACGAACATTCATGCCACTGTGGTATTTGAACCCACGAACTCCGGTACCGAAGGCCAGCACCCTAACCAATCGGCCATCGTTAAAGCCTAATCAGAGTGAACAATGACCGAACACTAAAAAGGGTCTTCGATGCAAAACCTACAGGAACGCGAAGACGAGGAAGACCCAACCTGAGATGGACAGACTGCCTGGAAAGAGACCTTCAGGTACTTAATGTAAAAAACTGGAAGAATTTGGCCTCCAGAAGGATGTGAAAAGCTTAGAGTGCTTTTTCTGTCATGCCACTGAAGAAGAAAAAAATTGTGATCAATGCATATGTATTCCTGCTTACTTCTACTTGCTCATGTTTATGTTTACTCTTACTGCTTGCAACTGGAAGCAAATAATGATGTAAATCTTTGAACATGTAAGACTCAACTACAAGACACTGGGATTCGTAATTCATTTCCTGGTATGTACATCCATAATTCAAATATGAGTATGTAACCTGATGCAATGACTTCATATATTAAAGAGTTGAATGTTGCAACAGAGAAAACCAAAAAGAAACTGAGTTAACAAGAGTAACAAGACACCAACTAAAAAAAAATTTTTGTAACTTTATTTCTAATATTAAGCAAATATAATCATAATTTAATAACATATTTTCTACTATATATCTAACAAAGTTTTATAATCCTATTGTATTGAATATAGCGACATTTCTTCCTATTTCATTAAAATTCTTTTTCTAAAATAGTTTGCTATTTCTTCTATACATATCGTTAAAAATAAAATTAGAAAAATAAATGACAAACCTGTTTTGTTGAAGTATAAATAAAACCAGAAGAAATATAGGCGGTAGTTGTTTTTATCTCTCACGTTTTCTAGATGTGAATGCATATTACAAGTCAACTTTGATTCAAGCGTAAGTTAATTTTAACAGCAATATTTATGGTACTAAAGAGCTCAAATTTCAAGAATGATAGATTAGAAGAAAAATCGAATATCTATACGTGATATTAAAGTCATCAAATTTTCCCAGCTATTTAGATTTATTATTCTTATAAAAATCAATACCTTCTTCTTCATGTATAACAAATGACATGCATATGTCAATATTCAAGAAAGAGATGCGATGATTCATGCAAATATGTGAATTCATGGTTACTATATCACACATTAAAAGTTTAACTATTTCCAATCAGTACAAGATAATCATTTTGATCTACCCGTGTAATTATCTGACCGAATACTGTTTCTTCATTCTTTAGTCATTTAACTACTTGTAAAGTGCTTATGATGTAAAGATATATTTAACTGAATGTTAGAGAGGAGAATGTAATGAATGTGGATCATTATTGTTAGTGATGGTATATAATATTGGTGAGTATATACGGCTCATTTAGGGAATAATTGTAGCTCCGATGGAAAATTTAAATTTGTTTTTTTTCTTTATAATCATTAATTAATATGCTTAAATATTTTAACTTAAAGAAAGAATTTTTCCATCATATTTCAATCTTTGGTGCAACTTAATGCAGTGAATCTTATTGCTTCATAATGGAATTTGTGATATTGGAAAGTTGACAAGTTTCTATTTAACAGAATAACAGCTAGCAGTTTAACCTATATTACTATAATACAAAAGATATGACTCTTGGTATTCCATAATTCTTTATATTTTATTATACATATTTATTAAACAGGGTTTCCAAACTCTGAAATGGATGTAAACACTACTGCATTTTATATTAAATTGTATATACATATAATTGCTTATATTGCAAACTATTATTAAAAGTTTAATTACAAAAGTAACTGCATCTTGCAAAGAGGGCTTATGAATGTCAGATAAAATTGACAGAAGGAAACACAAGATGAGTTGTGTTTATACAAGATTGGTTTTGTAAAAGAGAAAATCGATACAACTTAAAATAAAGAACAAATAAAGAACAAAAATGTCTGTCAATATGCTGAAGTGGTCTGACAATTTCAAAGCAGTTGGAATAGTACATGATCTACATAAAGTGGATTGACAGCTAGCGACTATGTAATTATTGTCTTTAAAAAACTTACAACATAGTCTATAAAATTTTAGTTTTTCTAATTCTACGCTTAAGAAGATACTTCGGAAAGATACTACAATAAACCTCCCAAACTGAAAAATGTACAGATACTAATAGAAGACAAATATGACATCAGAATGAAAATTCCAAAAATTCATGCTAAAAATATTATGTTACAATGAGTTTCTTTCGTACATTCTTACCTCTGAAAGAACACATTTTATGTGGGAAAATAAGTAGTATATTAACTGACGAATTATATTGGGAGAGGGTGATGTATTGAGAAGACCATGAAAAATTTTCATCTCCAATAAGATAATGGTAAGTTCACTTCATCAAGTAAAAGAGTATCTTAATGACGACTTTAATTAGAGAATGAATGTCATATCACATTGAATTCCCAACTTGGATTTGAATATCTCAGAACTGTCTCCCTTGCTATTCTTCTGGGTTACAAAATCAAATTCCATTGATAATCGCATAAATATCACTGTCTTTCGTAAACATAAAATTTATCCCAGAGTATGTTAGAAAATCAATATCCACTGATAATACTACAAATATCAATGACCTAAAACGTAAATTTCATCACAGACTATGTTAGTGAATCAATTTCTACTGATAATCCGACAAATATCATTGTCCTAAAATGTAAGACTTATCACAGAACATAACACTTCTGATGAACACCATCGGAACGCCATTCTAGACTTTCCGAAAAAAAGTAAAATAAGGTTTAGACGATAATGGGGCACAACTAATAGTGTGACATTAAACAAAATGAATGTATTTTAAAATTGGAAAGTTTTTGTTGTCATATATTTATTACTACAAAGAAAAAGTACTCATAATTAAAAAATATTGACATTTACTTTTATTCAAGACATTTTAGAAATCCTGTATACTATTTGTATTAAAGCTTCAAAAAATTAGTTTGTACTTTCATTAGTTTGTACTTTTCAAAAAATTAGTTTGTTACTTTAATACATACAATTTTGTATCTACGCAATGAAAAAAATATATATAGCAATCCACTATTAATTAGAGCAGCATATAATTTATCAAAGGTCTTAAGTAACTTATAAATTTGAGTCAGAGTTAATGAATCTTTAGAAAAAAAATTGTTGCTTTATCTGCAATTTAAAAATGAATCATAGCCATATCTTTCTAACGCGATAACCACAGGCTGTTGCGTCTACACTATAACCCTGTGGAAGCAAGAAAAGCGATAAATCACACGTAGTATACAAAAGTGATGATTTTTCACATTAAAAAAATGCATAAAAATTTTCTATTATATGAATTAAATGATATAGTCTGATATTCTTGCACTTATGAAAATTTACATAGATTTCGACACTTTATAATATATAATATCCAAAATCCTGCTTTATTAGTTAAGTACCAATCTTAGGTTAAAAAAAGTAAATAATAAAAAACAATAATTATAGACTGTCTATAAGTATTTGGACACCTGTGATAGAAAAGAAAAACTTACTTTATTCAAAATCAATAGTTGGTAGAGCCTCCACGAGAGACAATTGTAGCGTAAACCCTCCTGGGAATACTTTTCACAAGTCTTTGTATTACAGCTAGTGGTATTGTCTTCCACTCGGCTTGGAGTAGACACTCATTCACCGATTTTGGACGGGTAGTGCACCCCTTAATTCGGAGATCCAACTCGTCTCGAGGTTCTCGATAGGGCTCTGGGCAGGCCAGTCCATACGATGAACTCCATTGACACCATACCAATCCTTGGTTAACCTTGAAACATAACATCTGGCATTGTCGTCCTGAAAGTAACAGGGGTCCAATCCGTAAAGAGTGAATCTTGATTCGTCGCTCCAAAGTACCTGTTTCCACTGATCTACGGTTCAATTTCGATGTGCTTTGCACCACATTAACCGAGAAACGCGGTTGGACTTTGTGATCAAAGGCTTATGGACAGCAGCAAGACCATGAAAACCAAGCAGATGTGCTCCCTTACGGATGGTATTCATTGAAACAATACTCCCGGATGTCTGTTGAGACTCCTCGAGGATGAGGGACATCGGTTGGTTGCGGTTCTTCTGAATTTCTCTGGACAACACTCGTCGGTCTCTATCTTCCAGTTTCGTTGGTTTGCCGACTAGGAGCACATTCCGACAATCACGACTCACTTTTCACTTCTTTATTACATAGGCCACTGTGGATTTTGGGTACTTCAGATCATTAGATATGTCCCTTAAGAAATGGCCACATTTGTGATACCCGATAATTAACCCGATAATAATTCCGAACTGCGCGGCATCTTTCATGCGACTAATGCCGATACTGTTTCCTACACGATGTATAAAGGTGGAGGCCATGACGTACCTCAGGACCACAGATATCGTCATTTGCATGGGTGTTCAAATACTTATTGGTAGAAGTGTAATTAATAATTTACAGTTATTTTCAGCGGTTATAATAATCTCTAATCATTATAATAATCTCATAACTCCAAGAGTCTACTTGGAGTACTACGTGAACTAAAAGAGAGTTAATTAAATAAAAAAAACTATGAAATTAAACTAGGAATGGCTAAAGCGTATTTCAACTAAAGCATACACCTTTATCAGCAGCCAGAAAATGAACAGAAACTCTGCTTGTCGGTGATAAAATTCATGAAATTTCATGTCTCCTTGCTGATTGTTTTTGTAGCTGATCGGATTGATTAGTAAGCTCAAGTATAATTAGCTTCTGTGATACTAAAAGCTCACAAACTTTTATGGCTTCAAAGCTCGTAAAAACATAAAATTTTGTGGAGAGATTCAAACCCATTGATTAGGATAACAAAAGGTATCGCTCAACCTACTCTATAATCATCGCATTATAATGCCTATAAGAAAACGTTTTTGACAACTTATTTGATGTATAAAGCTTTCCTCGTTGATACAACTATTTTACAGACCGTAATCTTTATACTCTCTAAAGTTTAGGACTGTCTAAAATTTCTCTAAAGTTTTTCAAAAAAATCTATATTTCATTCAATTTAGATGATTTATTTACATTTCACCTCGTTTAATCTCACATTTTATCCCCTATTTTCGGACTATGATAGACTACCATAAGCCGAATTTTAATTTGATCAAGGTTGCTTAACTTATTAAAATAACACATCATATAAATGTAAGTATTACGCAATTGAAAATATATTTAAAATTACTCTGCTTTCTAGTATGCACGATACACTATAGTGAACCCTATGAACCCAAATGTGTTAGAAGATTTCGGCACAGTTGTTATATCTATTTTCGTAAGAACTACAATTTCCTTTCAGCCATAAAAGCTTGTTTGAGAATATCTCCCCTATAGACTCCAAATGTTTTGTTTTATTTATAAAAAATATATACTGGATATACAACAATATATTTATGACAGAAAAATAGAACTATTTTGACAAAAAATTGTTACTGGACTTATTTTCAACTTCCTATTTCATCGTATTTCTCTTTTCTACTGAAGAGAAACTTCGTGAGTTTATAGATATATACCGTTTTTGTGTAAGAAGTTGTAAAATACAGTAACTTCATTTTTTTTCGGCTGGAAATCGGGAAAATTTTACTTAAATGTAATATCTAAAAATGGATATACATTATAAAATGTAAGTTAAGTTAAAGTAAAATGTAAGTTACGTTAAAAGTGTAATTTCATCTAAATGGGGTGCCTTTTGAAAAGGACATTACGGCTAAAAGCAACTGAATTCATAACAGTATAACTATTAACGACTTCATTTTCTCACGGAATTATGATAATACTTAAGCATTTATTTCATCTCAAACAAACACACTTTTTTATACAAGAAAATTAATGTTTACTATACTACATAGAAAAAAGGTAAGAATGTATAGGTAAATAATGAAAAATTCTTAAAACAGTTTTCTCAAATTCATTTATAATCAACTTAAACCATATACACATTGAATATTCATACAGCCAATTCCTGTTTGATAACAGATAATAACAAATATTAGCTTTCTGCAACATTTGAAGTTCCTTGAATGTTTTAGTCAAAAAGCTTGCTAAATTAATAGAATACAATATATATTTTTAAAATATTAGAAATAATGCATAAGCTGAATATTTTAATTTTAAACAAAAATACTTGTTGAAGAATTGATAAAATAAACAAAAAATCAAAAGCATACGTTATCTTTTATTCACTATTAAAATACATTTTTTACAGTAAGTAGTAAATACTTTTATTGCACAATATTAATTTTACTTTAGTATTAATATTAGTAAACAATTAAGTGAAAAAAGGATACACATTTATTAGGATTTAAAGCAAAATGATGATAGCATTCCATTTGCCAAAGTATATCTAAAATATCCTAATTACTTCGTAACCCTAACGAGCGTTTACAAACACAAAGGTGAAACGTCTCTCCTTTTCTCTCTCTTTCTCTCTCTCTCTCTCTCTGTGTATATATATATATATATATATATATATATATATATATATATATATATATATATATATATGTGTGTGTGTGTGTGTGTGTGTGTGTGTGTGTGTGTAAGGACAAGGGAAAAAACAGGCCCCAAAACTTACACTTTAAACCCATTTTTAAATTTCTCCTATTAATTTCCTCAACCCGGATATACTGGTCTGCCAAGAGTCCCGCTAAACACCAGTTCGAAAGAAGCATATCAGACGCCGAACGTGATCTTTATTTCATCTTCTCAAAAACGCAAAATATCCAGAGGCATCTAAACCTCACGGTGTCAGAACGCTCTCTTTAACTCCATGTAGCAATGGCAAACTTTAGCGAGAGACGACTAAATACC
>CM063511.1:122689983-122707483 GCA_032207245.1 Pardosa pseudoannulata
TGTTTTGTTTTAAGATGAACAGAAAAAGAAGTATTATTAATTGCACATACATTTAATAAAGCAAATTTAGTGCTTTTTGGAAAATTATTTGAAATAATTAAAAAATAAATTGAACTTAATTGATCAATAAAAAAATTCCAAAGCAAAGTAAAAATAATTTTATACAATATTTCATAGAATTTTTAAATGACAAGTAGATATATATTATTAGACATAATATCTATGTCAAAGTAAAATTTATATTAAAATCATTGCCCTTTTTACTCTATTTTTAACTGTTTTAAATGTTTATTCATTTTAGGATAAGCACATATATTTTAATTTATTTGTCTTTAAAATTCTTTGCTATTAAATTGAATATACTTCTTTAGAAATGATATCAGTTAAAGAATAATCCAGTATGATATAGGGTGCAATGAATTGTTTTGGTATTTTTAACTAAAGATCTACTACCTGTAATTGAGTTTTAAAAAAATTAAAAATCAAATAGTTCCAGTAGAACAAACATACTTAAATCATACTCACATAGGTACTTTAGTTTAACCTAAATAAATCAGTTTTATTTCTTTAAAACATTTAGCAGATTTCCTATTTTGTGATGTTTATCTTTTTTCTTTATCAAGAAAGCAAACATTCGTAAAAAGGCTGATTTTAGCCCAAAGTCTATGTACTTTACCAAACTATCCCCAAAGTAGCAGATGCGATCCTTACAGTTAAGATTTTAACTCAGTTTTTCAATTGTACATGAAAATAACTAAAACTTTAATCGTCAGATAAAATTTCTCTGAAATTTTTTCTTTATTATTTAGTTAGCGATATAAATATATAATTAAATAACTCTATTCCCTCTGTAATTAAATATTTGTAAGAAATTTTATTCTTTATTTATTTTATGTTACTATAGCCATTACGAATGATGTAAGCAATATAATAATTATTTTATTTATTTATTTTTTGTTAATATATAAATAAATATATTATACTTATAAATTATATATTATAAATATATAATTAAATGACTCTATTCTCTCTATAATTAAATATTTGTAAGAAATTTTATTCTTTATTTATTTCATGTTACTATAGACATTACGATTGATGTAAGTAATATAATAATTATTTTATTTATATATATTTTTTTAATATATGAATAAATATATATTATAATTATAAATTATATATTATAAGTATATAATTAAATGACTATACTCTCTATACTTTAATATTTATAAGACGTTTTTCTTTATTTATTTCATGTTACTATAGTCATTACGAATGATGTAAGCAATATAATAATAATTTAATTTATTTATTTTTCGTTAATATATAGATAAATATATATCCTAATTATAAATTATATATTATAAATATATAATTATATGACTCTATTCCCTCTATAATTAAATATTTGTAAGAAACTTTATTCTTTATTTATTTCATATTACTATAGCCATTACGAATGATGTAAGCACTATATTAAGTAATTTATTTATTTATTTTTTGTTAGTTTATAAATAAATATATATTATAAATTATATATTATAAATCTATAATTAATTGACTCTAATCTGTCTATAACTAAATATTTGTAAGAAATTTTATTCTTTATTTATTTCATGTTACTATATCCATTTCGATTTATGTAAGCAATACAATAATTATTTTATTTATTTATTTTTTGTTAATATATAAAGAAATATATATTATAATTATAAAATATTTATTATAAATATATAAGTAAATAACTCTATTCCCTCTATAATAAAATATTTGTAAGAAATTTTATTCTTTATTTATTTCATGGTGCTATAGCCAGTACAAATGACGTTAGCAATAGAATAATTATTTCATTTACTTATTTACTGTTAATATGTAAATAAATATATATTATAATCATAAATTATATATTATAAATATATAATTAAATGACTCTATTCTGTTTATACTTAAATATTAGTAAAGAATTTTATTCTTCATTTATCACATGTTACTATAGTCATTACGTTTGATGTAACCAATATAATAATTATTTTATTTATTTATTATTTGTTAATAAATAAATATATATCATAATTATAAATTACATATTATAAATATATAATTAAATGACTCTATTCGCTCTATAATTAAATATTTGTAAGAAATTTTATTCTTTATTTATTTAATGTTACCATAGCCATTACGAATGATGTAAGCAATATAATAATTATTTTATTTTTTTGTTAATATGTAAATAAATATATATTATAATTATAAATTACATATTATAGATATATAATTAAATGACTCTATTCCCTCTACAATTAAATATTTGTAAGAAATTTTATTCTCTATTTTTTCATGTTACTAAAGCCATTACGAATGATGTAAGCAATATAATAATTATTTTATTTATTTATTTTTTATTAATATGTAAATAGATATATATTTTAATTATAAATTATATATTATAAATATATAATTAAACGAATCTATTCCCTCTATAATTACATATTTGTAAGTAATTTAATTTTTTATTTATTTCATGTTACAATAGACATTACTAATCATGTAAGCAATATAATAATTATTTTATTTATTTATTTTTTGTTAATATGTAAATAAATATATATTATAATTATAAATTATATATTATAAATATATAATTAAATGACTCTATTCCCTTTATAAATAAATATTTTTAGAAATTTTATTCTTTATTTATTTCATATTACTATAGTCATTACGAATGATGTAAGCAATAGAATAATCGCTTTATTTATTTTTTGTTAACAAGAAAGGGATAATTTAAAAATTTAAAATCTGTATACTGGTTAAATCAAACATCACCTAATTTAGATAATAAAGTACCGTTTAGAATAAAATTATAAATATATGCATTCAAAGAACTTGGATTGTATTCTTAATGAAATTTTGTACTATAAAAGTAGAATAATTTTTAATTAAGTAGTATAATTTAAATCAGAGAATTTTACTTTATAGTTATTCCGATTAATAGAATAGTCACTAAAGATAGAGATTGATCTGCAGTATATTAAGTCAGTTTTAAAAAAATGATATTTAAAAGATTCATAAATTTGAAATGGAAAATAATAAGCATAAACTAAATAATGAGTTAAAAACTATCATTTGCCCTAAAAACATATGTTAGTCATAATTATCAATAAAAAATTATTTTTCGTATTTAATAATTTTTTTATCTATTCAAAATTTCTTTCACCGTTTAGAAAATAATGCAAGTACACTTTTATATTATCAATTTTACATCCTGATATAAAAACCAAATAATATCCAATAACTTTATTTTATTGCCTGTTAAACAGCGAAAATACTAAGAAATTTTATATCGTAATGAACTTTAAGATTTGTCTTTTTATATAAGAATAAATAATAAATACCTAACATATTTTATTGAGTCTTTTTCAGAGTAATTTAACTAACTACCAATTAGCCAAATGTATTCAATCTGATTGAAAACATTCCCATTAAAGATCTTTTGCAGCAATGCTTAAATCTGAAAGAAACATAATTGTTTTAAAATTTTTCTTAACCGTATTAGAAGCAAAATAATTGATTAAAAAACGCAACGAGACAAAGAACTGCACCATTTTAAAATAAGATAATGACTGTATTGTCTTTTTTCATTTCGTTTGTTTCAGTATAAGTAATTGAGTTATTCTAAATATGTTAATGGGAATCAGTTCCTGTTCCTTTTAATGAATCTTATAATATGCATTCAAAATATATTCAATATATTATTTAAAAATTTATCATAAATGGTTTAAATCTTTGATGGCCTTTTAAAAAAAAAGCTTTTTTTTACGTTTTACTGAAACTCCTTTAGAAACCTTAGCTATAAACCATGTAAATGAGACACATACAAAAATATATACACGCCTTTTAAGGTAGTTGATAATAATTTAATTCCGATAGCATCCCCTTGTGCTGTATGAAAATTTTATTTTTAAAAATGTTATTTATATTGAGAAAACAATAAATAATTTTCAGTAAATTGGTGTAATATTGAAATATCTAAACGATGTATAAGTGTTATTTTGGTACTTATTTTTCTGGGTTCACAGTGAGTAAAATGAAAGATTTGACTTTTCTGTTTAAAGCAATAGATACGTATATTTCAAAAAAGTTAATGCAAACAAATACTAAAAACAGAGAAAATCTAAAAAACATATATATTTTAAAATAATTAAAATATTTATTTGATATGTGGATTAATATGTGGCTAAATTGTACATAAAAAGATTAATACCTATTTAAAATTAGTATAATAATGAACACAGAGGTAAGTTTTTTTAAGAATTAATATAAGAAAGTAACCAAAATATTGATTGACAACATTTAATACCTTCTTTTAATTCTCTAGCTCAACTGAATTTGATACAAAAATCACAATTTAAGTAATAAAAATAATTTAAAATAGCTTTATAAAAAATATTCCTTTTTCTTCTTCTGTTAACATTCTGATAACACTTTCGATGTGTTCTGTCCTCAAAATGAGATTATTTTACTATTCAAAAACACTTGGAATTATTTATTAATTCCATTAAAAAGTTTAATAATTCTCATGTATAATAACTTGTTTAATTTTAGTTTTCTTCATTTCAGCCAAAAATCTAGAACAGTTTAAGACTTATAATGTCCACCTCTTCTCAGATGACCTCTATATTCTTCCCGCCCTTAATACTTGTTGCTCTATTTTATTTTGCATTCTCTAGAATTTCCCGATTTGGCTGAATTAGACAATATGGCGAAAAGCAAAATTATTCTAAAGAAATATCTTTTTGTGGTTTCTATTCTTTTGAAAAATTTCACTGAAATTTGTAATTGTACAAAATAAATAATAATACTTATGTAATGATATTTTTATCATTTTCGGTTCTGATTCTATCTTTCCGGTATTCCTTGTTATCAACCCTAGTTTATGTTCTCGAATAATCCCCTGCAGATTCATTCCGTTTGCAAAGCTAAAACTACATTCTGAAGCTTAAGTTACTTCATCCACGTGACATGTATTTGATTGGTTATTGGCTGATATAACAATTGTTTTCCAACAATTTCGTTCGTAACAGTAACTTAAATAAACTACTATAAATAATCATTAAATTACATAAAAATTACGAGAATCCACTATGACAGGGATATCCAACCTGCGGCTCTCGAGCCACATTCGGCTCTTTAAAGGATTATTTGTGTCTCTCGATAAATGAACCCGAGTTCTCTTTTCATTTTTGTGTTATTATATTTAAAAAATTATTGTAATTCATGAAGCTCCGGCAATGCTGGGTAAAAAAATTGGTCTTATTGGGCTTTTAAAAAATGATTCTCAAATTCCACAATTCATACCGATTCACTGTATAATTCACCGAAGACATCTCGTTTCAAAATACTTAAAATATCCTGATGTTATGAAAACAGTGTAACACATTGTAAATTAAATTCGCACCAAAACAAAAAATCATCGACAATTCAAAAATTTCCTTGAAAAATTAAAGGACCAAGAACTTCTAAGTGATAATCAATAAATATAATCGCTGTAAAAAAAATAATACTTTTTTTACATAACTTTTAAGTACGTAATTAATTGTGGTTAGCTAAAAATTTCAAATTTTTAAAAATGGCTCGGACTATAAAGGAGCTTGGCCACCCATCACTATGAGGAAAGTAGTTCTTTAACCCTAGTAGTGCCTTCAAACACGAAAAGTTCCCTCTTTGATTTAATACGAAGAGCCTATGGCTGACAGTGCTAAGCTTTTCAAGTTGCAGTAATAACAGTAAAACACCATTACACCGTACTCAAAAAGTCACTGTTTCTTTATCTTATTCTGTCAGTGTCATGTTTATCCTGAGTAGGCTAAATCCAGTCTTATTAAACACTTATATATTGTTAATTTACATATTTCTCTAAACCAAATATCTCGGTTAAGACAACTGAATAACAAGAGTTTGCCTTATAATAAACGAAGGTATATACACTTACTTCCCAGTAAAATAAGATATTAATTCCCTCACCCCTTTTACCGTAAAAGAGACGTTGTAATTTGATGTCACCATCAAATTACACTAACCAATCTACTAACCGATCTTCCAAAGAACCAGAAAATCTTTTAAGTTTTCAGAAATTTTCAGTTTTAGTATTTTAGTCAATTTATTTTACTGAGAATTAGAATATTTTTTGTGTTATTGTTTTTAGGCTTAATCTAATGTATTCTTAAATCTACTGATACGAAAATAACCCTAAAATGTACCTAAAATGAATGAGAAACCTGTTTGAAGAATTTTTTAATTGCATGAACTAGTCTAGAACCAATAACTTCCAATCCACTGGTGGCATGGTTTTTCTAACCGTTCAGCTTCGGCTTTAAGCAGTAAATCCGTATTTAATCAGCCTTTGTGTAGCGTGAATAACAAAATATAATATTATTATTCTTTGATGTGAATTAATTTTTATAGATAAATTCTTAATTACCTTAGATGGATACAGACAATGTAAAATACGAATTATAATATAATAAATCTGTCTGGAACTGTAATTTAACTAATATAAAAAATTATCACATTTTTTATCAATAGATTAGTCTTTTTAATATGAAATGGTGTGTAAGCATGTACTGATAAGGGTATGATGAAATAAGAACAATTATAATAAGTTTGTATAATATTACAATAATTATTTTATATAATGCTAAATGAATAATATGCAAAACATATTTTCCTTTTGATTCAATACTTTATATTGATATCAAATTTTTTATTACTTTGCAACAGTAACATTTTGATAAAATATTGCTTTCTTTTATATAAATCAAGCGTTATCATAGTAACTATTTTTTTCATATGTATTGAATATTTTCATATATTGTATATTGTATATATATATTATATATTATACATTATATATTATATATTATATATTATATATTATATATTATATATTATATATTATATATTATATATTATATATTATATATTATATATTATATATTATATATTATATATTATATATTATATATTATATATTATATATTTTATATTATATATATCGTATCAATGCATATTTTCTAGTAATTATATTTTATGAGGTTATGTAACCATACATTTTGTGGTACATAAGAAAATGTCACGCATTACCATTTACATTTCAGATAAAAGAATATATTATATACTATATATTATGCATTATATATCATATATTATATATTATATATTATATATTATATATTATATATTATATATTATATTTTATATATTATATATATTTTGTAGTAATTATATTTTATCAGTTTATGTAACCATAAATTTTGTGGTACATAAGAAAATGTTACGCATTACCATTTACATTTCAGATAAAAGAATAAAATATTCATGTAAAATATTTCTACAATTATAATTGCAATTGTACTCAAAATTGCAATTAAAATATCCTTAAAAAGAATTTTCTTTAAATTTTCGAATGCTACTTCTTCGAGTTATGAGAAATATAATATTTAAGGATTGTTATTGGTATTAATTAGGTACTTCAAATTCCTCGTTATTTATTATGAATAATATATAATAAAAATAACTTGGTTTCAAAGTGTATAAATTTACGCGTTGTAGACTGTCATTATTTGATGTAAATATCTTCTTAAATTATACCTCAGAAATGCAATTAAAATGTAGCTAGGACTTTTTTTTTAATTTTCGAATGCTAGTTATTCGAGTTATGTGAAATGCCATACTTAAGAATTGTTAGGTATATTCATTACATACTGCATATTATTCTTCATTTATTAGGAATAATATATAATCAAACACCTTATTGATTTCAAAGCGTATAAATTTACCAGTTGCAGACTGTAAGTCATTATTTGATGCAAATATCTTCTTAAATTATACTTCATAAATGCAATTAAAAATATATCTAGGAAAATCTTTTATGAATTTTCGAATTCTAGTTATTCGAGGTATGAGAAATGCAATATTTAAAGATTGTTAGTTATATTCATTACATACTGAAATTGCTCTTTATTTATTATGAATAATATATAATCAAACACCTTATTGGTTACAAAATGTTTAAATTTACCAGTATAGACCGTAAGTCAGTATTTGATGTAAATATCTACTTAATTTATATTTCAGAAATGCAATTAAAAATATAGCTAGGAAAAGATTTTATGAATTTTCGAATACTAGTTATTCAAGTTATGAGAAATGCAATATTTAAATATTGTTAGTGGTTTTCCTTATATATTAGAAATAGCTGTTTGTATTTATCCGGAATAATATATAATAAAATAGTATATTGGTTTCAAACTGCATAAATTTTCCCGTACTAAACTGTAAGTCATCATTTGATGTGAATACCTTCATAAATTATTCTTTAGAAATGCAATTAAAAATAATACTAGGAAAATTTTATTTTTAGTTATGAAAGCTAATTATTTGATTTTAAGAGAAATACAATATTTAACGATTGTTAGTAACGAATTTCAGTTGTATACATACATTTTCTTTTCTTATTTTAGTATGGATATTATTTACATCCTTTATAACAGATTACTTGTTTCAAAGTCTATAAATTTTTCAGAACTAAACGGTAAGCCATTATTTGATGTAAATATCTTTTAAATTATAACTTAAAAAACGAAAACAAAATGTATCCTTAGGAAAAGTTTTATTTGAATTTTCGGATGCTAATTATTCTAGTTTATGAGAAATACAATATTTATTTTGCACATCGAGTCTTAGCAATCGATGGACTAGGTTGGACTTTATTTGCTGCAGTTTTGATTAAACACCTATAAAATAATGATCCTCCTACACTCGAATGCTAAATTCCGGACCGATAAAGGATTTCTCTTCGTTTGATTTGAAAGTTGCGGAATAAAGTTTTAAATCTAATTTCCATGGATGCCATGTAAATTTGGAAATAGAAGATTGACTGAGGGAGGAAAAAGAATGTTCTACAATTTTCGAATGCTTTGCATAAATTCATCCGACGTCTTCAAAATAATGAGCATTGTCTGCTTTGTTGCACCATATTCAAAGAACAATTGTTTCAGTTTCTCTGCGAATTTCTGGGCCTATCAAAAAGGGATTTGCACTGACAGAGACAAATTGAATTATCCGGGAAAGTGCTTTTCTGCAATATGTTGTCGGGAGAGGAAAGATGTACTATTGCAGCAGCGCTTCTTTCCTTTCTGAAGTAGCTCCTTATTCCTCAGATAATTCTGAGATATTTGTCACTTCTATTATGATTATATGCAGTGTATATATACATGTAATATATCAAAATTATTACACTTAAAATAACCCTTAAAATTCTTCTCTTTCCCGTTCTTATTTCTTCAAGTCTATTTTTCCAGAAAAAAAATTCTTATTAAAAGGAGTGTCCATGTCAATTATTTCAACAATTTTCCCGAAACTAACTCTGAAATAGATGTTAATTTTCTGTCCATTTGCAACATTTGCCAGCTGTCTCAATAAATTAGCTCACTTCTACAAATAAGTTAATGTCTGATTTGTAATAATGATGACTAAACTTCTCTCTCTTGGGAAGATTTCTTCTGGTTCTCGCTGTAGAGACAATTTATTTTATAGAAAAGTGATTTTGTAATCATTATTTTTATCTCGACCGACAAAGATTTGTATTGTTCCTTTCTCAGCGTTTAATTGAGAAATAAGTTCTTTTTCTTAAATAAAAATTCCACGTTGGATTGCCGATTGTTTCTTTATATGGAATGCCTTGAATGCAACATAAGCTAGTTGCCTAGGCTTCCCCTTGTTCAGCAAGCTCGAACATGTAAAAGTAGTAGGGGCTAATTCTATGATTAATTTTCGCTGCGTTATATATATATATATATATATATATATATATATATATATATATATATATATATATATATATATATATATATATATATATATATATATATATATATATATATATATATATATATATATATATATATATATATATATATATATATATATGTATATGTATATATATATATATATATATATATATATATATATATATATATTATATATATATATATATATATATATATATATATATATATATATATATATATATATGTATATATATATATATATATATATATATATATATATATATATATATATGTATATATATATATATATATATATATATATATATATATATATATATTATATATATATATATATATATATATATTATATATATATATATATATATATATATATATATATATATATATATATATATATATATATATATATATATATATATATATATATATATATATATATATATGTATATGTATATATATATATATATATATATATGTATATATATATATATATATATATATATATATATATATATATAATATATATATATATATATATATATATATATATATATATATATATATACATATATATGTATATATATATATATATATATATATATATATATATATATATATATATATATATATATATATATATATATATATATATATATATATATATATATATATATGTATAGAGAGAGAGAGAGAGAAAGAAAGAGATATTAAATGACCTGTTTTAACATCGTACTTATTTGGCAGTCATGGCCATTTGTTTCATAAAGGAAACGATTAAATTCAGATCCGCGTTTCGATAGTTTTAATTTGTCCGATATCTATTGAAAATAACAATGAGAAAATTGCTCACCGTATACAGAAGAGTTAACCAATTAGATATATATAATTTTTAAATGGTTAATACAGAATTGCTTAGTGACTGAAAGCTCAAAACTGGAAATCTTTAATTTCAGTTATATATATATATATATATATATATATATATATATGTGTGTGTGTGTGTGTGTGTGTGTGTGTGTGTGTGTGTGTGTAATAACTTTTGAATATCAGTGAAGAAACGCACTATTTAGAGTTTATTTATATAAACTGAATTATTCAGCTGAACACATAAATTATGGCTTCCAGTCTCGTTAAAATTTTTATTATTTTTTTTATTTCATTAATAAGGCTCTGAATTCTGCAATAGATGGGAACTATGTTTAAAATCGATCTCCGAGAGCAAAGAGAGTTGTTATGACTATACGTTGTAAATGCTTTCTATGCTGTTATTTGAACAGACGTTTTGATACAGTTTGAATTGAATGATACATGAAAACACTTTTCGACTATAGAGTATGGTTTCATAGCGAGATGACGAGGAGAATTTTCCCAAGAGAAGCTCCGTCACCAATATTAGCCGTCTGAAAGAAATTTAGATCATTGAAAAAATAATCATATGCCTGAGACAACTGAAAAATGGGCCGAACGTATATAAAAGTAGCATTTATTTCAAACTCACTTAAATCTTCATAAGCTGCCATAGTTGCAGCAATAACCAATCTAACAACTGTGCCAGGAACTTGTTATCCTATATAGGCGTTACCGACCGAAGCGCTGTATTATGACATATCTCTTGGTACCTTATATTTATTTGTTTGAATAATCATGCCTATACCAGTTTTATTTCACTTCAGTCTATATGTTAAAATGTGTTAATATAATTAATCGATTTTAACTTCCAATTACATTCTGTGAACTTTTATGACTTTTGCGAGTAGAATGGCTCTAAACTTGTAGCCAATGAAACCTCTATATTTTAATTATTAATATTCAGTCTTTTCTTTTCATTAGTTTCCAACACTTCTTTGCGACACCTACAATGGAGTAAAAGGGATATATTTTAGTGTATTTCACACACACATATGTATTTAGAGGATTGGGATGTATAATTTCTTGGGGAATACATTAGTCAAGTATTTTTAGTCAAGTCCAATTTAGTAACTATGAAAGAAACAGATTAAGGGTGGTATGTATACATTAAACATTAAATTTTTGTTCAAATTTACATTTTTTTCGCTCCTTGATTTAAATTTTCTGATTATTTATTAATTAGTTAATCTTTATTTAATTAGTTTTATTAAAACTAACTTTTAAAATTTAGCTATTAATTATAGTTTATTATAACTTTTAATTAACTTTTTACAGTTTAGTACATGATTAGCAAAGATTTCGAAAACTATGGACAATTAAAACATAAGGGCTAATTAGACCGGGAACAAATTCTTCAAGTCAATTACGAATGGTATCAAAAAATATGCCATCGAGATTTCAACAAAAAGGTACTGTATAGCAATCTCCTATCTTTCAGAAGTCATTCTACATTCTGTTCATATAACATGAATGAACGACTTTGTTTTCGGAAGCGAATTCAATAAGTTTTACATGTTCTTTATTTTAGTTGGGATTGTTTGTGTAAAGCTAGATAATATTGTTTTCCGTATGTTTAGTTTTAATTCTAATACGCCTAAAGCATATGTCTTAACATATGCTGAGTTTCAGCGATTTTGTTTGTGGCTTTTCTAATCAAAAATACTTTCTTTTAATATAAACTTCCTAAAAACTAACTAAATTAATTTTTAAAGTTTTCAATGCTTTATCACCTAATTCTACTAACATTTTAAAAACAATTTCTATGTAATCATATTTAAAATTTTAAACACTACACATACCAAAACTTAATACATACATATTTCTACCAAAGCCGGTCAAATGAGAAGACTTTATGTTTCCTGATTAAATGTATGAAATATGGATATTGGAAAGGAAGTAACCAAATAAATTTTATAATTTAAAAAAAAAATTGTATATTTTGAATTCTTATGTAATATATACACAAATAATAAGAATTACTAATTTACTTCCCATTGCATTTTTTACATACACATTACTGGTCATTTGACCGGTAATGGTATGTTTAATGTTAATTCTGATCTACCTAAATAGATTGTCTTAAAAGATGGTGACAGATCCAGCGATTTTGTTTATGGCTTTTCAAATCAAAAATATTTCCTTTTGTGGCCAGTATATTGTACTAAATACCCATTGCTTACATAAAGAGAGTTTATACGTATGGTTTCACGAATCAATACTGGGATGCCAGATGCACTCTTCCTGTGATTGACGTGGAGAATGAGAGATGTTGCATTTACTAGTCGCTACACTTTCACGTACCATAAAACATATGGCTTTTCCACATGGTAGAGAGTTGGTCATTTAGACGAAATCATTATATTTGATAGATCAGGGAAATTCGCGGGGTTATACATGGTGAAGTAACTAGAAAAATATGGTATTATTGCTAAAACATGGTTATTTAGTAGAAAACCTAAATGGTAGAGTAAAGTGTGCATGTTTGCATGATTAAGTGAAAGAGAGAAAGTTCATTGTTTCCCTAATTTAACATTTTGAAAAAAAATACAAACTTAAATGAAGTTATACATTAATTTTTTAAACTTCATTAAACTTGCTGTCAAATTTTAATGAAATCTAGATGTGGTATTGTTACTTGAAATATCTTGTAATGGAAAAATTCAAGCAACTTTATTTTACGTATTTTATATAACATTATATGCCATCATATTTGAGTACAGCTTTCTCCTCTTTTATCATGTCTTAAAGCTTTAATCAGTGATAGTAGAAAGATTTAAATTCTTTATTACAACAGCCGATTTGGGATTCATAATAAATAAAAAATTATGTTCCTTTAAGGAAAAAGATTATAGAAGTTTTTTAATAATTCTTGAACTTTAAAAATATTTTAATTCTTTTAGTTCAAGCTTATTTTTTAATAATATAAAAATACACATGAAACGAAAAAACAAAAATTTTTCACATAAAATATAACTTAAGAAGTAAATAATAAATTTTTATATAAAATTCATAATATTTTTTTACAATATTATTTTATGATTTGTATATTTGAAAGTTATTTTTTAGGTAATTAGATATTTTTTTTATTAATAGTATATAAATTTTATGATTTTTAAAAATATATTGTTTCTTATAACAAAAAGTATAATTTTCATAAAGTTATACATCTAATAAGAAAAAAAATATTCTAAATACAGCATATTACATAGTTTAAATTGTAAGAAAAGGCTGTTATGAATATTTTTCAGCTTGAAATGTACTATTATCAGTTAATTATGAAAGCGTGTTTAAAAAATAAAGTAATAAAATCAAAATAAACTCTTGGAATAAAAGTGAAATTACATTCGATAATTATATTCAAAATTTGTCAATGTGGAAGAACAGCAAAGTGAAAAACATAAGTCGTTATTACATTTTTTATGCAATTTTATATTTTAGAATTTGTACAAAATTGTTGTACGAAATAGCATTAGCTGCAATATTGCAGTTATTTATGTATGACCTAATAGAAAATTTCTTAGTTGCAATTCTGATAACTTTCAACAGGTTAACATCTTTTACATCAATATAATTCAAACATTTAAACCAGATAATAAAATATTGAAACACAAATGGTTATTATTATAGTTATCGATAATATCATTTCATCATATTGATTAAAATCGAAATGGAAGGAAAGAGGCCCAACTCCTAAAATATTTTATACCCATAATTCGTAAGGAATGCAAATTTTCATAAACGATTCTAAATAAATTAATTTCCCTCATTTAACACAAATAATTCTTTGCATAACATGCAAAATCTACTTTTGTCCAAATAATTTACTTTACAATCATCGGTATGCGTAATTAATCCATTTAATCGTTTTATAACATTTATTACAATATTTAAATAACCAAACTTTGCATATTTTTAAAAAGAAAATATTAAATCAAAACTTCATCATTTTATATTTTATTCTTCATAAGAATTGAGAATCTGAGCTCTTTCGATACTTAACTACCAAAAGTTTGAGGAGAACTATAGTCAATTATTTATTATAGCACATACGAAAAAATTTATTTTTTCTTATCCACAAAACTACTTTATCTACAGCATAGGTATTTTCATACCTGTTATATACATTTATTCTTTTGCATATCTCATTATAATTGTTATTGATAATTGCAGGTTGCAAGTACTGAGTTTTTATTCTTCTATTAATTGAATTTTTAGCTCATATTTCCAATTACACTAAAATTATGAGCATGTATACATTGCTCTAATCCTTATTTTATACATTTTTGAGAAACAAATATGATCCCTCCACTTTCATATTTTTAATAATTGAAAGATTCATCCATTTCCCTGACTAACTGTAAGAAATATTTCAAAGCAGCAACTTGCTTTTGTCTGATTCAGTCATAAATTACAGAGCAAAATCCTTCACAAAAATCATAAATGTTTGTTATCAATAAATCAAATTTACCTACAATATAAATATTTCATGCATGTGACACACATGTATCTAATTCTTATTCATCTCCCATAACAAACTTCAAGTGTTAATAACAGTTAAGTGTTGAAAAATTGAGAAACGTAGGACTTTCCATGCATAGGTTTAAGTGCCATTTATAAGTCGTTACTTGCTTTTATCCTGCTTTAGACAATTATCAGTTACAAAGCAAAACTCCTTCCCTATAAGTGAATATATATATCATGAATAATACTACTTTATCTACACTATAAATATTTCACAAATATTTATAGGGTAGATAATGTGATCCCATCTCTTTTATCTTTATAAGAATTGAAAGATTCATCCCTTTCCCTGAGTAACTTTAAGTAATATTTCAAAGCAGCGACTTGATTTTTTGTCTGATTCAGTCATTACAGAGCAAAAATCCTTCACAAAAATCATAAATGTTTGTTATCAATAAAACAAATTTAAATACAATATAAATATTTCATGCATGTGATATACATGTATCTAATTCTTATTCATCTCCCATAATAAATTTCAAGTGTTAATGACAGTTATGTGTTGAAAACAATGAGAAATATAGCACTTATAGACCAAAAACAAACATTATAGACCAAAAAATCCTTCATGACAAGTGGAGACATTAATCATCAATAAAGCTACTTTATCTATAATATAAAACTTTTATGAATACGATATATAAATATCTAATTCTTATTTATCTCTCATAATCAGTTTCAGGTGTTAATGAAAGTTAATGATTTGAAAACACTGAGAAACTCAACACATTTTCTACATAACTGTAAGTAACACTTGAAAACGGTGACTTGCTTTTGTTTCAATCAATCATAAATACAGAGAAAAAATCCTTCACGGAAAGGTTTATATTCATTTGGAAATGTTTATATCCTATTACATTCCTATATTCAATAAAGCAACATTATTTAGAATATAAAAATTTTCTGAATACTATATACATATCTCTAATTCTTATTACCTCTCGTAATACGTTTGATATGTTAATAATAGTTATATATTGAAAAACTTGAGAAACTTTCACGTTTCATACTTATCTGTTCTATTGCAAAGCAATGGCTTACTTTTGTTCAGTCAATCATTAATTACAGAGCAAAAATTCTTCACGTAAGCTGAGATGTTTATCCTACATTGTCTACAATATAAATGTTTTACGAATGCGACATACATATATCCAATTCTTATTTATCTCTTGTAATGAGTTTCAGATATACGTGTAGAAATACGTATAGACTACGTGTAGAAATAATTTAAAAAGTCAGCACTTCCCATATATAACTAATTGTAAATTTCCTTTGAAAGGTTTTGACAATTATAAATTGTAGAGCACAAATCTATCACGAAATCTGGGCTTGTTTATAATAAATAAAGTTACTTTATCTACAACATAAAATTTTCACAAATGCTATACACATATCTCTAATTCTTAATCTCTTATAAAAAGTTTCAGATGTTAATAACAGTTACATTTTTCTCGAATATTATACAAAAATCTAAAGAAACTAATGAAGTTTTAAGTTTACACAGTACAACCATAGGTATGCATATCGTTACCTTAATCTATTTAATTACTACTCCTCGGAGCAACACCCCCCTAGGGGGACAGGGCCTACTATGCCAATCTCCGTTTCCGAGATTAAGGGCACTGGTGTGTGGAACATATGTATCGGTTATGTGGTCAACCCCCAGTGTTTAGTTTTCAAGCATGCTTGAACCTCAGTTTGTCTACCCACTGAAAGGATGAAAGGCTGAGTCAATCTTACCCAGTCTGGGGATTGAACCTCGGAATTGTGTCGTGTGAGCTCGAAGCTCTACCACAACGCCACTGGACTTCAATCCATTTAATTATATTTGTATAATATATTGTCCTGAAAAAAGCTTTATTTATATTCTTTCAGAAAGTAAATATTAACTCAAAACTTTTATCATTTTCTTTAAGTTGCTCATACGATTCTAGAAATTCAGCTCTTTCAATGGAAAACTATCAATAATATTTGAAAGCGGTGACTTTATTTTTGTTTCGGTCACTCATACATCAATGAAATAATTCGCAAAAATGTGGAAAACTTTATCATCAATAAAGCTATTTTATCTATTACATAAATATTTCATGCATATGGTATACATGAACCTAATTTTTATTTATTTCTCATAATGAGATCATATAATATTTTTCACGATTTCAGAATACATTATGGGAATAATAGCAACCTCAAAC
>CM063511.1:122714983-122724983 GCA_032207245.1 Pardosa pseudoannulata
GTGCAAAAATAGTTGATAATTTTTGTGATGACCAGATAGGTGTAAATCGAAATAACTGTTTGTCCTTTATTAATAAATGGAATGTACCTGATACCTCTAACACGAGATTTGTGCCAGAGCAAATGTTTATAAATTAATGTTAAGATAAACTAATGAACTTTCACAATACAATGTGGCTTTGGTAACTAATGACGATCAGGGTTCTTTCTCCGGATCGAATGAAATCCAGACTTTAGCGGAATTTGACATTTGACAGTCTGTTGTTGAAAAATATGCAGGAATATTAGAATTCGAAGAAGGCATATATTTATATTACTCACGGGTCTGCAAACGGTAATGTCATAGATTGCTGATAGATATCAACTATTATTCTTGAGAGCTTATTCATCTTCGAATGACATAACATAGTTCTATCAAATAGAGAGAGAACAATAAATTGAATCAAGACGCTTGTGACGCATTGGGCGTCCATTCTGAACAAAGCTCGTAAATAGAAGCTCGTTACGAGATTTTTAACTATACGACCGTATGACGCATTGTATGTTAAGAAATACTATAACTTTATGATTTTCAAAGGATTTTAAGTTTTTTTTTATTAACGTGACTTTTTTAAGTAGCATTTACACTTTAGATCCAGCATTACTGTGTACTCTAACATATTTTGCACCATCTATCCTATTAATGAACATGTACAAGGCATTTGCACAAAACACATGTATGAATAAACACAAAGCATTATTTGTTCTGTATTATTTTTATTTATTTTACTCTACATATTCCCCACACAGGTATCATCTCGCCTAGTCAAATTACACAGCCAATTTAAGTCATACGTGTATCGTTCCAATGCCATTTGAGGTTTTTCCATGCTCTGATCAATATGCACAAGAAAAAAGTGGGTGTTGCCATTTGAAAATTTCAAAATTTTATCACTGTAACAGTAATTTAAGGAGATTTATTATTTTAAATCATCAAAATCTGGACTCCTGTATAGGTGAAGTTTCTTTTAGACCAACCGGTGTATTCTATATAAACTATCGATATTACTTATGTATTTACTGGCTTAAAACAACACATAATTTCCTTATAGTAGTATAATCAATGTGTCTCTAAGTATATCATCAGATAAATCTTCGACTGTTAATTTTCTGAATACATCTTAATCTCAAATCTATTATTAACGTTAAATCAAACATTAAACTATATTTTATTAAAGTTTCATCTAATATTCCTTTGAAAATAAATAAATATAAAATTTAATTATTTTGTTGCAATAAATTATAAGTATTTATGGATAACTGTTTAATTCTTTTAATCTAAAAATATTTTCCTTACTCATTTATCTTCTGTGTTAAGTTTACCCCATAACAAAAATTTCTTTTAAAAGCTTAAACGTAATTAATTAGGGTTCAAAAAACTAGATCAAATCCAGATGCTGGAGAAAATGATTTTTAGATACTTATTTCGTTGTAACTTAGTTGCAAGAATAGTTTTAAAAAAATTACAGTACACATAAAAGTCAATAAAATCTGCTAATTTCCAAGAATGTAAATAATTGTGGATATAGTTTGGAATTATACAATTTGCACGTAATTTCATAGACTTAAATTAAGAAAATAAAGTTATTTTGAGTTTAAGTTTTTCGAGTATTTTTAAAGATTTGACAAAATTGTGTTTAGCGAAGTTGAAAATGTTGCATAATGAATTTAATTGTTGAATTTGAAAGAATTACAAATTCCTCTAAAATATTTAAAGACTTGAACCATTTTTTTAAAAAGGAAGTAATTAATTCATAATATTTAAGCAAATTAAATAACATAATTTCTTAATTTATTTCCAATGTAGTTCTTCATTTTCAGAATAAATATATATGTATATTTTTTGGAATACTTACTATCAGTATGTTTAAAATAATTTAATTTTAATCTTTAACCTAATTTACCTCATTTAAGATTCATTGTTCCTTTGATATATTTAATTACTAAATGCATTTTATTAAAGTGAAATTCAAAATATATTTTTTTTCACTTAACATCTTATTTCGAACTCATTTTCGTATTCTGAAAATCGCATAAGTTTATTCCACACATTTTACTTGTAACAAAACAGTTTAAAAATAACAGAAACTGTTTAAATTATACCGTCATAATTACTTCTCACATAAACATGATAATTTGATCTCATACGATACATACTATTTTCTATGAAATAGTATCCAGTTCTTTTCTTAGTTACGGGAAGTTAACAACTGCATAAAATATAATGACAATAATGTGTTTTATGAAATACATTTTTTCTTTGAAATTTGCATACCAATAGTCAATGTTTTCATGGCTTCTTGCACTTTCACCAAAGAAAGAAGGAGACTATGTGTTTACAATTAAGGTTATTTAATTAAGTAACCGCGCAAACAATATGAAATTAGAAATAAACCAAGAAACACCATTTACGTTTAAGGTACTTGACTGCATTACAGGTTAAAGGTATAATTCGAAACCTAGCACATAGCCCGTCATATGACGAGATCAGTAAATTTTTTAATTTTCTAGAATTGTAAAGTACCCTATAAGGCTGGTAAAAATGGCTTGTTTTTTGGCTGAGGATTATCTGGTACAATTTCAATATTTTGTGTATTTTTACTGACCACTGCTGTACCACTTTTATTGTTAGTTGCCAACTTTAATTTATCTTGTCATTTTACGTGATAGGATGCCGAACAAAGGTTTTAATATTGACAGTGATTATTTGGCGGTACATATGAATAAAAAAAAAACACACACAAACGAACAAACTTCTTAATTTTCAAAAATATATAACTTGCAAGCTATATATTTATTAGTCCGTGAAATAGACTCCTAGAATTTTATGAAAAGAATTTGTTGTTAAAACCAGTGATAAAATTTTCATTGCAACCAAAAATAATCGATGATTGAATGTAAAATTAGCATATATGTACCTAGTCTATTATTTAATACAAATATAAAAGAAAATTATTTACGTAGTATCTAAGTTCAGTGATAAAACGTTTGAAAATATTGGAAACGATATTTAAACAATTTAAAATAAGAAATGATTAAATGAGATGGTTAAAGGAATGACGTCATAAAGTTAGAAAAATAATGTTACTTTTACCAATTTATTATGTGATAAATTGGTAAATTTAATGTTCTGCTCTTAACCGGGGACAAAAGAGCTTGAAATAATGCCAATTAACAGTCGAAAAGGAGGTAAGGAGCAAATTTTAAATGTTTTCGAACTTGCTTTGAATGTTTGCTAAACTTATCTCATTAAAAATACAATTTGGATGCCTCTATCCATTCCAGGTACAACTGCTTCATAAATTCGCGGGCAGATGGACAGACAACATAAGCTATTATTATATAGGGGATAATGGCAGTTACTCGTAATCAGATACTAAACTAATACGGATATATAATTCAGTTGTACACTTCAATTGTAGCTAAATTGGTATACAAAATTTAGACCCTATCTGTTTGGATATTGCCTGTTTTTACTATAATAAAAAATGAAAAATATGTTATCATTAAAGGCATCACTCAATGGGGTTAATTTAATATCTTGATGTTCTTAGATTTTCTTAAAATTAAATGAAATAGATGCAAAGATTTTACTTATTAAAGGTCACACTCTTTGCATCAACAATAAATTATATTTTTTATAAAATAAGATATTTAACAGAGCAAAATATTAAAATAATTAACGTTTTGAAGATCACTAATATTTTCTCGATTTTATTATTCTGAACATAACCGTATTGGAGAGACACATTATACTAAGCGTAAATGAAATACATGCAAATTTTTTAGTTATTAAAGGTCACACTCATTGCATCAACAATAAATTATACTTTTTATGAAATTAGATATTTTACAGAGCAAAAAATTAGGATAATGTGTTGAAAATCACTAATATTTTCTCGATTTTTTTAAATTCTGAACATAACCGCATTCGAGAGACAAATTTGGCTAAACTTAAATGAAATAGATGTAGAAGTATTAGTTATTAAAGTCACACACATAGATGCAGAAGAACATGCATATAAAGTCACATCATTAGTTATTAAAGTCACACTCATCTAAAGTCACACTCAAGTCACACTCATCCACAATAAATTATCTTTTTTATAAAATAAGATGTTTAACAGAGCAAAAAATTAAGATAATTAATATGTTGAAGATCACTAACATTTTCTGGATTTTTTTTATTCTTAACATAACCGTATTGGAGAGACACATTGGACTAAGCGTAAATTAAAAACATGCAAATATTTTAGTTATTAAACATCACACTCATTGCATCAACAATAAATTATACTTATTATGCAATAAGATATTTAATAGAGTAAAAAATTAGAATAATGTGTGAAAGATCATTAACATTTTCTCGATTTTTTTTTATTCTGAACATAACCGTATTGTAGAGACACATTGGACTAGACGTAAATGAAATAGAAGCAAATATTTTACTTATTAAAGGTCACACTCTTTGCATCAACAATAAATTATACTTTTTATGCAATAAGATATTTAACAAAATAAAAAAGTTAGGATAATGTGTTGAACATCACTAACATTTTCTCGATTTTTTATTCTGAACATAACCGCATTGGAGAGACACATTCTACTAAATTTAAATGAAATAGATGCAAAAATGTTAGTTATTAAAGGTCACACTCATTGCATCTACGATAAATTATACTTTTTATAAAATAAGATATTTAACACAGCAAAAGTTAGGATAATGTGTTGAAGTTCACTAACATTTACTCGATTTTTTTATTCTGAACATAACCGTACTGGAGAGACACATTGGACTAAATGTAAAGGAAATAGATGCAAATATATTACTTATTAAAGGTCACACTCATTCATAAATAATAAATCATATTTTTTATAAAATAAGATAATTATCAGAGCAACATATTAAGATAATTAATGTGTTGACGATCACTAACATTTTCTCTATTGTTTTATTCTGAACATAACCGCATTGGAGAGACACATTGGACTAAACTTAAATGAAATAGATGCAAAAGTGTTAGTTATTAAAGCCACACTCATTGCATCCACAATAATTTTTTTATAAAATAAGATATTTAACAGAAAAAAATATTAAGATAATTAATATGTTGAAAATCCCTAACATTTTTCTCAATTTTTTATTCTGAACATAACCGTATTGGAGATACACATTGGACTAAACGTAACTGAAATAGATGCAAATATTTAGTTATTAAATGTCACACTCATTACATCAATAATAAATTATACTTTTTATGAAATAAGATATTTAACAGAGCAAAAAATTAGGATAATGTGTTGAAAATCACTAACATTTTCTTGATTTTTTTATTCTGAACATAACCGTATTGTAGAGACACATTGGACTAAACTTAAATGAAATAGATGCAAATATTTTAATTATTAAAGGTCACACTCATTTCATCAATAATAAATCATATTTGTTATAAAATAAGATAATTATCAAAGTAAAAAATTAAGATAATTAATGTGTTGAAGATCACTAACATTTTCTTGATTTTTTTATTCTGAACATAACCGTATTGGAGAGACACATTGGACTAAACTTAAATGAAATAGATGCAAATATATTACTCATTGCATCAACAATAAATTATACTTTTTATAAAATAAGATATTTATCAGAGCAAAAAATTAAGATAATGTATTGAAGATCACTAAAATTTTTTCTATTGTTTTATTCTGGGTATAACCGCATTGGAGAGACACATTGGACTAAACTTAAATGAAATAGATGCAAATAATTTGCTTATTTACTTATTAAAGGTCACACTCATTGCATTAACAATAAATTACTTTTTTTATAAAATAAAATATTTAACAGAGCAAAAAATTAAGATAATTAATGTGTTGAAGATCACTAACATTTTTGCGATTTTTTTATTCTGAACATAACCGCATTGGAGACTCAAATTACTGCAATTAATTAAAATCTCATATATCTTATATTACACAGACGAATATATTTTTTCTCGAAGCTGTTATTACTGCATTCAAACAAAGGTGTATGCGTACGTAAAAATATATACATTTTAAAATCATCTATAACTGTTTGAACGAATTATTGAAAGAGAACTCATATATTGAGAAATCATGCTGCAGTTTCCTGAAAATGAAATTTTCTTCGCTTTAAAATATCTTCAATGTAAAAAAGAACATTGAAAAAGAAACTTTTAAGCTGAAATCAATTTATTTAACGCAGGGACCTTATATTGCAGCCACTTTAAAAAGAAAGATAGCACATCCCATTTTCTTTCACTTAATTAAAACTTATTTTTCTTTTAACAAAAGTATGGCTCTTAAGTTCCCTTCCCTGAAAACTGTTTTTCAAACTCTCAGGTGAATTATTTTATAATGCACTTCCTTATCAATGGAGGACTTGAAAACTCGAACAGAAAATCATTCTGTAAGTAAAATAATTACTGACTACTACACCAAATAATGAACAAATCGATGTGCTCAACTCAAGGGAATTCATTTGGAATTATTATACAGGGTACCCCGTGACTCAAGGCACAGAGTTATAAACGAGACCCTTGGGGGAAGGAAATGGTTAAAAACCGATAGAAATCTATTGCCAGTCCAGAATTTGAAAACGTATGAGGGTTAATTTGGTCAAGCCTTTAATTTTAGAGTTATCCTCTTTTATGTTGTCAAAATGTGGCGTCTTATTTATTTATATTTAACGCAAGTTTCTAGAACTGAAGTTTTAGACTTCAGTCTATTTCAAGCATGTAATAATGCATGTAATAATGCATGTAATAATGCATGTTCAAGCATGTAATTTCAAGCATGTAATTTTCTTAATATATATATATATATATTTATGTATATATATATATATATATATATATATATATATATATATATATATATAATATATATATATATATATGTATATATATATATATATATATATATATATATATAATATATATTTATATATGTATATATATATATATATATATATATATATATATATATATATATATATATATATATATATATATATATATATATATATGTATATATATATATATATATATATATATATATATATATATATATATATATATATATATATATATATATATATATGTATATATATATGTATATATATATATATATATATATATATATATATATATATATATATATATATATATATATATATGTATATATGTATATATATATATATATATATAAATGTATATATATATATATGTATATATATATATATATTTATATATATATATAAATGTATATATATATATATATATATATATATATATATATATATATATATATTATATATATATATATATATATATATATATATATATATATATATATATATATATATATATATATGTGTGTGTGTGTGTGTGTGTGTGTAATGCATTCGAATTATTTAACTGTAATATTTCCTTAAAAACCTCATATCTCCCATTCTAATTCAGTAATTCTTTTTCCCAGCCTCTAAATGACTTAGTCAAAGCAACGTTCTCGACTTAAAATGCTTTAGATTAATTTCCCAAAGCTTTCTATCCTATAGATGTAAATTTTCTATCTATTCAACACGTTTTCCAGCTGTCACCAGCAAATGGCTCCTCGATTTAGCTGATTTTACAATTAAATTTGCTGAGTAAGTGGAAACATTTTTCTTCTCTCTTGAGTACACCTCTATTAGAGCATTGTGATATTTGTGTATTTCTCTTGTACGGCGTTGACTAGTAAAGATGTCCATTTTTACTAGTCCATTGTCTCAGATAAAGTTTTCATTAGACTTGTGCCGTTCTGTTCAATGTCGGCCGACTGCTTGCTGTTTAGCTTTCTCCCTGCCCAGCAGTTTTATAATTATTTTATAATTATATATATGTATATATATATATATATATATATATATATATATATATATATATATGTATATATATATATATATATATATATATATATATATATGTGTGTGTGTGTGTGTGTGTGTGTGTGTGTAAGGAGGAAGTAAACTGATTTTATTGTAGGAAAATGTGGATTAAATCTGTAAACAAATGTAGATATTTGGTAAAAAATATCCCTGGAAGAGCCCCTTGAGAAATATGCTGTCATTATGCATTCTGTAATAGATCAATATCTCAGAAGTAAATTTATAGCCTAAAGCCCTCATTACGGAAATTCTAAATATTTTTCAAATTTGCAATCAAGGAAAAAAGATCTCTGATCTCACTTTTTTTTTCATATTAACCTACAAACTAAACAGACTACTGAGCAATTTGTGGTCTAGAACAAAATGATTAACTAATAAAAACTTTATAGTGCCCTTATGGCGAAGAAAACGGATACACGTTATCAGAGACACTTGTTTTTTTAGAAATTTTTTAGTTTATTTCTTAGTTTCTCTTAGACTCTTAATGCTACCTATATTTCCTAAATGAGTTCATAGTCCCTATAATGAAAGTAATTTTATTCTATTTTATGACTTTATTTTGCGGCCATATATATATATATATATATATATATATATATATATATATTTATATATATATATATATGTGTGTGTGTGTGTGTGTGTGTGTGTGTGTGTGTGTGTGTTTGTTTGTGTAATCTATCAAAATTATTTCACCTTATTATCTCCTTAAAAATCTCCTCTCTCCAATTCTAAATTCTCAAAATCTCAAATGTTTTTCTAGCCACAAAATGTCTTAATCAATGGAGTGTACTAGAGTTAAAAATATTCCAACATATTTCCCAAAGCTATCTGTGCAATAGACATTTTCTTTGCAGTCAACACATTTTCCAGCAGTCACTGGCAAATGGCTCAGTTTTCCCCTGATTAAACAGTTAAATTCGATGACAAAGTTTCTTGTCCCTTGAGAAAATTATACATGTTTCGATATGGGGTACACGAGGAAAGAATATTTCGTATCATTCTCTTGTATGCCGTTCACTTTAAAACATGTCTTTTTTAGCAGCTCCTCGATAAAGATTTCAGTTGATCTATTATATTTCTCTTCAATGTGGCCCGACTGCAACATTCTTCGTTACTGCTAGCTGATTAATCTTCCCCTTGCCTAGTAGACCGGGAAAGTAAAAAAAATAATAAAATGTATCCGGTCGGTTAAGAATTTCAGGATTACGTTCATATATATATATTTATATATATATATATATATATATATATATATATATATATATATATATATATATATATATATATATATATATATATATATATATATATATATAATATATATATATATATATATATATATATATATATATATATATATATATATATATATATAATCAATTAAATGATCTATCTTTTTAAATAGAAAAGTATCTTTTTATACAGAAAAGTATTATGTGCCAAACCTATGAGTTACATTTACATATTTAGCTAACCATCTTAATCTTAAAATCTCATAATAAAATATTCAAAAGTGTTATAAGAAGAAATCCATTTATTTAGACCATTTACATTCTTCCTCCCTTTTCAAAAGAAAAGCTGTTTGGGGAAACATTTTATTTATTTACTTTTTTATTTATTTATTTTGACTGAGTCAAAAGTTTTCTTTTAACAAAACAGTGACTGTTAAGTTCTCTACCTACAAAACTATTTTTCAAACTTTCAGGTGAATTATCTCATTATGCTGGACTTTCTTATTGAAAGAGGACTTGAGAACACAGAAATAGAAAATCATTGTGGAGGGAAAATAATTACGGAGTACTACAGCAAAATAATGAATAAATCGATGCGTGCAACTCACGTTAATGCAGTTGAAATTATTATACAAAAACTCATAGACTCAGGGCACAAAGTTACAAACGAACCCCTTGGGGAAAAATCTAAAAACCGATACAAATATATTGGAAACCGAGAACTTGAAAATGCAAGATAGAGCTCTTTGAAAAAAGCTATAGGTAGAAAATTATCTTCT
>CM063511.1:122727483-122752483 GCA_032207245.1 Pardosa pseudoannulata
TTTTTAAAAAGTGAATGCTTAATGTTTTTAAAGATTTTTTCCTGCGTCTTTTTTTATCCTAATTTTAAATCATTTGATTAAGGACTTAAATAATTCATAAGAATGGGCTCAGAAAATAAATGATTTTTTTTTTTTTTTTTTTTTTTTTTTTTTTGTAAAATTCCAACTAAACTAACTCTACATTTAAATGTTTCAATGAATGCTTGATGTTAGTTGAGCATTTTAGTGAAGTCTTAACAAATAAGAACTGTATACTTTTTAAATTAAACATATATACCTTTTAATATTTTAACCGTTTAAAATCCGAATTAAGAAAGTATAGTCCCAATGATTTGAAATTTGGTTATTATATTAATTAAGAGTATATAAATGCAATAAAATTTTAAAATTAGGTGAGAAAAAATTTTGAGGATTTTTTTAGCCATGTTCCATTATTGGAATATTGGCTTGTTACATGATTATTTTTTGCATATTTTTAAAATCTCATGAAAATAGTTTATTTAAAGTCTAATAATTATAACATCTTATTAATATTTTGTTTGTTTATCTTTAAATAATGTACAAATAATAAATATTATGACACTATAGAATTTATGCAATATTGGTTCCGAATTTTCCGATTTGTTGGATTATGAAATTTCATTTTTTTCCATTTTACAATAGGGTTTTACTTATAGGGTTTACTATAGGGTTTTCCATTTTACTATAGTATTATAGGGACCGGGTTTCTGAAATTTGTCTCCCTCTGGAGTAGTTACATCCTTTTTTCCCCTCTCTCTCCTTTTTTTTATTTTTTTTTAATGACGTCGACCCTTCTATACACATCGAACTACGTAACAGCATCTAAGTTATTTTCATCAATATCTTCTTCATCGATTATATCGCCAGGTCTATTGGGCTCTAACTGGCAAATATCTGTATCTTCCAAATCAGAATCCGAAAGATTTTCTAGAAGGGTTAGAGCTTCTTGTATTGGAAGGCATCTTTCAGATATACTGTGATAAATTTTAAATCGTAATAAAACAAAAATAATATCTAAAAAAAATAAAACATTGTAAAATTACTTTATGATGTCGTGTTCAATCGTATGTAAAAACAATATTGATATGAATTTTTTATATATGAATTTTTAATTTTAAAAATCATGTTCCATTATTGGAACATTGGCAGATAAACAGTTAATTATATATATATTTTCCAAATCTGTAAGTAGATTATAATGTCATACATAATTTTAATTAAACGTGTACACAGAGGACATAAAGTATTCATTGAAAAGTTTGGCATGAACCATGTAGATGAATATTTAGTTTTTATGACGATAGTGAACGTTCATTTTCCTAAAATGTCACCGATAATTCAATGTTTTTATGCAATTGAATTATGGATTATAGTGTTAACGGTAGGGAAAAATATAAATAGAAACAAAACAAAAATCAACACAAATAAATCCTTTGCCACGAAATTACTAAACAAAACATACATTTTACAGTAAAGTGCATAAATCAATAATTTAATCAATTGTGTCAAGCCTCGCAATATATTTTCAATAGTTGTTATAGTTCCAGGAAGTGGCTCAGCTGGGTGACTTAAATCTTTATGTTACGTTGGTCTAATTTTCACAGTGGTCTTCAACATATATTGACTCAGAGAAAACACTTGGATGCAGGTAGTTATGCCTGTTGCAAAATGAATTCTAATTACAGATTTTTTTGAAGTCCATAAAATAATATTTAAAACACTATTATCTATCAACAGTTTTTTTATTTAGCCGCACGATTTGTTTTTAAAGGAACTTTAAATGCTGTGTGGTCTAAGTGTCACAAGGGAAAAATATAAATGGAAACAAAACAAAAATCAACACAAATAATTCCTTTACAAATAAATTACTAAACAAAACACACATTTAACAGTTACGTGAATAAGTCAACACTCTAATCAATTGTGTCTAGACTAGCAATATATTTTTAATAGATGTTATAGTTCCAGGCAGTGGTTCAGCTGGGTGACTTCAAATTTTCGTTACGTTGGTCTAATTTTCACAGTGGTCTTCAACGTATATTGATTCCGAGAAGATACTTGGGTAGGCAGTTATGCCTGTTGCAAAAATGAAACCTAATTACAGATTTTTTGAAGTCCATAGGATAATATTTAAAACCCTATCTATCAAGGATATTTTTTATTAGGTTGCACGATTTTTTAATAGAACTTTGAATGCTGTGTGGTCGAAGTATCAAAAGGGAAATATATAAATGGAAATAAAACAAAAATCAACACAAATAAATCATTTTCAACGAAATTACTAAACAAAACACACATTTTACAGTACAGTGAATAAATAAACACTCTAATCAATTGTGTCTAGCCTAGTAATATATTTTCAATAGATGTTATAGTTCCAGGCAGTGACTCAGCTGGGTGACTTAAAATTTTCGTTAGGCTGGCTAAATTTGCACAGTGGGCTTAAAAGTATATGGATTCTAAGAAGATACTTGGACAGGTAGTTATGATTGTTCTAAAATTAAATCTAATAACAGAGTATTTGAAGTCCATAAAATAATATTTAAAACACTATCTATCAACTATATTTTTAAATTTGGCTGTACGATTTGTTTTTCATGGAATTTTACATACTGTGCGGTCAAAGTGTCATACGGGTTGCCCTTTTTGTTGTATCATACTAACCTAACTATATTTAGGGCTGAATTTGGGCTCTTTTAACTATAAAATTCCAGTTTATATACATTCGGGGTCTGTTCAAACTATAATAAATACTGATTTGGAAAGGATGCTTCGAAAGGTATTTATGACAGTAACACGACTAAAGCTTCTAGTACAGTTTCATTTTCTTAGCAGTAGGGAAATATTTATAACTATATCTATCCACGATTTTTTTATTTGCTTGTAATATTTGTTTCCAAAGATGTTCTCTGAAGGACCTTTAAATACTCTTTTCTCTAAGTACCACTCGGGTTGCCATTATCTTCGTATTAAACTAAGCCCGAGTTCTTTTTTGACCTTCTGACTCTTTAAACTATAAAATTCCCCTTTATATACTTAGTCTATTTAGGAAATATCTGTAATTTTTTATCTAAAAATAATCCTTTATGAATTTGCAGGGTACTAAATAAAAAGAAGAAACTCAAAAATGACTGAGAATATTACTCGAAATTTTTACAATTAATTTTTACAATTGTGTTACTTTTTTTGAAAATTAGTTATATGAAATGTATCGTAAAGAAGTGGAATTTACTACATAAGGTTATTTACAAAGAAAAGCCGATTTTAGATTTTTGTAAACAGCTTGCGAAATTTTTATTCAAATTTATTTAAAATTTTATTTACGAATATTTTCTTTTCGTAAATCTTTTTTTTTTATTTTAAAACTTAGTTTCAATAAAATTTATTAAATATTAATTCGTAGTAAATATAAATATATTTAACACCACAAATTAAATCAGCTTAAAATTTGTTATTAAAAAGTATTTCTAAACATATGTATATTTAAAATATATTTTCATATATAAAGGCAAATGCATCAAACCCCTTTTCCACATGGAGATATATGGTTGAATGCGGTCAGACCTGAAAGATTAATTTGAAGTGTTGGAGGTGAAGAAAGATTTTAGATTATCAGATACTTGTATAATCTTAATCTTTACTTTGGTAAAAAGTATGCCATTTAGATTTTTTGAAAAATGTTCTGGCACCTATTGTATGGTTAGTATAATTGAAATTATGATGTAATATGATTTTTATCATGAATATAATTATAAACAATGAGTATAAAATAATTATTACTAATAATAATTTTATAATTTTATAATAAAAAAAGATTTTTATTTCATAAATATACGAGATAATTTCTGTTCGATTTAATTGATCATGTATCTCTGAAACGTGTAGTCTAGTTATTTTTTAGCATACAAAAGAGTTCTAAAAATATTTATTATAGACATAATTTCAAAGAAAATGGATATTTTCCTGATTACTAATTATTTTAATGTTGTAATTACTATAAATTCACATAACTTTTATTCTAGGGTCTAAACTCTATCTTATAAATAAATGTAAATATATTAAATATAAAATAATAGCCTGTAGAAAATTTTTAATATAAAGTTATATTGTCAAAAATTATGACAAAAGCAAAGAAATATAATTTTTAAAACGTTTTTTCATATTAATAGCTGAATATGATGCATGGGTATTATACATTTAAAGTTTAACATTTAAAACTTTAACGGACTGATTAAATGATCAAAAGAAGCATAGTACAATCAAAGAAATTATGTATAATAGTGATATATCTTCCTTTATTGACTAAACATGCGGTGCTTTGCGAAAGCAATAAATTTAAATTAAAAGTATATACATAAAATTAGCTTGATTTAACAGAGTTAGGAATAATTCAATATAAAATTGTGTAATAACTAAGACTAACATCACTTTGGACCGTAGGCAAATTTATGAAATTCGATTATACATATCAAAATTATAAACATTTGACTTTTATTTATCGCTTTGCTTTATTTGCATTTACATTTTACTCCATAATACGTGTAGTTATGTAAGTATCGGAATTTTGTAATATTTATTATTAAATACTATTAACTTCCTTTAAGTAGGCCCAAAGAACAGGCTTAACAAATTATTTTTAGGAGGCTTCATGGTAAAGTATTTTCAAAATACTACACAATAAATTAAACTCAGTTAAAAAGTTTCTAAACAACAAGTAATAAATGGGTTTAAACACTGTGGATTTTGTTTTTATTAACATACCCTATTTAGGTACTTTGATAGGAACACAGGGTTAAAAATTATCTAAATTTGTCTTTCTAGTTTTGCCGTCACACTAGCATAAAGATACGTTTATTAACCGTTTATATAATTTTCAAAATGTTAATGGTTTTGGCTAGCATACAAACAGATGTCGGTCTAAAATGTACTTTAGTTTTTGAAGTGACATCCTGAAGCTAAAACTACAAAATCAGAATTGAATCTGACTCATTTTACAGAAAATCTCTCTGTACATTCGTAACATTTTTTATATTAAACTGACCAAGTATGTCATATTTTATTCTGCAAAAATCCGTTTATCTCAGAATTGATTTTACAGCAATTGGGAAATTGAAATTGATATAGCTCAAATTCTATTCACGTTATGAGTTTAAAATTTTATACCGACTTTCTCCGATTTATTTCTTTGAATTGTCTTGAATTTTGTATTTGAAAAAAAGAAATAAAAAAGGTGTCATCGGAATAATAGATGGCTTTTAAAAAACTTTTTTTTCTTAAAAAGCAAAGTTATAAACAGAACAAAATTAACTAGTTACTATGAATTCACTGATGCTAGAAACGAAACTAACAAGCAAAACTGATAATTCGTTCTAGTATGCAGTTTAGTGTTGTCTGTTCTAAAGAATTTTAATGAAAGAAATGGATATAATTCAACACAATTTGGCAGAATAATTCGGTGTAATGTTTTGCTCTAGTTAAAATAAAAGTAGTTAATTATACCATTTCAATAGAACTATGAGTAATATAAACTGTGATTTAATTTATTTATAGTTAGACTCAGTTTAAAGGTGTTATTTGTTTCTCTGTTATATATTTTAAATGTGAGATTATGTTAAATTTTGAGTTGGAAATTTAATTTTTTAATATTAAAATGCGTCAAAGAATTGAAGCTTATTTCAAAATGTCTGAATAAGGTTAATCCACAAATGCGTGAGTGAACCTGAAAACTTTGCTTTGAGTTAAGTAACCTTTGACTCAGTAAAATGAGATCGTATATCATTATTCAAACATAATGTCATAGTTTTTTTGGTACTTAACCCACTGAACGGACGCGTCGACCGGGGTTCGACAGCGAATTCCTGTTCGAAAACGGACCTGTCGACCCCTTCTCGTTCGCACTCGTATAACACACTTTTGAGGGAAAAAATATTGCAAAGCAATAATAAATGAAAGAAACTAATTTTGCGTAACGGAACTCCTTTACCTTGCAGGGAAAATAACTTAAAAGTAGCCTGACAACTTTTAAACCGGCAACTCTAGTATGGTACGGTAAGTTCCGTCTGGAATTTAAGAAAAGGGTGACTGTTTTGAAAGGGAAAAAGGTGGGGAGGGTGGTCGGTGGATGGGTTAAAAGGAAAATTATTTGTAAAACTCAAATCAGTATTTTGAAATATTGAATCAATAGTAAGTATTTTTAAACGGAACTTTTGTTGTGTCCATTGTGTGAAAATCCTTTACAATTATTCAACAATGCTACCTATATATAGTACAATCCTAAAAAAGACCTACCCATAACTTTACAAAGTCATTTAACTTGTTTCAAATGAGAAACATGTACTTATTCCATAAGCACTAGAAGAGTATCAATGTACCTCGATGAAGAAAAAAGTACTTCTAACGATCCTATTAAATAATCCTAATTATTCTGGTGCAAGTGATGGCAATCATCACAAAAACAATAAAAAAGAATTCAGTACTGAAAAGAAATGGTCTGATGTCAACCCTCTTTAAACGTAAGAGGCATCTGAAAGCAATGTAATCCTCAAGGAACTATTCAACAAGATCTGAGCAAAGGAATGAAATGAAATGCTTGTAACTCAAAATGAAATTGAAGTTTGGAACCAACAACAACTCTCTTGAAAGCCTTCAACAGCCGCTGATCAAAGAATAAGGGTATTTTTCAGTTGGTATTTCTGCGAAATAATCTTGTATGCTGTTACAAAGAGCTGCTGCCTGGGATGTTCTTGTACTACATCCAACTTGTAAATCAAATACGTCTCATGAGTCAATTCTCCATGCTGAAGTGTAAAAGAATCAGTTATGAACATTGTAATATATACCACTTAAGTATTGCTCTGATTACAAAAAGGTATGAAAGAAAATAGTTCAAGGCAATGTCTGTATACTACTATTGGACAAAGAATGTAAATTTCTCCAGGCTTACATTACAAAAGAAAGGCCAAATGCGTTAATACTTTAAAATATTTTAACTATGTTTAAATATTTAAATATCACAACACATTGGTACATTTTATAATTTTTAATGCAAATTCCTTTTTCACGTAAAGAAGAATTTTCTTATATTCATTTTAAAACTGTATGATTAAACATCATACTTGAGTGTTTCAGACTATCTTGTATTGTATACAGAAAAATACTACAGGAAATACTGAAATTTCCTTTTAGAAGAAATGATTATATTTGAAAGAGAATCATATACTTCAAAGATAGATGTATTTCTTAAATTTAAATTTTACAATTATTAGTTTAGCTAGAATATATATTAAATGTTAGGTTAGACGTATGCTACAAATAAATTAGGAAGCAACAAAGGAAAAGGCTACATGAAAATTTACAGGTTATATTTTTTTTCAATGAATAAATTATCCAGTTCCAAATTAGAATTAAACCAAGCAATATCAAAAAGTCTTAACCTTTGAAATTTATAATGGGAATTATATAAACTATTAGAACTGAAAAATCAATATATTAATCAAACTTAGCTGTTTAAAAGTGCAATGCACGGTTAATACCTCATTGAAACTGAATAATAATTTATTATTATTGTTATAATAATTTATTTTCTTTTAACTAATACTGAATTTATTTTCCCAAAGGAAAATTATATGCAAAACTGTGATTTAGTGAAGTACTTTTTATTTTAATTATAACTTTGAAAAACGAAAAATATAGATCATTTCAAAACACCAAATTAAAAAGTTAAACCAGAAACACCCTTTAGGAATAAAAAATGTTTGTGAAAAATTTTGGTAGACTAAAAATTAAACAATAAAAGGGACTTGACGGTATTTCTCCTCAGGGTCATAACACATTCAGTTTTAATAGAGTCGTTCAAGAGAATGTGAGATATGTCATAAGCTTCAATTTGCATTCTTCGCTGCTTTTGTGAGAAATATGACAGCTTCAAAAATGTCAGTTTCTGAGTTCCAAATGCTCTTTGAATGGAGTTCGTGTCTTCTGGCTTGATGTAAAAGAAGAAAGGAGAAAATAATATTTACATATATATTCCCTCGCGTCTGAAAAGAATTATATTTTAAGTCTTTGGACGAGAAAAATCATTTATGCTAAGAATTTGGTACGCCAAAGTGAGGCAGGATTTAATAAAGTTTAAATATCTAATAAAAAGTATTTAATCAAATTCGTATTTTCTAAGAAATTGCTTTGATAATTTCTTTATTCACTTAGTTTATCAAAGTAATAGTAACACTTTTGTTTTGTATTTTAATGTTAGTAAAGCAATTTTATTCATCTAATAACTGACGAACAGATTAAAATTATTAAGGAATACACAATTCTTTACAAATATAGAAAATTGCTTTATATAGTTGGGATTATTTTTTGTTAAATTTGTTAAATATGACTTATTTAGTATTATAAACAATTATACCAAAATTAATATATTTTCAAAATTATTATATTTGCAAGAAAATCTTGTGTTTCGAAGATAAACATTTTTCTTAAGTTTGAATTTTACAATTATTAGTTTAGCTAGTATATAAATTAAACGTTAGGTTGGATGTATGCTACAAATAAATTAGGAAACAACAGAGGAAAATGGTACAAGAAATTTTACAGGCTATATTTTTTTTCAGTGAATAAATTATCTAATTCCAAATGAGAATTAAATCAAGCAATATCAAAATGACTTAACTTTTGCAATTTATAATGCAAATTACCTTCTATAAATTGTTATACCGACTATTAGGACTGAAAAATCAATAGATTAATCAAACTTAGCTAGTTAAAAAGTGCAATGTACGGTTAATACCTCTATGAAACTGTTAAGAGTTATAATAATTTTTCTTTTAACTAATACTGAATTAATTTTCCCAAAGGAAAATTATATGCAAAACTGTGATTTAGTAAAGTACTTTTTATTTTAAAAATGATTTTAAAAAAACAAAAAATATAGTTCATTTCAAAATATCACATTAAAAAGTTAAACAAGAAACACCCTTTAGGAATAAAAAATGTTTGTGAAAAATTTTGGTAGACTAAGAATTAAACAATAAAAGGGACTTGACGGTATTTCTCCTCAGGGTCATTACACATTCAGTTTTAATAGAGTCGTTCAAGAGAATGTGAGATATGTCATAAGCTTCAATTTGCATTCTTCGCTGCTTTTGTGAGAAATATGACAGCTTCAAAAATGTCAGACTCTGAGTTCTAAATGCTCTTTGAATGGAGTTCATGTCTTCTGGCTTGATGTAAAAGAAGAAAGGAGAAGATAATATTTACATATATTTTCCCTCGCGTTTAAAAAGAATTATATTTTGAGTCTTTGGACGAGAAAAATCATTTATGCTAAGAATTTGGTCTTCATAGTGAGGCAGGATTTAATAAAGTTTAAATACCTAATGAAAAGCATGAATTCAAATTCGTATTTTCTAATAACTTGCACTCATACTTTACGAACATCTTAAAATTATTAAGGTTTGCACAATTCTTTAAAAATATAGAAAATTGCTTTATATATTTGTTTTCCTAGTTAAGTTTTATTAAATATGGCTAATTTGGTATAGTAAACATTTATAACCATACTGACGTGTACATTTTATATCTATGTTATTAGTAGTGTTAATAAAGAATCAGAGCCATAGATGTTTCAAGCTTAACAAAGGTTCATTTATTTTTAAAAAAAGAATTTAAAATTTTTAAATATTAACTGTTTTAAAATATTCAAATATTTGTGTTTGTGCTGTTTTTAAGTATTTTTAAATTATTTTAATTCTCTCTTTTTTGAGGTGATCAAAAGTTGTTTATAATGTTAAAATCTGTTACATTTATGATGTGTGATTATATTTTTAATTCTTCCACGTGGTGCCGTCCATTTTTTTTTTGGTGATCTTTCCGAAAACACAATTTTCTACCGCCATTTTAGTTTGGCGACTTTCAGAAAATAAGGTTTTTGCCAAGATCGAAAAACAACATGGCGGCTGGAAGCTGTGTGGATAACAAATCAGTTCCCCAAACTTAACACAGATTGATTTATTTAAAAAAAAGAAACATTTAAAGAAAAATTAAACTATATGCAGATGCAATTTTTCATCCAAAGAGGAGATCACTCTAGATCAATCTACGCTCTTGGAGTTCAGCCGGGAGTTCCTCCCACTTCTTTTTCTTCCAAACAGGAAACCTCAGTTTTAGAGGAGATCGACACCAACCTTTTTTTGCCTTTAAAATTGCTTTATATAGTTGTTTTCCTGATTAAGTTTATTAAATATGACTTATTTGGTATTGTAAACGTTTATAATCCTACTGATGTGTACATTTTATATCTATCTGTAATAATAGTGTTAATTTAAACAGTTATATCGCCGACCGGTTGCGATTTCTCTATTTCCGGTTGTCAGTCACAGCCTAGTCATTTTGGGTATGACTTCGCATGGGTTTCGTGGAGTGCAACAGACTTGATGATAAATAATCAGAGCCATAGATTTTTCAAACTTAACAAAGGTTGATTTATTTTTTAAAAAAAGAAACTTTTAAAGAAAAATTAAACTATATGCAGATGCAACCTTTCATCCAAAGAAGACATCACACTAGATCAATATACGCTCTCGGAGTTCAGACGGGAAGTCCTCCCACTTATTTTTTTTCCAAACAGGAAACCTCGGTTTTAGGGAAGATCGACCCCCACCCCTTTTTTTTGCCTTTAAAATTGCTTTATATATTTGTTTTCCTGGTTAAGTGTATTAAATATGACTTATTTGGTATTGTAAACATTTATAATCCTACTGATGTGTACATTTTATATCTATCTGTAATAATAGTGTTAACTTAAACTGTTACATCGCCGAACGGTTGCCATGTCTCTTTTTCCGATCGTCAGTCCCACCCTAGTCATTTTGGGTATGACTTTGCATGGGTTTCGTGGAGTGCAACAGGCTTGATGATAAATAATCAGAGCCATAGATGTTTCAAACTTAACAAAGGTTGATTTATTTAAAAAAAAAGAAACATCGAAAGAAAAATTAAACTATATGCAGATGCAAACTTTCATCCAAAGAAGAGATCACTCTAGATCAACCTACTCTCTCGGAGTTCAGCCGGGAATCCCTCCCTCTTCTCTCTTTTCCAAACAGGAAACCTCGGTTTTAGGGAAGATCGACCCCCCTATCCATTTTGACTTATTTAAAGTTGCTTTTTATAGTTGTTTTCCTGGTTAAATTTATTAAATATGACTTATTTGATATTGTAAACATTTATAATCCTACTGATGTGTACATTTTATATCTATCTGTAATAATAGTGTTAATTTAAACTGTTATATCTCCGAGCAGTTGCGATGTCTCTATTTTCGGTTGTCAGTCACACCCTAGTCATTTTGGGTATGACTTCGCATGGGTTTCGTGGAGTGCAACAGACTTCATGATAAATAATCAGAGCCATAAATATTTTAAACTTAACAAAGGTTGATTTATTTTAAAAAAAGAAACATTTAAAGAAAAATTAAACTATATGCAGATGCAACCTTTCATCCAAAGAGGAGATCACTCTAGATCAACTAATCCTTTGAGAGTTCAGCCGGGAGTGCCTCCTACTTCTTTCTTTTCCAAACAGGAAACCTCAGTTTTAGGGAAGATCGAGCCTCCTCCCCTTTTTGACTTTAAAATTGCTTTATATAGTTGTTTTCCTGGTTAAGTTTATTAAATATGACTTATTTGGTATTGTAAACGTTTATAATCCTACTGATGTGTACATTTTATATCTATCTGTAATAATAGTGTTAATTTAAACTGTTATATCTCCGAGCGGTTGCGACGTCTCTATTTTCGGTTGTCAGTCACACCCTAGTCATTTTGGGTATGACTTCGCATGGGTTTCGTGGAGTGCAACAGACTTCATGATAAATAATCAGAGCCATAAATATTTTAAACTTAACAAAGGTTGATTTATTTTAAAAAAAAGAAACATTTAAAGAAAAATTAAACTATATGCAGATGCAACCTTTCATCCAAAGAAGACATCACACTAGATCAACCTACGCTCTCGGAGTTCAGACGGGAAGTCCTCCCACTTCTTTCTTTTCCAAACAGGAAACCTCGATTTTAGGGAAGATCGAGCCTCCTCCCCTTTTTGACTTTAAAATTGCTTTATATAGTTGTTTTCCTGGTTAAGTTTATTAAATATGACTTATTTGGTATTGTAAACATTTATAATCCTACTGATGTGTACATTTTATATCTATCTGTAATAATAGCGTTAATTTAAACTGTTATATCTCCAAGTGGTTGCGACGTCTCTAATTTCAGTTGTCAGTCACACCCTAGTCATTTTGGGTATGACTTCGCATGGGTTTCGTGGAGTGCAACAGACTTGATGATAAGTAATCAGAGCCATAGATCTTTCAAACTTGTAAATGATTCGATACACACACCGCGGTTTTTGTCGCTATATTGGCGACTTTTTGGGCGATGTGGTTGGATACTTTTGGTGATTTTTAGCATTGCAGCTTTGTAGTGTTAAGAAGGGGAAAGGGTTCCCTCCCTCAAAAGATTTAAAATTTTTAAATCTTAACTGTTTTAAAATATTAAAATATTTGTGTTTGGGCTATGTTTTTAAGTTAAGTATTTTTAAATTATTTTAATACTCTCTTTTTTGAGGTGATCAAAAGTTGTTTATAATGTTAAAATCTGTTAAATTTATGCTGTGTGATTATTTTTTTAATTCTGCTACGTGGTGCCGTCCATTTTTTTGCTGATCTTTCCGAAAACACAATTTTCTGCCACCAATTTAGTTTGGCGACTTTCAGAAAATGGGGTTTTTGCCAAGATCGCCAAGAAAAAAACATGGCTGCAGGAAGCAGTGTGTATATCAAATCAGTTCCTCAAACTTAACTAAGATTGATTTATTAAAAAAAACATTTAAAGGAAAATCAAACTATATGCATATGCAACCTTTCATCCAAAGAGGAGATCAGTCTAGAACAAGCTACTCTCTCGGAGTACAGCTGGGAGTCCTTCCCGTTTCTCTCTTTTCCAAACAGGACACCTCGGTTTTAGGGAAGATCGACCCCTCCCCCCTTTTTGACCCTTTTCCTTGGGGTAGCTGAAGAGCCCTTGGCTTCTGGCCGACTCGGTCACACAAAAGCATAATTCCTCTTCTCTGTCGATGCGTTGATAGACGACACGCTTGACACGTCCACTTTTCCAATTGTTCGCCCTTTGCAATGATCAGCGTCTTACAATGAACAAAAGTTTTCTTTAACAAACGCTCATCTAGACCACTGACAAAGACGGACGCGACTGTTATATAAACCTTTCCGGACATTCAGAAAAGCAATATTTAAAAATATATGGATGAGAAATTACTTTAGATGCATTTTATGGGTATTATGATTATGTGTCTAACAGTTAATTTAGTACATTGTGTGCAGCTATAAATCAAACTAATTAAAGAAAGATAATTTTATTAACTCATTATAGAAATAACGGAGCAATCTAAAATGATTTATAATCAAACGAATAAGATGGAACAAGAGGGATCAAAAAGAAAAACTATTTATGAAATAGTAGAGTAATAGAGTTTTAAAATGCTGCAAATAAAAGAAGGGGATTTGTGTTATAATTTTCTATTGTAAGGCTTTATAAAGGATTAAACTTAATACAAAACTTGATTGTATAAAAACTTCCAAAAAGTGCTAAAAAAAGTACATTTTTCTCCAATTGTAAATGATCTCAGAAACACTAAGGTTAGAATACTTATATATATATTTCTTCTTCTTCTAAAGCAATACAGTCTGTTATAGGACAAGGCTGTTCCAAGCAGTTTTTTCCAGCCGTTCCTATCTGCTGCAAGACTCCTACAGTTTCCCTTTTTGACAGTAGTTAAGTCCCTCTCTACTGAGTCAAGCCACCTAATTGGTGGTTTTCCTGGTTTCCTCTGCCCCATGGGATTAGTGAAAGTGAGCTGTTTTACTGGGTTTATGTCATCGAGTCGGAATAGGTGTCCAAGCCATCGCAGTCTTTTGATTTTTATGACTAACAACATGAGATTGCTTATACTTATATTATTCATTCTAATATATTTTTAGCCAAAAATAAAATAATAAAATTAGTTTTAGAAATATTATCATTGTACTCTTTGATATGAACCTATCTCATCTTAAACAAAAAACATTACAACAATAAATTTTTAAATATGGTTAATGCATTTTAAAGTGATTATTTTTAATTTAACAGAGAATTATTTTATCAAACAAAAAACCTCAATATAAATCGCATTATACTTTATATTTTGTGACTTCGTATAATTATTCCGAAGAGTGATATAATAAACAATAATTACTTAAACAGTTGTTTAAATTATAATGAATATAATTTACATAATTGTTAATTGAATTTTTCAGTTAGAATATGCAATGAAAGAAAGCGGTATAGAAATGGCATTGAAAATCAAAAAATGTAAATATAAAGAATATTTTCCATTTTGATAAAATGTTAATATACTAAAATTAAAAAACAAACCTTAGATATTTTTAAATTATTCGATTTGTGTTCCATGGCTCATAATAAATAAATATGTTTCTTAATGAAATATTCTCTCTATTGTAACTTACGTATTTACGAAACTCAAAATGCAGAAAATAAGAATTAAAAGTTAAAAAGTCAATCTCAATTTAAATCAAATATTTTTTTCCCTTTAGATTAATCTTTATTTATAACTTTTCCCGGTTTGCTTCATTTTACATATTCATTTGATATTTGATTATTTAGTATCTATTATGTTTGTCCTCAGAATTTTAATCACTATAAAACATTCATTTAAACAAAAATAATGATATCTGAAGGAGAACCTCATTTTGTAGATAAATAAACATGGCAAAAAAATGCTACAGTCGCCTCCTGTGGGAGAGAATTTTAATTACAGTCATTTATTCTAGAAGGAAAAGGAAAACTTAAAGAAAAAACCTAAGCTGATATATTGAATCAAAATAGATTCAACTGATTTTATATTCCATTCCAATATTGATTTTATATCTTATTTTCTTTATCTTTGATTATTTCGTATGCTGCAGAACTTGAAGGCTATATAAATATAATTGTTATTGTAAATAAATGTAATATTAATAATAGTAAATAAATGAACCTCTAAACTAATAATCTTCCTTGTGCTGAAAATAAAAATTTGACTTTTTAACAAAATTGCATTACTATAAAATCTAAAATCTATGAAGTCTGCTTCGACAATTTTTGAAAATCGTTTAACCCTTTAATGGTCACCAAAATAAATTCATTGGAGTTTAGTGTAATTAGTTTATAAATGTTATCTATGAACCTTGTAAATGTAAAATATAAGTTTTCTTTATATGCCTTGGGAGGGTTTGCATTAGAGGATACCTAAGGAGGATTTGAGGAGTAGTTTAACTGACTAACCCCTCCCCTTGTGCAGCTTGATCATTATACTATTTTAAAAGTTTAACTATACTAAAAGAACAATAAATAAGAATCCTTAAAATATTATAATAAATAAATATCTTAACAATTTATAAGTGTTTGTATAGATACTTTTATTTGGGGTCATAAGTAAGATAAATTGAATTACTGACTTCTCAGGTACAGCAAGTTTATATTCATATATTTCAAAAGAAAAAAATAAATGTAGAGGTATCATCTGTTGTAAATTAAGAATGTCCAAAAAAATTGAAAAATTATTCATGTTTCCAAGAAGTTTTTATTTAATTGCAGAAGCTCTAGATTCTACATTATTGGCTTCCATACATCACAAATGTATGAGACTGGAGCTGTAAATAATTATAAAAAGATAAAGTAAAGTACTACAAAAAATAAACTCGTTAGAAAGAAAGATGTTTAATAAGTGGTTTTGTTACGAAACCACTGTCCGCTAAAGGGTTAATATATTTTCTTTGTATCTACATTTGGTATTATTATAGACAGTACTCGAAATGAAAACTTCAAGTTTAATTTTAACATTTTGGGGGAGATGATATAAATATTTTGTCATGAAATGTAAGATTAGACAAAGAAAATATAATGGGCAATCTTTATATAATTTGCATGCTTTTAATAATCTTCTGATAAAGAAAATTATAAAAAAAAATAAGAATATGCAAAAAACATTTTTAAGCATAAAAATCCAATTGTAAGTTCTTTTTAAACTACAAGAAATTCGATTTATATGGCCATGTATTTTATAGTATAGGGAATATAAATAAAAAACGCATAATCCACATTAAATTATTGATAGTTTTTTATATTTATTTCTACATTTAATTTGGGAGTATTGAATTTGGTTACTCGTAAAATCCCAAACAGTGGACTGTTGCTTAGTTTATATACTGTATTGCAAATGATGACCGATCACTGGCGATTTTAGACATATTGTTGAACATCTAAAAAAATACACGAGGAATTATCTTGATTGAATTTGCTAACACGCAGTGAAATATTATTTAGTAAATCTGTTCATCTTTCACCCAATATTTATTATTTTTTAATTTTGATTGAAGGGTATTGTGTAAAATGTTGTTAGACATGCGTCCTGAAAACAGCATTATCTGATATTGAGAACCCTGCAAATTATAAGCAAAACACTTGGAGAAATTTGGGATTGTTTTTATAAAAGCCTTAAGTTCTCTACGAGTATACGTACTATCATCATAACAATGAACACATATTATTACAAGATGCATACGTTTTTCATACATTATTTATTACAGTGTTCTTCAATTTGTTAGCGGTTTCCAATGGGACTTCGGAAAAAAGTCTTTGCTAAAATATATTATGTCTACCATCCTATTTACAGACCTGAGGTTTCAGAATAATTCCTCTTGTATGTTTCTAGATATTCAACAAAATGCCTAAAACCATCAGTGACCGGTCATCATTGGCAATAAAGTATACACATATATTCTTTAACTGTAATGATGTTATATGCGTATTTTGCAGTTCCCAGATTAAATTTGAGTATTTCCTTACACCAGTTCACATAATTCCACATTTTGTTCCTAATGTACTCAGTAAATATAATAGTGAACTGTTAAAGAATTATACCTAATGATTTACACCTTCCTTTTATTAATGCACCTAATTTATTCATTCTTGACAAATGAATCATCAGCAGCTATATCTTTAGATATATTATTTATTTGGCACCTTCTCTTTTCTGCAAGTTTTATGTAAGTTATTTCTAATTATGTCCCTAGGGGCCGTGAGCCATATGCTACTCATATTAAGGCAAGGGATGTGCCTTTCATTTTGTAAAAGAAATCTTATGAGACGTTCAAAGCTTTGCTCAAAATGTGTCCTCTTAGTGTAGCAGCAAGAACCACGCAGAAGATCCGCAGACATGGCCTGGCACTCTCAGAAGTATCGTTAGAGAACTTGAAGGATATTGTGACCAAACCTGTTTTACGTGCTCCAGTAACCCTAAATCCGTTACAAACCAACGTCTAGTATACGTGACGCAGCGATTTCACTCTTATCAGTCCAGCGTCGCCTCACGCGATAATGTTCGGTTGATATTGAGAGAGAAGCGTCGCGTAAGCGTAATCGGAGTAAGCGTAACGTTTTATTTTAATTTTTAAAAGCTAGATTTAATTACTATATGGCGTTAAACGACAACGGTTTTCACAACGGTCTATTCGTATAGCATTTATGTGCTAATTCTCAAGTAGTTAACGAATCCGGTTTATCTTAGGCTGTCTAGAGCCCCTAAACGACAAACTTTCAGTCATGATATTACTTTGCCTTTACTGTCTGAGCTACCGTGACTACCATTTGTTGTTTCTACTAAAGCTTTCACTGAGTTCTAAGGCGAACTCAAAAGCTTCTTTTGGTACTGTTGAATTTTTATTTTCTAGATGAGTAAAATAATTTAAAATAAAAACCACTCGGAAATAAGTATGCTTTAAATACGACCTACACCCAGTTGTCTTTCGCGGGTATCTCTTTCACCTTTGTTCCGGTACAATGGGTAAATAACTGATACATAAATATTATACATAGTACGAGTAGTACCTTTACTGATAAAAATTTAGTTTTAAAATCTGTTTGAGTTCACCTGAGAAATAAAAGTTAAAATACTTTATGAGCCTCAGTTATTTAAGGTTCAATACTAACTATATTCAAACAGAAACATTTGTTTTTGTTACGCATTCGCACATGCTAGAAACAAGCATATACACAAAATCTAATTTTTCATAAATTCAACATGTTTTCTTGAAAAGTTCACAAGACCAAGATATAGACGTTCGGTACAATACATTTACTTACCTGAAAGTAGAAGCTATTAAAGAAATTTTAGCGTAATCAACATCTCTTACTATTTACACATAATATCCTACACGAATAGAAAAATTATATCTCTTGCATATTAACACTATAATTCCACCGTATTCTTTAACCTCATAAGCAATTTTTTATAATCTTCAGAGCTGCTAACATTTAAACAGAAAGATATATCTACGAGAAAACTCTCATAGAAATCCGACTAATTAACAATTTTACTAACTGCGTTTATCCAAATTCCAAGGTGTTGTTCTCGGTTTAATAAATACAGAGCAAAACAGAGAAATAAACAATTTCCATCTGGTTTAATTCTCCATCTCACAAACATAATCTACGCTATCAGCGCCTGAAAGAGAACAGATTATAATCCTCGGAATAAACAAATTAACACATTTTTCTTGCCTCACGCTCGGAAGAAAAAATAATCTGAGGCTTTATAAGTATGCATCCAGTCAAGTTTCAAAATTATAAAGAGTTTCAGAGATTAAATTTTTAAATATTTTTATATGAACACTTTTATAAAATTATATTTGTCATATCACAAACGGAATGAATGCTACTGAAAATTAACTTATTTGTATACTGTCTGGGTTTGCGTGAAATTTAAACCTTTAAAATGCTTTTATCTCAGATTTCATTTAGGCTTTTTGGGTATGACAATATACAAACTAATCTTAATAGCTTAATTAAATTTAATAAATAGATGTAAATACGTGGATATTGTTATGAGGTGACGTCTAAGACATGAAATAATTTAGTCATTTTAACTTAACATCGTTTGTTTAACATTAATTTTTACATCATGAATGTTTAGTAATAAAGATTTAATAATTATGTTAGGCTTTTAAAATTTTGTAACATAATTTGCATACAAATATATGATATAAGGATTTAAAACTGTGTTTACTGTAAAGATATGAGTTGTCGATTGTGTATATGAAATAAATTGCATTGTGTGTGTAATATATTATTCTAATGATTTGCGTGCAAGAAAATCTCTAATATGAATATTAAAATTCAGAGAATAAAGAATCAGTGTTTAACTTTTTCACAGAGAGAGGTTTATCCTTATTACTGTAGATAAAGACGGAAGGGTTATATTAGGTCTTCACCCCCTGTTTAATAACTTCTGTGATAATGCTACTTTGTGCAACAATAAGTAAGAGAGAAGAAATAAATGGTATTTTCAGTGGGATGGAAATTAACCCTATGATAACGAGATTGGTAATAAAAGTGATTGATAACGATGACATGGACCTCCCCTGTATGTTAGCTAAATAGTAAACAATAAGGGAATTAAGTCCTTGGTGTCTATTTAAACCAAGCCCCTAATTTTGAGAATTCTACGTCTTGACTGAAATATACTTCGTCAATTTCTTCTGATACCTTTAGAAAAGCAAGCACTGGTATTAATTAGTATTTTATTAATTAGATCGCTAAAATTTATATAAATAAAGAATAGTATGGATTAAGTGTCAGAAATTATTTGTTTGGTGTTCGGGTGTGACAGAATAGTTCCAATGTAGCTCATGCACATCGTCTGAGCGACTAAAATGGGTACTCAGCATTAGGGGTTAAATTCGGATAGCCTGCCCCTGGGGATTATGCCAGGAAAATCCCTTCAGGGGTTTTAAGTACTTTAGGGTAATACGGGTATTTCAAGACAGGATGTAACCCAGCGATCAGTTTCTTCTTCCCCTTTCTTTTATTTTCTTATCTTTCTTGCGTCTGGATACAGTAAATTTCTAGTCGCAGTGCCTTGTTCTTAGAGTACACCTTATCAACTGCCTAAAATTATTTCATTCACTAATGGTTCTTCTACTAATGGTAGCAGAGCACGCAAAATAGGTTTATTGTCGCAATATTTTCTACTTTCAAACATCCTGTATGTATCATATCAAGACTGAGGTCAAACTTGATTCTTGCTTTTGAATTCCAAATGACCCAGTGGGGGCAATGTTCTTCATGGCTGTAGCATTCCATGATCTATACGTGTTCTACTGGTGTTAAGTAGCTAAAAGCTTGGAAGCCGTGTTTGGTATTAAGATATATGTCTGTATTGTTAGATTTAGTTGAAAGAAAATAAAAGCAAATTTTTTCTTTAAATTATTTTAAAACATTAAAATATCTCTTTTCTCTTTAAGATTTCGGCTTAGAGAATGAAAAGGATATTAATAACTATAATTTGAAATAATTATCAATAAATTTATTTTACCTTTAATTCCTATAAAAATTTAGTTTTTAAGAAATATTGAAAAATATATTGTGGGTAGGTAAATTTTCGTTTTCTTAATTTCAAGAATCAGTAATTTCATGTAATTGCTAATTATATGTTTCAAATATTAGAACGTCAAATATGGCAAAACAGCAACACTACTCTTTGAAATGGCATTTAAATATGTAATTAAATATTAAAAATAACTAATTAATATTATAACAAATTAATACTGTTATGTAATGAAAATATATAATATAATACCTTAAATAATATAGTACTGAAAATTTATTTTTTTTAACGTTATTTCTATCTAAAGCAATAATTTGATAAAATTATAACTAAATTATAATTTCACAAAGTCGCATATAATGTAGGTATATCATCTTATGTAGCTTCGTATAAAACTGCCTAATTTAAATGTGTTTAAGGTTTCTCACTTCTGTTACTGACTCTTTTTAAACTTCCTTCCACCCCTAAGAGATCCATCTGAAATCCATTGGGATTTCAAATTGTTTTTAGATGAATATTATATCCGTTCAGCTATAAATGCAACGCTATCTCAGCAAATTAAGCAAAAGAAACTGAGCCAAGTCTGCTGGCTAATACGAGATTTGAGTTCACTCACACTGATAAAACAGTTTAGACTTAGCATCAAAACATCTGCTGGTGTTTAATTTTTATTCACTTTCAGCCGTATTTTCCCGCTATGTAAATTTTGCTCTATTCTGGAGAAAAATCTTTACCAAATTTTATAGTATTATTTACCATATAGCATAATTTTATCCAAAAAAAATTGTGAAGTCAAATTAATTTTTACTCTTTAAAACATTATCTAAAATACGATTATATATCTGAAAGCTTCTGCTTTCCTTTTCTTATTATTAATTATTCATGAATTTCCCAAAAAAGTCATTGTTGTATTTCTAACAATTTTTTGAAGTTCCAGATAACATGATATTCGTTTTGAGTCAAAACTATTGAAACATAAAAACACTTATTTATATTTCTTTCGTACCATTTTTCATTGTAGATATAACACCTACTTTTGTGACATTATTAAATGCAAATATGTATGTGGTATTAAGGGACCATAGTACATTTCAAACCGAAATTTCTTCATTATAACTGACCATTTTTGATTCAGTGTACAATAAAATGTTCTTCTCATGTTAGTTTAGAATAGAAAATGTTTAAAAAAATATCTGAGATCATTAAATAGGATTTAATATTAAAAAATACTTAGTTTGTTTTAGATAGGAATAGATGCTTAAAAAACTTAAAACATATATACACCAATTGAAAAAAATGAAACCCATTTATTCAAGAAATATTTGGAAACTAGCATATAGCCCGTCATATGACGGGATCAGTAAAATTTTTAATTTTCCAGAATTGGAAAGTACCCTATGAGGCAGGTAAAAAAAATGGAGTTTTTTTTGGCTGAGAATTATCTTGCAGCAAAAAATAATCGTTGATTGAATTTTAAATTATCACATACGTACCTAATCTGTTATTTAAGAGAAATATAAAAGAAAATTAATTACGTAATATATAAGTTCAGTGATAAAACGTGTGAAAATAATGCAGACGATATTTAAATAATTTAAAATAAGAAATGATTAAATGAATGACGTCATAATGATAGAAAAATATTTTTTTCATCTATTTATTCTATAATAAATTGATAAATTTAATCGCCTGCTCTTAATCGGGGGAAAATGGGGCTTGAAATAACCGCATTAAACTCTCGAAAAGGGGGGAAGGAGTGAATTTCAATATTTTTGCTGTGATATGAAGCTTATTTATACCAATTTATTTTAGAATCAGATCGATAGTTAAGGAGAAAATAAACTTTACTGGCTTTAAATTTTGCTAACACTAACTCATTAAGAATTCAATATGGAGCCTATTTCCATTCCAGGTCCAACCGCTTCAAAAATTCGTGGACAGACGGACAGATAACTTAGGCTATTATTATATAGGGGACTAGACTTGTGAACTGTTACTATTATGTTATTGTTATTGTTGTGTAGTTAGTTGTAAGTTAAATTTTAAGATAAAAGTTAACTTAGGTGGGAGAATGTCAAATCGTCTGTTAAAATTGATGTTCTACCCACATATTATCTTTTTTATTTTATTTTTTCTCTGTAAGTTGCGAGTGGCAACGAACGATTTTGTTTAGTGAAAACATGGCTGTTCTTTCGTATGCGAGAAAAATGGCTCTTGAGTTGCTGTTGTGCTTTAATATGTTAATATTATTTACGCCATAAATTCTTCTATGTGACATTTTCTGTGCATTTAAAGATCTCGCATACGTAAATATAATAAAAAGTGTTTTATATTAAAAGGGCGTCTGTTTTGAGCAATTAATTAACGCCATTGAGAACATTCTTCAGTATAACACTTCTGATTTCGAAACCCAAACGGGACAGTGATTATTTGGTGGTATATATGAATGGTATCGAAAATGATAAATTTAATCGCCTGCTTTTAACGGGGGGAGAAGAAGGCTTGAAATAATAGCATTAAACGCTAAAAAAGGGGGATGGCTTAGATTATGAACTCGCTTTGAATTTTGCTAACCCTAACTCATAAAAAATTCAATATGGATGCCTGTATCCGTTCCAGGTACAACCGCTTCAAAAATTTGCCGACAGACAACTTAGGCTATTATTATATAGGGGATACGTCATTTAGAAAAATAAGGTTTATTTTTAATGTAATGGAAGATAATTATATTTTTATTCAGTAAGCTTCAATTATACTAAGAGCAATATATATTATTTTATACCATCATATACGCAATTTTTTAACCTAGTTAGTACAGTCAGTAATGGAATTGATTTCATATCCGGAAAGTTGAGAGTATAGCCCCGTTTACATGTGCTAGTCATGTACCTTTCTTTTTACCCGGGTAAAGGGATTTTGCTTGGAGGGTCGGAGAAACCAGTTTACATGGTCAATTATTTCTACCCTCCATTTCGCCGGGATCGTCGCTAGAAGTCAGGTGATCATACGGGACGGCAGTCATTTGTAAGCGCAAAGGATGATGGGAAAGGAGAGTAAACTCTGCTATTACCCGGGTAGAAAGGTGGGTTCTTCCTACCCCTCAATTTTTTCCCTAGCTAGGGATAATTCTTGAAAGGGGAGTACAATTAGCGATCTACCCAGCATTCTACGCTGCTTTTGGCACATGTAAACGGAGCTTTTGAGGCTCAAGAGAGACAAAAATCCCCGGACTTTAGTAATATTGGCAAGGAACGGTTTATCTTTGCAATGTCCTCTAAGTTCAAACGATACCTCTGGAGGTTACAGGACAAGACTGGGATCTACTAATTGATTCTTCTTCTTCTTTAATGGAGCACCAGCCCAGGGTGGACCATGGCCTTAAGCAGAATCGAGTACCAGGCTTCCCCTGTCTTGGATAGTCCCTTCCAATTTCTGATTTTTAGGATCTTAAAGACTATTTCAAGGCAGACAATCCTCCAAATTCTTAATCATAACCTTTTACGACCTCCCAATGGTTTGGCCTCGAAGATCCTCTTGGTGATTCGGTCACATCCATTCTAATCACTTGTCCTGCTCATTTCAAACGTTGAATAGAAATTAGTTTTATTATGTCTGGATCCTTAAAAAATCTTATAGATTTAGGAATTTGTTTTTCTCCTACAGGTGTCGTTGCATTTCAGACCTCTTAAAATGCTGCGGATTACTTTTCTTTCGAAAACAGCCAGAGTCTCTTTGTTTCTTTCAGTTAATGGCCATGTTTCAGCGGGTATTAGAGGTTTGGTTTGGTTTGGAGCTCTACGGTCTACTGTTTTGCACACTAGGGCTAATGAGACCGGGACCTACTACTTAAAGCCGATTCCGAACGGCTTCGAACATCCACAGGGTATTAGAGGATTGGTCTAACTAGTGTCTTATAAGGCAATAACTTTGTTCTTCTGTTTATGAGATTAGATTTGAGATATTTGTGGATACCAAAAAAACATCTGGTAGCGGCAAAAACTCTGTTGCACTATCATTGTTAACACTTAGTTCGGAACCTAAATAAGTAAAGCTGTTACCAGTTTCGAATCTACAGTCATTTATTTCAAAATAGGGTTCACTAAGCTAGTATTTGTCATGTATTCGGTATTTTTCTGGTTGATTAAATAATGCATCTTTCTAGCTTCATTTTCTAAAGAAAGGAAGGCTTGATTTACTAATTGATTGCTGCTTCTAATTTCCGAAGACACAGCTGAGGAAATATTACTCTCTTGTATATAATTCTTTAAGCCATATGTTCTCTACGAAAGGTTCTAAATATGTAAAAGTTTCGAAGCCGAGTTTATCATTAAGATATTTGTCTGTATGGCTAATTCCATTAGAAAAAAATAAAATCAATTTTTTTTTATTTCTTAACAGTGTCTAATTGTGTTTAAATAATAAAATTTCAGATTTCCTTTTAAGATTTAGATTTAGATAATGAAAAAGATATCTAACTTTT
>CM063511.1:122754983-122757483 GCA_032207245.1 Pardosa pseudoannulata
ATATAATTGTTAAAACTTCACTTACAAAATATGTATTTTTTAAGTTGTTGAAAAACAAGTTAAAGGTAAAATGTTTTGATAAAATGTTAAAAAATAGACTAAAATGCTTTTGGGCGTCAAATATCGAAAATAAAATCAGGACCTAAAGAGAATTTGTTAAGCGTTTAAAAAATGAAATATAGGTCAAGCTGAAATTTCCACCTTACGTTTAAACGCTTATCTCATTACAGAGAACATTTGTTATCGTTCATCTTGAAAAATGGCTTTGTGAAGCTACTTTCTTTGATATACACTCTAAAAGTTTTCTTTCAGGCCTTAGCTTAAAATTGAGACAAATAACTGAGTACTTTAACACTTTGTACATACCGATAAGTATTGGTATTTCACAGACACCCTAATATTACATATAACATAGTGAATGGGGGTAAATATTTGTGTATTTATATTGAAAACATTTACTTTTTCATTTTATAAAACTCTTGGTTTTATTGTGAGTAAAATAATAATTTTAGTTATAGTTTTACATATATTTCAGTTATTGACAAAAATTACGAATAGTCTAAGAGATTCAATTGCAATTTTTTAAGATGGTTGATGTTGTAAAATATTTGTACAGTGTGTATATATTTTTAATTCTAAATAGTTGATCTTAATTATTTTATTTTGTGATTAATGCTTATAAAAGATTCATGGCCAGGCGCCAAAATAATTACATGCGTACGGGACTGGAGGCTTTCAAAAAAGAAGGAGCAGGATTTTTACTCACCAGCACCTAAGTACACGGCAGGAGGTATAGCATCTTAGGTAATGCACTCCGTTCGTGGTTACTTCGACATGTACCTGATGTACGCAGATGTAATGGAAATGCCTTACGAATTGTTAGGGAGTATGCCAGTGCCTATACTGCTGTTGATAGTCCAGTACAGTGTTTTTTTTCTTGCACCGGAAGTGACGTCATACTTTGTTTTTCTTACTTTTCTCTTAAACTATGGATCGTACAGGAATGCTTCTTCGGGCAGTTTTTATGTACTCCCAACGAGGAATCTCGCTGTGCAGAGTCTATGCGCTTATTTTTGGACATCCTGTGTATTACTTAAACGAAACCATTTAGAAGCAAGGCATTCATATATTAATTTCCCATAAGGACAATTAATCCCTAAATAGCTTACAAATTCGATACCTCCAAATTATTAGAAAAAATAGCCATAGTAAACTAGTAGAGAAGAAAACTGCCAACCACTAAGAAACGAAATTCAAACGGAATTTTCGAAACGAGTATAACCAATTTGGATTTTCAGTATAATCCCTATTGTTTACTGAAGCTAATGAACTAAATTTCTCAAAATATCCAACAAAAATTAGGCAAATTAATACAAAAAAGGGTTGCACAGGAGAACCGGTTGCAATAAATAATGCAATAAGTCAAAATATAGATATGTCGAGATCAGAAGAAAAAAGGTTGTAATGCTTAAAGCTTTATCTCCATGTTGGCGGTGGTACCTTCTTCTGACGTCAAACTCTACGTTAACTGCATCCGCTAGTAATGGATAACCATTTCATTGTTAAAAAATTTTACTGCGCTTCTTACAATATGGGTTAATGAACCATTTCTGTAATAAAGTATTCTAAGCTCTTTAAATAAAACATTCAAAGCTTGCAGGATTCAAATAAAAATAATAAAATATATTTAATCAATATTACATTCACACAAATAAATAAATACATTTTTCTTTTCCACAATTTTAAAGTATCACTTTATTGTGTGCCACCATTAGCACAAAAGACTGGAGAAATTTAAACTAAAGTGAATGTTTCATTTCATTATAGGCATAAAATATAATCCCTCAATCCTCTTATTGTGGAAATACGCTCTGCTGAATAAAATAATTGGATATCTCTAATAAAACATCGTTTACTTTTGTGTCGGGAAAAAGCTTCAAATGAGACAAAAACCTATGGATCGATTTTGAGAACGGTAATAGGCTATTAAATTCGAACTGCTGAAAGTCAAATCCAAGCATAAGGCAAAGGTTCCAGCTTCGATTGATTTTTTTTTACCTATTTGAGACGTACAACAGTTTAGATTTCTCTGTTTACTTATGAGTTCTGTAGTCTCCATTTACGGAATGGTGTTTGGCGTCCAACTAGGCAGTTAAACTGTTTTTTTCCTTTATTTTAGTTCATTTTTATTGAGTTTGGTGATGGGTATAATAAGATTTCATTTCACATCGCCAGTTAAATGAATCTTAATTTCTAATTTACTTATTATAGAATTCATTTCCTTTTTTTAAATACATATATATATATATATATATATATATATATATATATATATATATATATATATATATATATATATATATATATATATATATATATATATATATGTGTGTGTGTGTGTGTGTGTGTGTGCGTAAAACTTTATTACTTTAATATTAAAATAAAATTATTAACTCCTCTATTAAAAACCCCCAAATCGGCAATTTCGTTATCTTTTTAC
>CM063511.1:122762483-122784983 GCA_032207245.1 Pardosa pseudoannulata
TATATATATATGTATATATATATATATATATATATAATATATATATATATATATATATATATATATATATATGTATATATATGTATTTATATGTGTGTATATATATATATATATATATATATATATATATATATATATATATATATATATATATGTATATGAAATACAGTGTGGCCTTCAATGCTTCAAGGATGTATCGTGTTCGAAAAAAATACGATTTTTCAGGATAAGTTTCACATACTTCATTTGACAACGTCCACAGCAAAAATCTAACAAAGGATGGTCGCACAGTCTTTTATAACTTTGAGGACGCTACCAGTGTGAGAAACATTTTTTTTACTTACCAACAGGAAGGAAACAAAAAAGTTTAAAGCCGAGAGGCTACTAAAAAGATGAAGAAATTGCGGATTTGGTGGTTTTTTAATAGAGGAGTTAGTAATTTTAGTTTAGGCTTAAAGTATTAAAGTTTTACATTATATATATATATATATATATATATATATATATATATATATATATATATATATATATATATATATATATATATATATATATATATATATATAAATGCCATGAGGTCAGTACCCACTACTCTAAAGTGTAGATTTTGATAGATAGTTAAAGAAAATATGTTTATGAAGAGTAATAAATACATAAATGTAGATAGCAAATTTAATACCTATCCATTAAAATTAATGTTATGTTTTGAATGCATCTTGTAGAATTAAGTATAGAAGATAATTTTTCAGAGGAATTGTAATATATCCAAAGAAACATTAGCACACATTTTTGTAAATTAATTTCCTAATACCTAATAAAGCATGAATAAGCACTTAATGTATTACATTCTTACCTAAATTATAACTAACAAGATAATTATGATTTAATTATAGATAAATAATTAAATTATATTTATATATAATTTATAATTATAGATAAATATAATTTAATTGATTTACTATAAAATTTTACTTATAATTATTTACATTTAATCCTTTAACATTGTGTTTACCGAACAACTAAGGTATAAATTTATGTTAACACACTCTATTTCATTTGTACACAAATTTGATAACAAAATAACTTTTTTGAAAATTACACTTTGTATACACACAGAACGGTGTGCCTTAGGTATGTCTTTTATTTATTTTTTACTGGAACTGTGTTACCATAGAAATAGGTCTAAACTGCATAATGCAAGTTGTTTGGTTTAAATCTGAACAATTTCTATCTTTAAAAGAGACGTTTTCCTGCCTTGAGGTTAGTTTAATAAGAAATACACTGTCTGTTTCCGATTACAGTTAGAAACGTTGAAACTTCAGCTGTTCACTAACTCCGTTGTTTATTCTTTGACCACATAGAAGGGAAATCCTTGGGGAAATTTTAGATTCATGTTACTCCAACGCTTTGTGGTATTTTGGAAACTAAAAGAAATGCATTCTACAGTCGATTTAAATAAGAGAAGGAAAAATGTCATGCAAGGGAAATCTATTGTCTTATTGATTTTTCAAACGGAGATTAAAGGAAACTTTACCTCAACTCTGAAAAGTTTTTTGCCTAGAGAATATTTTATAACGCTATCACAATAGAAAATATGTATAAAGATGAAAAAAAACATACATTTTAAATTTCAAATTTAACGTTTTCTATTACAAAAATCAACTATTTTCATCACAATAGAAAATATGTATAAAGATGAAAAAAGAGGTAAATTTTAAATTTCAAATTTAACGTTTTCTATTACAAAAAAATCAACTATGTTCATCACAATAGAAAATCTGTATAAAGATGAAAAAATACATAATTTTAAATTTCAAATTTAACGTTTTTCTATTACAAAAATCAATTATTTTAATCAAAATAGAAAATTTGTATAAAGATGAAAAAAGACATAAATTTTAAATTTCAAATTTAACGTTTTCTATTACAAAAATCAACCATTTTCATCACAATAGAAAATATGTATAAAGAATAAAATAGACATAAATTTTAAATTTCAAATTTAGCGTTCTTCTATTACAAAAATCAACTATTTTCATCACAATAGAAAATCTGTATAAAGATGAAAAAAGACATAAATTTTAAATTTTAAATTTAGCGCTTTTCTATTACAAAAATAAACTATTTTCATCACAATAGAAAATATGTATAAAGATGAAAAATAACATAATTTTTTTTAAATTTCAAATTTAACGTTTTCTATTACAAAAATCAACTATTTTCATCACAAAAGAAAATATGTATAAAGAGGAAAAAATACATAAATTTCAAATTTCATGTTTTCTATTACAAAAATCAACTAATTTTATCCCGAAAGAAAATATGTATAAAGATAAAAACAATTTAAATTATAAATTTCAAATTTAACGTTTTCTATTACAAAAAAATCAACTATTTTCATCACAATAGAAAATCTGTATAAAGATGAAAAAATACATAATTTTAAATTTCAAATTTAACGTTTTTCTATTACAAAAATCAACTATTTTCATCACAAAAGAAAATATGTATAAAGAGGAAAAAATACATAAATTTCAAATTTCATGTTTTCTATTACAAAAATCAACTAATTTTATCCCGAAAGAAAATATGTATAAAGATAAAAACAATTTAAATTATAAATTTCAAATTTAACGTTTTCTATTACAAAAAAATCAACTATTTTCATCACAATAGAAAATATCTATAGATAACTTTAAATATTTCAAATTTAATCTATTACAAAAATAATTACTAGAAAATATGTATAAAGATGAAAAAAAGTAAATTTCATTACTATAAAAAAATCAACTATTTTCACACAATAATCTTTTGTACATAATTTTAAATTTCAAATTTAACGTTTTTCTATTACAAAAATCAACAATTTTTACCCTAGTCGTTAAAAATTAGTAGAAAAATCCACAAATAATTTGGTCATATTACATATTTAAAAAGTAAATTTCACTAAATTTTAAACGAAGATGTTTTCTGTCTATCAAATACACACATTATATCTTTAAAATTACGGAAAAATCCGTTAAAGTGTGTATAAAAATCAACACATAACTATCTTTCAAATGACTTACGTTTGTAAAATTCTTACAATAAATATTGACATTTGAAAGGTAATATTTATTAAGGACTAAAAGAGATTGAGTTTTTTTCATAAAGAATCTATTTTCCTTGTCACAGCCTTGATTGTATAATATATCATTTTTAAGATACATTGGTCTTCATCAAAAGAAAAGCATTTTTGATAAGACGTTGTCAAAATAAATTGTTGTTATTTTTAATTTTGTTTCATATTAAAAGTTTAATAAATCTCGATAACCGTTTTTTATTAGACATTGCTTATTTAATATGTTATACAATTTTTTGATTACATAGGAAATATTTCTGATTATAAAACTATTTTCAATCAATTCAGAAATTAATGAATTAGAAGGTACATACATTTTTAAATATTTTAATAACTTTAATAATATTAATAAGTCACTTTATATTGCCAGATTATTCTACCTTGATATATTTACTGTCTTTATCTATCACAGACATTGGGCATATGATTGTATTTCTGCACATATGTTTCTTTATGAGCATATGTATGCCCGGTTTTACATTTATTACAGGAAAACATAATTATATTGTAATATTTTCCAAAATATAATTGTAATTTCACAGTATTTATTAAATATATTCTATTCAATTAAAGTTATATAAACCTCGGAGAAATCAGTTAGTGATTCTGTGAGGTACATGATAGAATCTCAATTCGTCACACCATATACCGATGAGTAAACTTATATTTTAATTTAAATTTGAGTAATCTTTTTACACATGTATAATCTTAAGTAGTGGTTGTTGTAAATGCCAAAAAAGTTTATAAAGTGGGCCTGTGGGCGAAATTTCCTGTGGCTTTTGTTTTGGCGAGTACCACTAGTGTGAAAGAAGGTTTTAGCTCAAGTGGGTTCTCATATAAAAGCAGCGTTTAAGGAAAACATCCCCAAGCTTCATCTGCCACCCCCAGAGGTACAGTTTGAGAACTTCGTCATTATGACCACCAGTATATTTTGCGTACTTCAGTCGCTCTTAACGAGAGATCATAGGTCAACTCAAACTCGGAACCCTAAACCCTTCAATTAAGAGATCGTAGTCTTTTTAATTCAGCAATCGTAGTTCACATAAACAATAAACAATAATTGAAAGATTTTCTTCAAAAAAGAGCTAGATTCAACATGGAAGCGTTTTCAATTATATTTATAACATTGTATTAAAGTAAAAAATATTTTTAATGTGTAATAAAGGTGCAGCTCTTTCTATATATCTTTCATTTTAAGTAAAAAATGCAGCTGTCTGTTTCATTAGTATGTGACGAAATAAAGGTATCTAACGGAGTTACGATTTTTTAACCCTTAATTTGACAAGATGTTTTTTCAAATATTTTTTTAATTTCTGTTATTTTTCCATGTTTGAATAGACATTAGGATCTCTGTAAAATAAACAAAAAAATATATCATTTCCCATTTTTGAGATAATTAATGTCCGCTGTGGCGAACACTGACAATTGTGTTATATAGTGGTTATAAATATACATGTACTATGTAACTTCCAGACTTAGCCAAATTAAGGGTTAAAATGATGGGTATTTCTTGTAAACAGCCTTCAACAAACATGTTCCATATGTTAAAAATGTTATTTTAAAATGCACCACTAAAAACTGTAAAGCATAAATGTGTATTGTAAATTGCCAACAAATAATTTACGCAAAGTAGAAAATGGTTTTACGCGGACCACAACCAGACATACACCAAATGTATAGACCACTACATAAGAGAATGTTATAATACAAAAATAACCTTTTGTGATCGTAAAATCCAAAATATATGGTATCTTATGGAATTACGATCTTTTAAAATTGATCTTTCTTGTAAACAACCTTCAAACATGCTCCAATTCTTTAAAATGTTATTATCCAAATTTTATAATCCAAAAATAACCTTTTGTGATCGTAAAATCCAAAATATATGGTATCTTATGGAATTACGATCTTTTAAAATTGATCTTTCTTGTAAACAACCTTCAAACATGCTCCAATTTTTTAAAATGTTATTATCCAAATTTTATAATCCAAAAATAACCTTTTGTGATCGTAAAATCCAAAATATATGGTATCTTATGGCATTACGATTTTTTAAAATTGTTTTTTCTTGTAAACAACCTTCAAGCATGCTCCAATTGTTAAAAATTTTATTTCATGTACCACTAAAAACTGTAAAATATAAATATTTATTAAGAACTTGACCACAAATACTTTACTCAAAGTGGAAAATGGTTTTAAGTGGACCACAACCAGACAAGAGAATGCTACAATCCAAAAATAATCTTGTGTGATCATAAAATCCAAAACATAAGCTGCATTTTATTTTTATTCAAATATTTTTAATAAAATAACTTTATAATAAAATATACATATTTTAAAAAATTATTCTTTTAAAAGTTGATTAACATCTATTTGGTGACAAAAGAGAAGTAACTCAAACAATTGTATTTTAGCTACGTTTTTAAAGAGCTAAACAACCGTAAATATAGGTAGCTAAGAAAATTTATGAAAATTATATTTTTATGAAAAGTGTAATCCATTATCGTGAAAACTTTTGGACAAACTTAAAAAAATTAAAAGTTACATTTTTATTTTTTCAAAACAAATCCTACATTTCCTAAAAGGAGAAAGGATTATTTGGATAAGTGAATAATATTCTTTAAAATTCAGATATTAAAACTTTAATTATTTTTCTGTTCTTCACATTTGACGTAGTAAGGTAAAAATTGATAAATGTTATAATTTAAATTCTTCTCTATTCATATATATTTGCTTTATGGCAGGAAATGCAACTAAAAAACTGTTTTTTAAAGAAATATTTTGTAGCATTAACATAATTTAATCAACACTACTTTAAAAACCTCTACCTCATTGAGAAAAAAATCTTCTAAAGCATCCAAAACAAGTTTTAAAACGTATCAGATTTAAAGTTTAATTAAATTACTTCCATTATACAGATATAAAATCTATCTGTGGTGAAATTTAATTTAAGACTTTAATCTTAAGAAATCACTCGTCAAAAAAATTTTTTTTCTTCAGTTTTCGCTGCACAGGAGTTATTACTCTTCTGTGTAATGAGTGTTTGATGCCAAGCCACCCGAATAATGAAAATTAATGGGAAGTTTGATTTTATATACATAATAAATGTTCGTACTCTAGATTTTTTTCAATTTTTTGTACTAAAAAATAAATGATGCTTTTCTTTTTTTCAAGATGAATTACATAATTTATGTATTGAAATTATTACATAGCATTTTAAAAATACATTACCTTGCTATAGATGTGTAACTAAAATGGCGATAACTCTGATATCTTGTGATTTAGTATGAGTTTAAATAATGAAATACCTATACGCCACTCAACAAGACTTTTTAAAGAGTATATAAGCATAGATAAATGTTCGTTCTTTACATTTTTCTTATTAAATTTTTTTTTACTCGAAAAGTAGATGACGCTTTGCATTTTTAAAGATGACTTACATAATTTATATATTGCGATTATAGAATCGCCTTTCAATGATACATTACCTTGTTACGGATGTATCAATAAAGTGCCGTTAAATGTAATATATTTTTTAGTATGAGTTTAAAATATACAATACATGTATGCCACTAAACAAGTGGATAAATCATTATTTAAAAATAGTAGATAAATGTTTGTATTCTACATTTTTTAAAATTTCTACTAGAAAAGCAGATGACGCTTTATATTTTAAAAGATAAATTTCATGATTTATGTATTATAGTTATTATATAGCATTTTTAAGATACATTAAACAGTTACGGATGAAGTACTAAAATGATGTTAATTCAGATATTTTGTGTTTTAGCATGGTTTAAGCTTTACAATACATATATGACCCTAAATAAGACTATTTTAAATGCAAATACGTTAAAATAAATGCTCGTACTCTACATCTTTTAATTTTTTTTCTACTCGAAAAGTAGATGAGGCTTTGCATTTTTAAAGATAACTTATATAATTTATGTATTGCAATGATAGCATCGCCTTTTAGTGATACATTACCTTGTTATGGATGTGTCACTAAAATGGCGATAAATGTAATATCTTGTTAGTATGAGTTTTAATTAAACAATACATGTATGTTACTGAACAAGACTATTTAAAGCGTAGATAAATGATTGTACTCTACATTTAAAAAACTTTCTACTCTAAAATTAGAGGACTCTTTACATATTAAAAGATCAGTTATAAAATTTATGTATCGTAGTTATTATATAGCATCTTAAAGATACATTACCCTGTTACGGATGTATTACTAAAATGTCGGTAATTATGATATTTTGTTTTTTATTATGGTTAAAGTTACAATACTTATATGTCACTAAACAAGATTATTTAATACATAGATAAGTGAAAATAAATTTTCGTATTCTACATTTTTAAAATTTTTTCTAATAGAAAAGTAGATGGCGCTTTGCATTTTTAAAGATGAACAACATAAATTATGTATTGTAGTTATTATATAACCTTTTTAAGGCACATTACATTGTTACGAATGTATTACTAAAATGTTGGTAATTCTGATAATTTTTGATTTACTATGGTTTAAGGCTATTTAAAGCGTAGATAAGGGAAAATAAATGTTCCTACTCCACAATTTTTTCAATTTTTTCTAGTATAAAAGTAGATGATCATTCTTTGCATTTTTCAAGATGAATAACATAATTTATGTATTGTATTCATTATATTACATTTTAAAGATGCATTACCTTGTTATACGTGGATGTATTACTAAAATAGTGTTATGGTGTTATTTCCGATATCTTATTTTTGAGAAAAAGTTATACAATACATGTACTTACCTAAACAAGATATTTTAAAGCAAAGATAGGGGTGAAAGAAAAATGAGATAATTTACGGTTTCTCTAAATTTTACAAGAAAATTAGGATGTAAAATTTGAAGCATAAAATAACCTAAGTTAATAAAATTCGTAAACATTTTTGTTCTTTTATGTAAACAAAAGTCAAACATTTGTACATAATTAAATAGCCTATTTTTCAAAACAATAGTTTAAAAGACCCCGTTTATAGTTTTTTAAAGTTGTGGTCATGTCATTATACATATTAAAGTTCGTCTGTAGAAACGGACAGAACATTGGGAAAAATATATGTCACCGTAGTTAACAAAAGTCAAACATTTACACATAATTAAATAGCCTATTTTTTCCAACCCAATAGTTTGAAAATTATCCGTTTAAAGTTCTGTAACCCTTTAAAGGTCACCAACATAAACTCTTTTTGAATTTAATGAAAAAAATTTATAAATATTACCTATGAACCTTATAAATGCAAAAGGTATTAAAATTTTTTCTTTGCAATCCTTAGAGGAGTTTCCATTAGAAAGATACCGTAAGAGGGATTGAAAGGGGGGAGTTCACTGACGAATCCTTTCTCTTGTACATTGTGAACATTGTACTTTTTAAAATTTTAATTATATTAAGAATCAATAAGTGTTCGTAAAAAGTAAAAATAGATAGTTTTTTCCAACAATTTATGAGTGTTGTTGGAATAGTTATTTTTGTTTGGGGTCATAAGAGATCAAATTACTTATTTTCCAGTTATAGCAAGTTTAAATACATATGTTTAAAAAAAATTAACTAAATGTAGTAATATTATTTACTTAAGTTTTAAATATCAACAAAAAAAAAATTCTCAAAAAAATAGAGAAAAAAAAATGTTTAACAGGAGGTTTTGCTGCGACACCACTGTCCGCTAAAGGGTTAAAGCTGTGGTCATGTCAGTCTACATATTGAATTAAAGTTCGTCTGCAGAAACAAACAGAACATTGGGAAAATATATGTCACCGAAGTTACTTGGGGAAATATCATACAAATCGAACATTAATGGTAATATGTTTGCTGTATAAATATAATCTTGTTACTTAAGGAATAATCCTGGTATTTTGTTCATTTTGTTTACAAATACTTTTAATTTTATGATGTATTGCGCATATGTATATTTTTTAAACTTATTTCTTTCTTTCATTACATTTTGGATATTGCGATGCAATTTTAACTAGCTTTATTAGATCTTTAACTAGTAGCATGTAATTTATCACTCAAACTACATTATATTAATTTATCATTTCATTACCTTTATATTAATTTATCATTTCTTTTACATCCCGTTAAAATAGTTTTCATTTAAAAACATAATATTACTTACCTGAAATATTATTCTCTTTTGTTTTTAAGACAGATAAGTATTAAAATAAAACAAAAGACACACTTTTTGAGCATAGGCAATTAATTTTAATGTACAAAAAGTTTATTTACGTCTTTTAAAAAATATACAAGCAAATTTTTTACCTAATGCATCCATCTCAATTTATCTTTTTTAAAAGAAAATCTGGCATTTCCTTTTCAACTTTCTGAAAAGTCCCTCTATTCCATTTCTGCAACAAGGTCTTAAAATCAATTCCTTTTATACCCAAAGGTTTTACTGACACAAACACAAGAGTCTTCACTTTGTGGCTCATTAATGCTGAGTATAATGATCACTGGAACTCGTTACAAAAGTCTCTATATTGCGTTTCTTTTTTCCAAAGAAACCAATTATTTTCAGTAACTGAAACTTGAAAGCAAGGATGAGAATAAAATAAACGAATTTGAAATTGACTAGACTGAAAAAAATACTCTTAAGCTCGTATTTAGAATTTCTATTGAGAAGCTTGCTGACACAAATTGGCTCAAGCTACATTTTTCGTTTTATAATAATTTTCTATATAAGTTCTATATTTTAACATAAAAATCCTTCTATGTATACATAACAACACACATCACTCTTACAATTCAACAGAAACATTCTTATTAATAGATATTAAATGTAATTAAATGAGTGTTGAAGCTTTTTCTCGTGTATAAAACTAAATTTCTAGACGAGCCACTAATATCTCGTAATTCAATAAATACTATTTGCTTATTTAATGTATGTAAAATTAGTGTAGTCTTAGAAATATGCAACAATACACATGTTTTCATTCAGTTCATTGTGTATTATGCCTAACAACATACAGCAATCTTACAATTCAACAGAAAGATTCTTATTAATAGGCATTAAATGTAATTAAATGGGTATTGAAACTTTTTCTCTTGTATAAAACCCAATTTCTAGACGAACCACTAATATCTTGTAATTTAATATTATGTAGTATTATTAATGTATTCAATATATATATACTATGTTTTCCAAATTTTCCAAATTTTCCAAATTTTCGTACCCGGTCATTACTACTCAGCAAATAAAAATTTATAACACCAAAAATAAATCAATAAAAATTATTACTATAATTAAACATTATTATTTAGGCATTTATCAAATTTGTAAGACAGCTTATTTATTTTTAAAACTTATATTTTTATTATTTCCAAAATTTTTTAAATTTTTTGTTTTTACTCATTTTTATTCAAATTTTTCGCTTATTTTTGTACGGATGTCACTGGCCACAAAAATATTTATGTTTTACTATCCCTAAACTGTCTACTCTCTAGTTTTGTGTTATGAACTCACGAATCAACCCTTCTATCTCTTTGCTCTTATTATGTGTTTATGTAATTAAATCGCTCTTTGTCATTTTTGTGCTTACTGTATAGAAGCCTCTGGATTGACGGGCTCGGCCCATAGGGTAGTTGCATCACCACCTTTGATGCCTTTGAATATATATACTATTTGCTTATTTAATGTATGTAGAATTAATGTAATCTTATAAATATGTAGCAATACACATGCTTTCATTCAATTCATTGTGCATTATGCATAACAACATACAGCACTCTTACAATTCAACAGAAATTTTCTGATTAATAGACATTAAATGTAATTAAATGAGTTTTGAATCTTTTTCTCTTGCATAAAACCCAATTTCTAGACGAACCACTAAATACTATTTGCTTATTTAATGTACATAAAATTGGTGTAGTCTTAAATATGTTACAATTCTCATTATTTCATTCACATTCATCGTGTATTATGCATAACAACATACAACACACTTACAATTCAATAGAAATTTTCTTATTAATAGACATTAAATGTAATTAAATGAGTGTTGAAGCTTTTTTTCTTGTATAAACCCAATTTCTAGACGAACCACTAATATCTTGTAATTTAATATTATGTAGTATTATTAATGTATTCAATATATACTATTTGCTTATTTAATGTATGTAGAATTAGTGTAATCTTAGAAATATGCAACAATACACATGCTTTCATTCAATTCATTGTGTATTATGCATAACAACATACAGCACTCTTACAATTCAACAGAAATTTTCCTTGTAATAGACATTAAATGTAATTAAATGAGTGTTGAAGCTTTTTCTTTTGTATAAAACCCAATTTCTAGACGAACCACTAATATCTCGTAATTCAGTAAATATTATTTGCTTATTTAATCTATGTAGAATTAATGTAATTTTAGAAATATGCAACAATATGCATGATTTCATTCAATTCATCGTGCATTATGCATGATAACACCCATCACTTTTATAATTCAACCGAAAGATTCTTATTAATAGGTGTTAAATGTAATTCAATGAGTACTGAAGCTTTTTCTCTTGTATAAAACCCAATTTCTATACGAACCACTAAATACTATTTGCTTCTTTAATGTATGTAAAATAAGTGTAGTCTTAGAAATATGCTACAATGCAAATTATTTCATTCAAGTTATCGTGTATTATGCATAACGACACACATCACTCTTACAATTCAATAGAAATATTCTTATTTACAGGCATTAAATGTAATTAAGTGTGTGTTGAAGCTTTTTCTCTTGTACAAAACTCAATTTCTAGAAGAAAACCTGAATGCTATTTGCTTATTTAATGTTTGTAAAATTCTTGTAGTCTTAGAAATATGCTACAATGCAAATTATTTCATTGATGTTATCGTGTATTATACATAACAACACACATCACTCTTACAATTTAACAGAAGGATTCTTATTAATAGACTTTAACTTAATTAAATTAGTGATGAAATTTTTCTTTTGTATAAAACCCAATTTGTATACGAACCACTAATATCTCGTAATTCAGTATATACTATTTGCTTATTTAATGTATGTAGAATTAGTGTAGTCTTGGAAATATGCTACATCGCGCATGTTTTCATTCAATTCATCGTGTATTATGCATGACAACACACATGAATCTCACAATTCAACTGAAAGATTCTTATTAATAGGCATTAAATATAATTAAATGAGTATTGAAGCTTTTTCACTTGTACAAAACACAATTTCTAGACGAGGCACTTAATAATATTTGCTTATTTAATGAATTTAAAATTAGTGTAGTCTTAAATATGCTACAATTCTCATTCTTTCATTCAAATTCATCGTGTATTATGCATAACAACATACATCACTCTTACAATTCATCAGAAAGATTCTTATTAATAGACATTAAATGTAATTAAATAAGTGATGAGTATTGAAGTTTTTTCTCTATTATAAAACTCAATTTCTTGACGAACCACTAATATCTCTAATTCAATAAATACTATTTACTTATTTAATGTATGCAAAATTAGTGTAGTTTTAAATATTCTACAATGCATATTCTTTCATTCAAGTTGTCGTGTATTATGCATAACAACACACATTACTCTTACAATTGAACAGAAAGATTCTTATTAATAGATATAAAATGTAATTAAATGAGAGAAGCTTTTTCTCTGGTATAAAACTCAATTTTGTCTTGTAATTCAATAAATATTATTTTCTTATAATGTATGTAGAATTAGTGTAGCCTTAGAAATATGCTACAATGCACATGATTTCATTCAATTCATCGTGCATTATGCATGATAACACACATCACTCTTATAATTCAACCAAAATATTCTTATTAATAGACATTAAATATAATTAAATGAGTGTTTAAACTTTTTCTCTTCTATAAAACCCAATTTCTAGAGGAACCACTAAATACTATTTGCTTATTTAATGTATGTTAAATTAGTGTACTCTTAAAAATATGTTGCAATGCACATTCTTTCATTCAATTCATCGTGTATTATCTAAATACTCCCTATAAATCTGAAACCAATAAGTATTTATTGAACATCTTACTACGTGATCATTAAGGACAGGATACATGCCTCATGAAATTTCTAGAAGGATCGATATTATCTTGTAATTCAATAAATACTATTTGCTTCTATAACATATGTAACACCTACGTAACAGCTTAAATCGCACCTTTGGTAATACAGTAAAATGCAAAAAAATACACAAATTTGGCGTTCTGCTTCAATTTCTCCTTCTAATAAATAAATGAATAAATGTATACACCTTTCATTGTTACCTGATCATAAAGTAAATAATTAATACGTAATGAAAAATGATAAACTATTTCTCAAAACTTATCCAAAAACATTAAAATTATTCATGTTTATTTTAAAGCTTGCATTCATCTCGCTTCAAAAGGTTCTCAGAACAAAGAGACGCAACTATCGAAAACAAAATAATCAATTGTCTACCACATTTAAATTCGCACGCACGAAAACTTGCTATTCTCTGTTAGCATGTAATATTTTGAAAACTTATGCCATACATCATTAGGAGTGGAAGTGTTTCCATCGTTTGAAAACCTTTCTTTGTGTGGATTCCAATTATGATAATAAATCAGCTATCTATTATCTGTGAATATTTTTGAACGCGTTTTAATTCTTGAGTGACATTATTTTGATTATGTCTGTCCTTGCCTGAAAATAAGTTTAATTTTTAATATGTGTTTCAAATGATGTATAATTCAGGTAATTTCAGCATTAATCTTCAAAACAATTTATACTTTTAAGTTTTAGAAAACGTTACCGTTTTCCTAAAGATTGGTGCTCAATTTATGATGTTCTTTCATTTCAATTATTTTCCGATTATTATTAATGTATATTTTTGTATTCTCTTACTAATTTTAATATTTAAAAGATTTTGAAATTGTATATTTTTATTAATATTCCATACCTTTTAAAGTCATAACACTTAATAAATTCATGTTTTCTTTTATTTAATCCATACATTTATTTTAAAAATCAGGGTGTTTTATTTTTTGTTTGGTTGGTTATGTTTAGATAGTGAGAGATAAGGAATAATTATCACCAAGACCTTTTTAGTAGTCTATTATTAATTTTAATATTAAGATGATTTCGATATTGCAGGTTATTATTGGTATTTTATACCTTTTAAGGTCCTTTTATACCTTCATTATTATGTTTAGATAGTAAGAAACAATGGGTAATTATTTCCAAGACCTTTTCAGTAGTTTTATTTTAACATTAATTAATTTAACATTAAGATGATTTCGATATTGCAGTTTATTATTGGTATTTTATACGTTATATTTTGAACGTTTTAAAAACGACAGTATTTTTTGCTGTGATTTGAAGCATATTTATACCAATTTATTTTAGATTCGGGTCGATAGTTTAGGAGAAGATAAACTTTATTCTCTTTGAATGGATGCCTCTATCCATTCCAGGTCCAAACGCTTCATAAATTGGAGGACAGACGGACAGATAAATTAGGCTATTATTATATAGGGGATTTAGATATTGTAGGTTATTATTGGTATTTTATACCTTTTAAGGTCCTTTTATACCTTCATAAAAGGTCATGATTTTGTTTAGATAGTGAGCGATAATCTGTAATTATTTCCAAGACCTTTTTAGTAATCTATTATTAATTTTAATATTAAGTTGACTAGCATATAGCCCATCATATGACGGGATTAGTAAAATTTTTAATATTCCAGAACTGTTAAGTACCCAATGAGGCAAGTGAAAAATGGTTTGTTTTTTGGCTGAGAACTATCTGCTTCACTCTCAATAGTTTAATTATCGTCATACTCCTCTAGAGTTTCCCAACCCTGTGATTGCAGTTTAGCATCACATTGAATTCATTTAGTCAAACCGTGTGGTTATGTATAATAAACAAACACACAAAAGAACAAACTTCTTAATTTCCAACTATATATAAATTAAAAGTTAGATATTTATTAGTCCGTGAAATAGACTCCTAGACTTATATGAAAAGAATTTATTGTTAATACCGGTGGTAAAAGTTTCATTGCAACAAAAAATAATCGATGATTCAATTTAAAATGATCACGTATGTACATAATCTGTTATTTAAGCCAAATATAAAAGAAAATCATTTACGTAATATCGAAGTTGAGTGATAAAAGATATTAAAATAGTGTAGACGATATTTAAATAGTTTAAAATATGAAATGATTAAATGAGATGTTTAAAGGAATGACGTCACAATGCTAGAAAAATTGTTATTTTTACCTATTTATTAAGTGATAAATGGATAAATTGAATCGCCTGCTCTTAACCGGGGAAAATAGGGCTTGAAATAATGACATTAAACTCTCGAAAAGGGGAGAAGGGTTGGATTTCGAACGTTTTAAAGACGACAGTATTTTTTGCTGTGATATGAAGCATATTTATACAAATTTATTTTAGAATCGGATCGATAGTTTAGGAGAAGATAAACTTTATTCTCTTTGAATGGATGCCTCTATCCATTCCAGGTTCAACCGCTTCATAAATTGGAGGACAGATGGAGAGATAACAGGCTATTATTATATAGGGGATTTAGATATTGTAGGTTATTATTGGTATTTTATACCTTTTAAAAGGTCATAATTTTGTTTAGATAGTGAGAGACAAGGTGTAATTATTTCCAAGACCTTTTTAGTAGTCTATTATTAATCTTAATGTTAAGATGATTTAGATATTGCAAGTTATTATTGGTATTTTATACCTTTTCAGGTCCTTTTATACCTTCATAAAAGGTCATAAAAGGTCACAAACTGATAAGTGTTTTATTTTATTAATAAATTTATTTTTATAATTATAGTGTTTTATTTTTTCATTTTGGTTAGTTTAGTTGACTTTAAAAGTTATATTTAGCTGTTTAAAGAGAAGAGGAAATTATCTACAGTACTCACTAATCACAATCCATTTTGAATGCATAGAAATACCTATGCTATTAATAAGAATCAAAACATTAGCTTACGTATCGAAGCCTAAATCTTCAATTCTTAACATTGGGTGTTAACGAAATGGATCCTAGCTGTGTTCATAAGTATCGATGTTCATGAATTCTCCAAAAACTTTCAGAGTTTAGCAGATATTTTCTGAGGGCACTGAGTGAGCTGCTGCCATTTTCTTGACTACAGTGATGCTCTAAATCCCTAATATTACATCACTGTTAGTAAATAAAAAAAGTACAGAAAAAGGTAACTAGCATTAACCGGAGAGAATCTATGACAACATTGATTGTTCCCAGGTAAAACTAACTCTAAATAATAATACATCAAATGTGGTATATTTAATAAACAATTAGAAGGTCGTTTATGATTATTGTTGGATTGTTAGCATGCAAGAGATTAAGGGCGAAGTGTACCTACGAAATTTATTTTTGTTTTTGACCAATCTGTTTGAAAATGCAATGTGACATTAGTGTTATATTGAAAGTGATTACAAATTTAATGTAAAATCTTGTAGTTTTAGAAGTTATTAATTAGTAATTGGTTAAAAAAATATAAATGAAAATGTTCCATGTACATACTTTCAACGTATAAGTAGATCGATTTTATCCGTAAGATGCGTTTTAGGCCTAAAAAAAAGTAGTTGTTATGGTAAACATCTGATATATTGGAAGTATAGAAAAAACTGCAGTGGGTAAAATACCCATTTTCCCATAAAAAATATGTATAATAATATCAGAAAGGAAATACTTTTACTACTCAAAATATATTAATTTTAACTAACTTTTACTCTACAAAGTTTAAATAAATATTAAAAGCAGATCACAGAGTGTTTCAATTACTTTTAGTCTACTTTATCTTTAGTGTTAAAAATTATTTAAAACAGTCATCAAGAATAATTATCGCTTTTAGCAATACTTATATTAATTGCAAAGTGATATATATTAAAATGAACTTATTGATTCTTACCCGTAGCTGTATTTGAGCATTTCAGTGACTTAGAAATATCCAATCTTCAGGAAATTTTTCCCCACTTAAGAACCTACTATAGCTTTAACACAATCTTCGTATTTAATGCAAAACTCAGTGACGAATTGCAAACAATTTATCACTAGATGGTGATGTGTAACATCGACTAATACGCTATATTTCTATTGAGTTCCCAGTAACTCTTGGATCTAGCCATTTCCACTTAATAACCTGGATTCTGATTATACAAAACTAAATGTGGAAGGAAGAAGAGTTACACAGTATTCTCTATAACAAAAAAATTCTTCATCTAATTTATCTAAAATGTGGATAGATTTTCAAGACCATTTTCTTTAAGTGTAGACTCCACCTAAATAAAAGAGTTTTCCACTTTTATGTGTTAGAAATTTAACTACAAATTTACTTTTTTAATAAACATATAAAATTTATATGAAATATATTTTTATTAATAATAGTCATATTTTCATGCTCACTGTTGTCATTTATTCTAACTGTTAAATTTCTTTTCCTTTTAGGCTTTTTAACTTCGTTCAAGATAGTGCTTCAAGAATATTTTACGAAGTGGAAAATGTATAATAATTCATAAAAAGGAAGTACTTTAATTAATAACCTCCACTACTCATAGGAAATTGTAATACAGTGTTTGAGATATGAACAAATAAAGAAAACTATTTCTATCAACATGCAGAATTCTTGATATATGATCTTAAATTGAAAAAGTAATCATCACAGCGCGTTTTTATGCAAAATTCAACTGTGGAATGCATTTGTGTACATTTTATCAATAAATTAAACCGAATTCACTCTACACAATCATGCAAATAAAAATTATACCCAATAATGGAAAGAAATCAACGTACAAAAACTGGCAAATCTGAAAGGTATAATGGTTTTCTGCTACGTGTTTTTGAATCACCTGTTACTCCATCTTAAGGACTTTTGATTGCCTTTACTTGTTTTTTATTGAAAGTGTCACTCATTAATTGATATGAAATGAATGAGAGAGTAATTAAACGTTAATTAATTTAAAGTCATTTTCTTCTTATTTAATTGCAAGAACACTTATTAAAGGTAAAAAAAAGAAATAATTTATTTCGTTTGGAATCCTTGCGTAAATTACCTTAATTACTGAGAAAAGACGTTATTTCAACAGGGAATTAGTACGTCATGTCGAGAATTTAATTTATAAATGTGTCTAACATACTTTAAAAGATTTAAATGTGTGAACACTTTTCCATTATATGTAGATGTGAATAGTGCAGCCAATGTCTTTTTACAGAAGAAGTTTTTATAGATTTCTAAAACGTTTTTATGCATGATTAATAAATGTAGGTATTAATACAATATTAAGATTATTTAAAGATTTAAAGTAAATTCAAATTATTGTTGTTATGTAATTTATAATATTGAAGAAAAAAGATGCTATAAACTATTGAACCTTTATTCAAACAGAAGATATGGCTGTTATGCAATTGCGTTGGCGATGGTTATTTTTCATTCTTTTCATTCTGATCATGCCTACCAACGCTTTCGTTTTAGAAGGCTCACCAACGTCATATGCACAGTTCAAACGTTGGTATGCTGGTATCACAGATTCATTGTCCTTTGAATTTAGAACTACTGAACCGAATGGATTGCTCTTGTACTTGGATGACGGGGGAAATAGTGACTTCTTTGAAATGAAGCTGGTTGATGGTGCTATAAGATTTAGGTTCAATTTGGGAGGTGGAGCAATGTTGACACACGCGGGACGAAACCTTCACGATGACCAATGGCACAGAGTGGAGCTCATAAGAAATGTTGAAGACACTATACTGAGAGTGGATGAAGACACCCAGAGCAAAGTCACGAAAGGTACCGATTACCAATTTGGTAACTATTCGAGCAACAGTTTTGTTTACATCGGAGGTATACCTAGTTGGTATAGTGCAAAGGTAACCCAAATGTCTTTGCCATCGGTGTTCTTTGAACCCCACTTCAAAGGATCGATCAGAAATGTTGTATACGCAAGCGAAGAAGGTCCACACAGACATCAAGATATTATTGAATTTAAAGGCATACGCTCTAATGACTTAGACGCTTGTAAACATCACGATCCTTGCCAACATGGAGGTACTTGCATTAGCACTGACAGTGGAGCAATCTGTGACTGTGGAACTGGCGATTATGATGGCAACTTCTGTGAAAAAGGTAAGATACTTTGAACATACAATTTAAACAAATAAGATAATTTTTCAGTTTTATCATATAAGGTAGTTAATAATCGTCCATTGCATATTATTTTATTTTACAACAAGCACCGTTCACAGTTTATGAGGTCATAAAAGGTTTTTCTATGCTTGTGTATAGACACACTTGTACAATAATGCAAAAGATTTAATTTGTTAATGTGCATTATGTTTTAAAAATACATTTCTTCTAAATCATAACAGATTCTTGCTGGTTATAAGTTTCATGTATTGAAAGTTAGTTCAAGCTGACTATTAAGAAAAGACAAAAGCGTCATTTACATCACATTAAATTATAGATAATCACCACTTAACATGTATATAAGTTAACGTATATTATCTATATATTACAAATTTATTATTACTTTTCGTCATAGGATGCTTCGCAAAACTTTAATTGTCCACTTAGGGGAAATAGTATCTTTTCAGACTAAAAAGATTTATTATATTAGTTTTTACATTAATCACAAACGAAATAATTCTGCTACTGTTAGAATATTTATTTTTCAAGTTCTTTTAATGATGCTCTAACTTTAAAAAAAAATTTCACTCTTAATTTTAAACAGTATATTTTTAAGGATATAAAAATATGCACCATATAAGAAAAAGATGAAATATATTTACAAGAGAACTTTGACATATGTGTATAAGAAATTTAATTTTAATATTAAATGGAAGATAAGTATATTTTTTATAAGTAAACCTAAAACATCAAAGGTATATACTATTGTAATTAAAACTTAAATCATATCTATGTAGATAAACATATCCATTATAGCCGTGCTATAAAATAAATGCACCACTCGTACTGATGTAAACGATGTTTACAGAAATAAAATGATAATTATTTTTTCTTTGGTAAGTATATAAATAATATAAAAAGGATAATTCACTGTTAGTTTGAGTTTTGAGTCATCACTTTTGAAATTGTTAAATAACATTGTAATATGGATTATAATTTACGATAGCTTAAAATAACTTTTTACACATAATTTATTTTCGCAATGATTTTCATATCCAGTAGGTGATACTTCACTTTCCACAATTATTCCCGTTTTCTTACTGTTTCGCTTCAAAATCTTTGTTTCCGTTTTGATATTTTGGCTTGGCACACAAATTTAAACTGCTGTAAATTGATATTCACTCCCATGAATGTACTTATTTTTATAGATATTTTAGTTAGAAATGAAAGTAAAATTTTCCCATTGAATGTAATACAAAATTTAAAAATTATCTTTTTCCCAGGCAACACCAGGTACAATCAGCTAGTAATAAATAAATATGCAGTTTTCAAGTACAAAACTAAATAACTATTTAGAATTTATTTATTTATGAACAAATGCATTTTTCTTATATATCAATTTATAGTACAGAACAATAAAATAAGTTAAGGTTTTGACACTTCAACGCTGTCAGAAATTTAATTTTGAAAATTGTTTCAAAATAATTTTCTTTTCCTAAAGTAACGTGAAAATAATTTATCTCAGAAGAAAATAAAAAAAAATAATATTCTTTCAATAGAATTTTCATTTTTTGAATAGTAAAAAATGTCCTTTTAAAGTTATTACCTGAGAAACGAGTTTTTATTTCTTTCAGACACTTTTGAAGTTTAATTTCGTCTTTTAATGCTAAAAAAGTTTTTCACAAATTTTCCTTTTCTTACAATTTTAAAAATATTTCAGCTTAGTTAAATTTTACTGGATTGAAAATTAATCAATTATTCAATTTGAAGAAAATGGGTGACAAAATGGATAGCAAATTTCTTTCAGTATTTAACACCATATTTGTTATTTACTGGACTAATTAAACTATACATTTCAACTCTGCTGATTACTTTAATTATTCGTTGAAGAATAAGTAAAAAATAAACGGATAAAACCCGATATGCATGATTAAAATTGCATGTAATTATCTTACGTTTTATTTACTAAAATTCAAATATTTAAATTGAAATTTATTCATATGTTATTAAAGCTACGTCAAATAAATCTAGGTACAGTTACCTTTTAGGTAGCAAGGAATATTCTAATTTTAAGTAACGATTAATATTTTAAAATGAAAATCATTTGCCAAAAATTAACGATATTTTTAGAAAGGGTAAATCTCTCAGCTATATCCATCTGATATATATTCAAATGTTATTAAATCTAAGTTAAATATTTCTATATGCAATTTACTTTTTGGTAGTAAAGAATATCCTAATTATAAGTTACAATAAATATTTTAAAATGACAGTGCTTTGAAAAGAAAAAACTATATTTATACAAAGGGTAAATCTCTCCGCTATATCTTCCTGATATATATTCAAATGTGATTAAAACTAAGTTAAATATTTCTATATGCAGTTTCTTTTTACGTAGTCAAGAATATTCTAATTATAAAATAGAATAAAGATCTTAAAATGAAACTCCGTTGAAAAGATATAACGATATTTATACAAAGGGAAACTCTCTCCTCTATATCCTTCTGATATATATTCAAATGTCATTAAAACTGAGTTAAATATTTCTATATGCAACTTCTTTTTACGTAGTAAAGAATAATCTAATTATAAGTTAAAATAAATATTTTAAAATGATACTCATTTGAAAAGAATTAACGATATTTATACAAAGAGGTAAATCTCTCCGCTATATCCTTCTGATATATATTCAAATGTTATTTAAACAAAGTTAAATATTTCTATATGCTATCTCTTTTTACGTAGTAACGAATTTGCTAATTATAAGTTACAATACATAGTTTAAAATGAAACTCCTTCGCAAAGAATTAACGATATTTATAAAAAGAGTAACTCTCTCCGCTATATCCTTCGGATATATATTCAAATGTTATTAAAACTAAGTTAAATATTTCTATATGCAACTTCCTTTTAAGTAGTAAAGAATATTCTAATTATAAGTTACAATAACTATTTTAAAATGAAACTCCTTAGCAAAGAATTAAAGAAAATTTATACAAAGTGTAACTCTCTAAGCTATATCCTTCGATTATATATTCAAATGTTATTTTAACTAAGTTAAATATTTCTGTATGCAATTTATAGTTACGTAGTAAAGAATATTACTATTATAAGTTACAATAAATATCTTAAAATTAAACTCCTTTACAAAGAATTAACGATATTTATACAAAGTATAACTCTCTCCGCTATATCCTTCTGATATATATT
>CM063511.1:122799983-122857483 GCA_032207245.1 Pardosa pseudoannulata
ATATATATTATATATATATATATATATATATATATATATATATATATATATATATATATATATACATATATATACATACATATATATGCATATATACATTTTACATATATATTATACACACATACATATATATATTGTATATATACATTATATATATATATATATATTACATATATATATATATTATATATATATATATATATATATATATATATATATATATATATATATATATATATATATATATATATATATATATATATATATATATATATATATATATATATATATATAGTATATATATATATATATATATATATATATATATATGTGTGTGTGTATGTATATATGTGTATGTATGTATATATATGTGTGTATATATATATATATATATATATATATATATATATGTATATATATATATGTATGTATATGTGTATGTATATTTATGTATATATATGTATGTGTATATATATATATATATATATATACACATAGTTTTGATTACTCTTCTTTTTTCATAAATATTTAGCTGACATTCTTTATTGGTAATTGTAAAATGTAGTCACATATTAGAACAGCATCTCAATGAATTAAAACATTACTTTCAACTATTTTTTTACATTTTATCATTTTTCTTGTCAGTTCAAATACAAAAATTTAAGCACAAAGGGAAATATTTTGTGCTCATACACGTTAGCTTTCGGTAAAAATTCAGTAGTATTATTCTAGAGGAAAAAAGAGAGATAAAAATCATAATTCCATAATATGTCTAAATATTATACTTTTATAAGCAGTAGATAGCTACTTTTTTTCCGGATTCATTACTTACATTCCATAGCATAGGATGATATTTAACTTTTTCTTTGTGCATTAAAAATACGATTAAATATTTTATCTTACCTGACAGAAAGTATTATTTCGAATGAACTTAACTGAATCTTTTATTACATATAGCGCACATGTTTTGCACACCATTGGGAATCGCTGAAAGTAAAATCTAAATAAACGATAAAAGGAGGTACAGTATTATTCCGCAGAAAACATAAATGTTTAATGTTTGACAAAAGTCACGTTCCTAGCATGCATCGGTCTCGCGGTTGAATACTAAAAAGATATTTTCCTATTACTTTAATGCCTTCTTTTTGTGTTACATTTTATATAATTTAGAAAATGTGGTTCTAAAAAGCAACTTTTTTTATTTATGCACAGATGTATATTGAAATATTTTTTCAACTATGTTTTAACGTTTGAAAGTTTTGATTGGTTTATGAAAAAAATTTTTCTTATTCAACAAACTGCTGTTGTTTTTGCATTCCTTGTCTATTTTTTTAGGTGGAATTCAAATTTTAGTAATGTACATAGTTTTTCTTTTGACAGACAAACATTTCTTGTTGCTTTCTGAATAAAAATTTTTGTTAAATCTTAGAAATTTTTTTTAAAGAATGTGTGATATATTTTAAATATGGTATGTAATTTAGGCTTATTTCGAAAAATTCCGATATCAACTTTATAAGATGTTTAATGCATTTTCTTTCCACTAAAATATAGAAAAATATGTCTTCGTAGTTTTTCTTTTGACAGACAGACACTATTTTTTGTTGCTTTCTGAATTAAAAATTTTTGTTTAATCCTACAGTTTTTTTTAAATAATCTATGACATGTTTTAAAATTTGAATTTTAATTCAAGCTAATTTAAAACTCTTCCAATAAAAACTTTATATCATATCTAATGTATTTTCTTTCCTCTATTTAGAAGTTTTATTTTTAGTGTACATTTTCTTTCCACTATCATAAAAAAAAGAAAATATTGTATATTCGTAGTTTTATCGTTAGTATGCATTTTCTTTCTCCTGTCATATAGACAGAAAATTCTCTATTCGCAGTTTTTCTTTTGAAAGAAAAAATGTTTCATTCTAGATATTATTTTTTAAATAATATGTGGCATTTTTTAAAATTTTAATTTTAATTCACAATTGTTTTCAATGCTTCCAATATATACTTTATACGATGTTTAAGGCATTTACTTTCCACTATCATATAAAAAGGGAAGTGTCTAATCTATTTGTATTGAAGTTTTAACGTTAGTATGCATTTTCTTTCTGCTGTCATATAGAACGAAAATTATCTATTCGCAGTTTTTCATTTGAAAGAAAAAATTATTTCTTTTTCCTTCCTTAATAAAAAAAATTGTTTATTCCTATATATTACTTTTTAAATAATCTGCTGTATTTTTTTAAATTTTAATTTTAATTCACGTTTTTTTTTTTCAATACTTCCAATATCAACTTTATATGATATTTAATGAATTTTCTTTCCATTGTCATATTAAAAGAAAATTGTCTATACTATTTCTAGTTTTTCTTTTGTAAGACAAACATTATTTCTTGTTGCTTTCTGCAACTTAATGTGTTTGTTAAATCCTAGAGATGGTTTTTAAGTAATCTGTGGCATTTTTAAAAAAATTTATTTTAATACAAGCTTATTTCCAAATTTTCGAGTAACAACTTTAATTGATGCTTAATGCATTTTCTTTCCACTATCATATAGAAAGAAAATATTGTCTGTTCGTAGTTTTATTATTAGTATGCATTTTTTGCCCACTATAATGTAGAAAGAAAACATTGTCTATTAGTAGCTTTATCGTTACTATCAATTTTCTTACCACTATCATATAGAAAGAAAATTCGTTTATAAGACAAACATTATTTTCTGTTGCATTCTGAATTAAAATTTTTGTTAAATCCTAGATATTATTTTTAAAGAATCTGTGATATATTTTTAAACATGGAATGTAATTCATGTTTATTTCGAAAGCTTCCAATATCAACTTTATACGATGTTTAATGAATTTTCTTTCCACTAAATTATATAAAAATATGTCTATTTGTTATTTTCCTTTTGACAGATAAACACTCTTTTTTGTTGCTTTCTGAATAAATATTTTTGTTAAATCCTACAGATTGTTTTTAAATAATCTGTGACATGTTTTAAAATTTGAAATTTAATTCAAGCTAATTTCCAACGCTTCCAATTTAATCATTATACGATATCTAATGCATTTTCTTTCCGTTATTATATAGATAGAAAATTGTCTATTCGAAATTTTATCTTTAGTATGTATTTTCTTTCCACTACCACATAAAAAGAAAATTTTGCTACTCGTAGTTTTATTGTTAGTATGCATTTTTTATCTGCTGTCATATAGAAATAAAATTCTCTATTCGCAGTTTTTCATTTGAAAGAAAAAATATTTCTTGTTCCTTCCTTAATAAAAAAATTGTTTAATCCTAGATATTATTTTTTAAATAATCTGTGGAATTTTTTTTTTTAATTTGACTTTTAATTCAGGTTTTTTGTTCAATGCTTGCAGTATCAACTTAAACAATTTTTAATGCATTTTCATTCCATTGAAATATAGAACAATATGTCTATTCATTTTTTTAATAGAAAATACTATTTTTTGCTGTTTTCTGCATAAAAAGTTTTGTCTAATCCTACATTCCTTCACAAATTCCTTCACAGATTATTTCTAATTAATCTGTAAGATGTTTTAAAATTGGAAATTTTATTCAAGCTAATTTCCAATTTAAACTTTATACGATATCAAATGTCTTTTCTTTCCACTATGGTGTAGATAAAATATTGTCCATTCGAAGTTTTATATTTAGTAGGCATTTTCTTTCCACTATCATAAAAAAAAGAAAATATTGTGTGTTCGTAATTTTATCGTTAGTATGCATTTTCTTTCTCCTGTCATATAGAAAGAAAATTCTCTATTCGCAATTATTCTTTTGAAAGAAAAAAATGTTTCATTATAGATATTATTTTTTAAATAATATGTGGCATTTTTTAAAATTTGAAGTTTAATTCACAATTTTTTTTTCAATGCTTCCAATATATACTTTATACGATGTTTAATGCATTTTCTTTCCACTATCATATAAAAAAAGAATTGTCTAATCTATTTGTAGTTTTTCTTTTGTAAGACAAGCATTATTTCTTGTTGCTTTCTAAATACAAATTTTTGTTAAATCCTAGAGATGATTTTTAAGTAATCTCTGGCATTTTTAAAATTTTTAATTACCGCTTATTTTCAACGCTTCCAGTATCAACTTTATTCGGTGCTTAATGCATTTTCTTTCCATTATCATATAGAAAGAAAATATTGTCTGTTCGTAATTTTATCAGTAGTATGCATTTTCTTTCCACAATCATGTATAAATAAAACATTGTCTATTCGTAGCTTTATCGTTACTATGCATTTTCTTTCCACTATCATACAGATAGAGTATTTCGTTTATAAAACAAACATTATTTTTTGTTGCTTTCTGAATATTTTTTTTAATCCTAGATATTATTTTTAAAGAATCTGTGATATATTTTTTAAATATGGAATGTAATTCATGTTTATTTCGAAACTTCTAATATCAACTTTATACGATGTTTAATGCATTTTCTTTCTACTAAAATATAGGAAAATATGCCTATTCGTAGTTTTTCTTTTGACAGGCAAACTCTATTTTTTTGCTTTCTGAATAAAAATTTCTATTAAATTCTACAGATTATTTTTAAATAGTCAGTGATATGTTTTGAAATCTCAAATTTAATTGAAGCTAATTTTCAACGCTTCCGATACATACTTAATACGATATCTAATGCATCTCCTTTCCACTATTGTATAGATAGAAAATTATCTATTCGAAGTTTTATCTTTAGTATTCATTTTCTTTCCACTGTCATATAAAAAGAAAATATAGTCTATTCGTAGTTTCATCGTTAGTATGCATTTACTCTCTACTATCATATAGAAAGAAAATTTACTATTCACAGTTTTTCATTTGAAAGAGAAAAATATTTCTTGTTCATTCCTTAATAAAAAACATTGTTTAATCCTATATATTATTTTTTAAATAATCTGCGGTATTTTTTAAAATTTTAATTTTGATTCACCTTTTTTTCCAATACTTCCAATATCAACTTTATATGACGTTTAATGCATTTTCTTTCCATTGTCATATTAAAAGAAAATTGTCTATACAATTTCCAGTTTTTCTTTTGTAAGAGAAACATTATTTCTTTTTGCTTTCTGAATAAAAGTGTTTGTTAAATCCTAGAGATGATTTTTAAGTAAACTGTGGCATTATTTCCAAATTTTAGAGTAACAACTTTAATCGATGCTTAATGCATTTTCTTTCCACTATCATACAGAAAGAAAATATTGTCTCTTCGTAGTTCTATCATTAGTATGCATTTTCTTTCCACTATCATGTAGAAAGAAAACATTGTCTATTCGTAACTTTATCGTTACTATGCATTTTCTTTCTACTATCCTATAAAAAGAAAATTTTCGTTTGTAAGACAAAGATTATTTCTTGATGCTTTCCAAATAAAAGTTTTTGTTAAATCCTAGAGATAATTTTTAATTAATCTGTGGTATTTTTTAAATTTTAACTTTAATTCTTGCTTATTTCTAACGTTTCCAAAATAAACTTTATTCGATGCTTATTGCATTTTCTTTCCAATATACTATAGAAAGACTATTGTCTATTACAAGTGATTTATCTATTTAACCCCTTCCAGGTTCATTTTATTTCGTCATTATTGGTCAAAAAATGTCAATTTTTATGCTCATTTTTATACATACATAGCTTCTTAAACAAAATAGCATCATTCACATACACAATTTCCGAAAACTTAATGTAAACAAAATCTATATAAATAAATGAGTAATTTACATGTATAGTTGGCTTTCTGTACGACAGAAATCATTAGACTTTAGAGTCAATTCACACTAACTATAAATATCAAGCTTAGAATACCTAGCTTTTATCTTGAATTAAATTTTATTTATATCCTATGGATTTACATAAATGATTATGAAATTATTAATCAAAATTTGATCGTGTATGAGACAATCGAAAACACGGTTCTGCACAGAGTTCAACATCACAATCTGGACAGTAGAACCTTGTTTCTCTCCTTACCTTCTTCCCTCTGTCTCTCTTTGAGCAGCAAATAACCTAGTAGCCAGAAAAGTAAACAAAACCATTCGAAATCATAAAAAGCACATGTGAAATAATTCGGAAAAGACTGATTGCACAGTGTAAAATTTCACAGTGCCCGAGCTACACTCGGGATGAGCCAGGATGGTACATTTCGAATGCCCGAGTTCAGCTCGGAAAAAACCGGGAAGGTGTTAAAAAACAGTGTAGTGTTTCATTCATATCATTAGTTTAGAAGCAAAACAATAAATATCACTAAGAAAAAACATAATACACGTTTTTCATTCGAAATACGATAGTGTCATGCACTGTTGGTTTGTGAGGGATTTAGAAAAGCAACATTAAACTGCTGAACTACACATAAATAGCTTCAGAAAAATTTATGGAAGCAACTAATACTGGATTTCTAAAAGTATATCACTTTTCAAAGAATAATATACGGGTGAAAGCAAATAAAAAGTCTGATTTTACACCTGTAGTTAAATACGACATAGTTGTGTATCACTTTATGTTTTCAGGTACCCAGAGATTGAAATTCTAGAACATTGATTGAGTCAAGAGACAACTTATATTTTCTTTCCATTATCATATAGAAAGAACATTTTCGTTTGTAAGACAAACATTATTTCTTTTTGCTTTCTGAATAAAAGTTTTTGATAAAGCCTAGAGATAATTTTTAATTAATCTGTGGTATAGTTTAAATTTTAATTTTAATTCTTGTTTATTTCCAACGTTTTCAAAATCAACTTTATTCGATGCTTAATGCATTTTCTTTCCACTATACTATATAAAGACTATTGTCTATTACAAGGGATTTATCCATTTAAAAACAGTGTAGTGTTGCCTTCATGTCATTAGTTTAGAAGCAAAACAATAAATATCACTAAGAAAAATTATAATACACGTTTATCATTCCAAATACGATAGTGTCATGCACTATTGATTTATGAGGGATTTAAAAAAGCAACATTAAACTGCTGAACTACACATAGATAGTTTCAGAAAAATTTATTGAAACAACTAATACTGGATTTCAAAAAGTATATCATTTTTAAAAGAATGAAATATGGGTGAAAGAAAATAACAAGTCTGATTCTACATCTCTAGTTAAATATGACATAGTAGCGTATCACTTTATGTTTTCAGGTACCCAGAGATTGAAATTCTAGAACATTGATTGAGTCGAGAGACAAGTTATATTTTCTTTCCACTATCATATAGAAATAAAATTTTCGTTTTTAAGACAAGCATTATTTCATTTTGCTTTCTGAATAAAAGTTTTTGTTAAAGCCTAGATATAACTTTTAATGAATCAGTGTGTGAATTTTAAATTAAATTTTAATTCTTTCTTATTTCCAACATTTACAAAATTAACTTTTTCCATGCTTAATGCATTTTCTTTCCACTATACTACAGAAAGACTATTACAAGAGATTTATCTATTTAACCCCTTCCAGATTCATTTTCTTTCGGGTTTATGGGTCAAAAAATGTCCATTTTTAATGCTCATTTTCATACATACATAGCTTTGTAAACATAATAGCATCATTCGCGTACAAAATTTCCTAAATTTAATGTAAACAAAATCAATATAAGTAAATGAGTAATTTACATGTATAGTTGGCTTTCTGTACGACAGAAATCACTAGATTTTGGAGTCAATTCGCACTAACAATAAATATAATGCTTAGAATACATAGCTTTTATCTTGAATTAAATTTTATTTATATCCTATGCATTTACATAAATGATTATGAAATTATTAATCAAAATTTAGTTGTGTATGATACAAATGAAAACACGGTACTGCACAGAGTCCAACCTCGCAATCTGGAGAGTAGCACCTTGTTTCTCTCCTTACCTTCTTCCCTCTGTCTCTCTTTGAGCACCTAGTATCCAGAAAAGTAAACAAAACCATTAGAAACCATAAAAAGCACATGTGAAATAATTCGGAAAAGACTGATTGCACAGTGTAAAATTTCACAGTGCCCGAGCTACACTCGGAATGAGTCAGGATGGTATATTTCGCCTGCCCGAGTTTAGCTCGGAAAAAAACCGGGATAGGGTTAAAATCCAGTGTAGTGTTGGCTTCATATCATTCGTTTAGAAGCAAAAGAATAAATATCACTAAGAAATAACATAATACACGTTTTTCATTCCAAACACGATAGCGTCATGCACTGTAGATTTGTGAGGGATTTAAGAAAGCAACATTAAACTGCTGAACTACACATAGATAGTTTCAGAAAAATTTATGGAAACAACTAATCCTGGATTTCTAAAAATATATCATTTTTGAAAGAATGAAATATGGATGAAAGCAAATAACAAGTCTGATTCTACATCTCTAGTTAAATATGACATAGTAGCATAGTTATTTATGTTTTCAGGTACCCAGAGATTGAAATTCAAGAACGATTGATTGATTCAAGATACAAGTTATGCATTTTCTTTCCACTTTTATATAGAATGAAAAATTTTCGTTTGTAAGACAAGCATTATATCTTGTTGCTTTCTGAATAAAGAAAAGATAAAATTTAATGAATCTGTGTGTGAATTTTAAATTCTGATATAACTTTTCAAAATCAATCTGTGTGTGAATTTTCTTTCCAAATTAAATTTTAATACTTTCTTATTTCCAACATTTCCAGATCAATTTAACTTTTTATGGGTCATGCTTAATGCATTTTCCATACATCTTTGTACTATACTATAGAAAATTTCTATTTAATGTAAACAAAATATATAAGTAAATGAGATTTTTACATCTATTTGACTTTCTGTACGACAGAAATCACTAGATTTGGAGTCAATTCACACTAACTATAAATATAAAGCTTAGAATACCTAGCTTTTATCTTGAATTAAATTTTATTTATATCCTATGCATTTACATAAATGATTATGAAATTACTAATCAAAATTTGGTCGTGTATGATACAAATGAAAACACGGTACTACACAGAGTCCAACATCACAATCTGGACAGTAGAACCTTGTTTCTCTCCTTACCTTTTTCCCTCTGTCTCTCTTTGAGCAGCAAATAACCTAGTAGCCAGAAAAGTAAACAAAACCATTCGAGACCATAAAAAGCACATGTGAAATAATTCGGGAAAGTCTGATTGCACAGTGTAAAATTTCGCAGTGCCTGAGCTACACTCGGGATGAGCCAGGATGGTACATTTCGCCTGCCTGAGTTAAGCTCGGAAAAAACCGGGAAGGGTTACAAACCAGTGTATTGTTGCTTTCATATCATTAGTTTAGAAGCAAAACAATAAATATCACTAAGAAAAAACATAATACACGTTTTTCATTCCAAATACGATAGCGTCATGCACTGTTGATTTGTGAGGGATTTAAGAAAGCAACATTAAACTGCTGAACTACACATATATAGTTTCAGAAAAATTTATGGAAGAAACTAATACTGGATTTCAGAAAGTTTATCATTTTTGAAAGAATGAAATATGGGTGAAAGCAAATAAAAAATGTGCTTATTCATCTCTAATTAGATATGGCATAGTAGCGTATCAATTTATGTTTTCGGATGACCTGAGATTGGAAATCTAGAACATTGATTGAGTCAAGAGACAAGTTACATTTTCTTTCCACTATCATATAGAATGAAATTTTTAATTTGTTAGACAAGCATTATTTTTTGTTGCTTTTAGAATAAAAGTTTATGTTAAATCTTAAAGATAACTTTTAATTAATCTGTGGTATTTTTTAAATCTAAATTTTAATTATTGCTTATTTCCAACGTTTCCAAAATCAACTTTATTAGATGCTTAATGGATTTCTTCAACTATACTATAGAAAAACTATTGTCTATTACAAGAAATTTATCTATTTAAAAACAGTGTAGTATTGCTTTCATATCATTAGTTTAGAAGCAAAACAATAAATATCACTAACAAAAAGCATAATACACGTTTATCATTCCAAATATGATAGTGTCATGCACTGTTTATTTGTGAGGGATTTAGGAAAGCAACATTAAACTGCTAAAAAAGTAGACCGTAGCACTCCAAACCAAACCAAACCAAACTGCTGAACTACACATAGATAGTTTCAGAAAAATTTATGGAAGCAACTTATACTGGATTTAAGAAAGTCTGTTATTTTTGAAAGAATGAAATATGGATGAAAGCAAATAAAAAATCTGAATCTACATATCTAGTTAAGTATGACATAGTAGCGTATCACTTTATGTTTTCAGGTGCTCAGATATTGTAATTCTAGAACATTGATTGAGTCAAGAGATAAGTTGCAGTTTCTTTCCACTATCATATGGAAAGAAAATTTAGACAAGCATCAACTTTATTTGATGCTTAATGCATTTTCTTTCAACTATACTATAGAAAGACTATTGTCTATTACAAGAGCTTTATCTATTTAAAAAACAGTGTAGTGTTGCCTTCATATCATTAATTGAGAAGCAAAACAATAAATATCACTAAGAAAAAACATGATATACTTTTATCATTCCAAATACGATAGTGTCATACAGTGTTAATTTGTGAGGGATTTAGGAAAGCAACATTAAACTGCTGAAATACACATAGATAGTTTCAGAAAAATTTATGGAAGAAACTAATACTGGATTTAAGAAAGTCTATTATTTTTTAAAGAATGAAATATGAATGAAAGCAAATAAAAATCAGATTCTACATCTCTAGTTAAATATGACAGAGTAGCGTATCACTTTATGTTTTCAGGTGCCCATAGATTGGAATTCTAGAACTTTGATTGAGTCAAGAGACAAGTTACATAAACCTCTGGGTTTCTTAAAGTGAAAGGATTTTTAAATCTTTACTAAATGCAAAATGACATACTAAAAAAAGTAGATTTTTCCCTCTGAAACATACTTTCATAAAAATATATATTCCATGCTGCATGAAATCTTTTATGTAATAAGACAAGTGAAATATAAATATTTATTACCATTCTATTCAAACATTTCATTTCTTAAAAGGAATCCAATGTATCATTGTCTACTGTTGTCGTCTTGTAAGCTTATTTCACCTTTTGAAGTAAAAAAAAATAAATGCCTGAAACAAGGAATAGTTTAATGAAAACAAATTTTACCTTGTAAAATATTTTGCTATTTTATATATGAATATCTTCCATGTAATTTAAAATGAGGCCTTTTTCAAAAACTTTTCCTGCTATCTTTAACAAGAAAATATCGGAAAGCATTAATATATGCAGAATGTTTTATTATCCCAAAAGAATGACTCCGAAAAGAAGCCAAACTTCACCGGTTTTTCTACAACCGTGTAAACGGTAAATTCTCTCTCTGTTGCGGGAAACTAAGAGATTTATGATTTCTACATTTGCCGGAGATTTTTCTTTCCCCGAATAATGTAAATTAACTTATTATTTTTAGAATTGGAGTTTTAAAAAATAAAAACCGCATAAATTTTCATTTTTATTGGTCGATACTACATGTTTTGCGTCAGACAATGAAATTCTGGTAAACTTGAATAAATAGATAATTTGTTTACAGTATGTAAAATGAACTGATAAAAAGATAATAATATAGAATAATTTAAGCGATTTTCAAAATTGGATCAAAAGAGAAATATATCATACATTAAAGTACAAAAGAGTCTATTATTTCTTTAAATTTAATTACATTATTGGTTTAAAAAACTCTTTGTTTCCTTGACAATAGCTTTGAAATGAAAAAATATACATTTTCGAAAACTTTTTAAAGACGATCTCTATTAAAATGATTGCCATTTTCTTTTTGTTTAAGGTTATCTCTTCAGGAATTAATTTATTTAATAAACAGTTTTTCTATATCTAGTAAATGTATAAAATATGTAGATACAACCTTATTTATATAATATTTTAGATTCCAATAAAAATACATCAAAAGATCTACTTTTTAGTCTTTTTGTATTTTATTTTAAAAGTTTTTGTTAACATTTAATTACCTTTCAGAATTAAGAACGTTTTTTAAAATGACTTACTGCTAAAATTTCTTTTTATCTACAATTTTTAATATCAATACATGTGGGATGGTAAAAGCAACTTCAAATGTACACATAGAAATCATCATTTTAGCTTATAACTATACTTCGAAAGTACATAACTCCTAAAATTTAATATAATTCTTATACTCAAGTATTTTATACATTAAATTAAATAAATATGTTAGAACACCTGATATAGATTGTAAAACATTATGATATATGTATATAAATGCATGTATGTATATTGTCACGAGAATTCGAATGAACACACCGTTTAACTTGACAGATGAATTTATTAAGGCTAAGTAGCAACTCGCAACTTTACAAGATCGAGAAGTTGTCTACAACTAGTGGGTATCAGCTTTTATACCCTAACAGAATATTCGAGAAATAACTAATTTACATATTAAAGAAAGATCTAGAATGTTCAAGAACATAAGGAAAAAATAAATAACACTTTTAAATTAATTTCGGATAAACCGCCATGGCAAGTATCGAACCCACAATCTTTGGGTGTGGATCGCGGGCTTTGACCATTCGGCCACTGAGCTCTCTTGCTAAGATTCTTATTGGGGCATTATATATATATATATATATATATATATATATATATATATATATATATATATATATATATATATATGTATATATATATATATATATATATATATATATATATATATATATATATATATATATATATATATATATATATATATATATATATATATATATATATATATATATATATATATATATATATATATAAATATATATATATATATATATATATATATATATATATATATATATATATATGTATATATATGTATATATATGTATATATATGTATATATATATGTATATATATAATGTATATATTGTATATATGTATAATATGTATATATATGTATATATATATATATATATATATATATATATATATATATATATATATATATATATATATATATATATATATATATATATATATATATATATATATATTATATATATATATATATATATATATATATATATATATATATATATATATATATATATATATATATATACATGTATATATATATATATATATATATATATATATATATATAAATAAACCTAAAATACTTATTTAAAATTCTCATTTTCACTCAGTTATTTAACATATATTTCCCGAATCCCAATATATCTTATTAAATAATAAAAGGAGTCCAGTGACTTGAAATCTTCCAACACATTTCCCAAAGACCCTTTCCCTCTGAATTAAATGCTAATTTTCTGTCCACTCACAGATTAACAAGATGTATTCTGGCTGGGGAAGTAGAGGTAAAAGAATTGAGAAGGGGAAAATGAGAATTTTTAAGAAATATTTTAAGTATAATAATTTTTAGATATCACATATACATATACATACATACATTTATATACATATTATATCATATTTTTTTACTATTTATACAATATAGTCTAACATATTTATTTAATTAAATGTATAAAGTATTTGATTATCAGAATTATATTAAATTTTAGGAGTAATGTACTTTTGAAGTGTTGTTATAACCTAAAATGATCATTATAAACATGGAAAGTGCAATAAACATAAGCTTAGACTATAGTACCCGTATTATATAGATACAATAAAAAATATAATAAGTTTAAAATTTAGAGTATTTTCTGGAAATACAATCACTTAACAGTTTACTCTCAAAATGCTAAGCATTTGAGAAGCCTCATTGCCTAATATAGACTTCCAAACAGTGATGGTCTAGCGTTATATACCTCTACAGTATGCACGTTCATATATATATATATATATATATATATATATATATATATAATATATATATATATATTATATATATATATATATATATATTATATATAATATATATATATATATATATATATATATATATATATATATATATAAGCACATAATGCAATTTTATATCTGTTTGCTATATTTATAAACATTAGGCACATTAGATATTCTAAAACCACATATTTTTCTGAATGTTTGTTGTATAATTCACCAGAAAATAATTATGTAACAAATGTTTAAGAACGTGTAAAACTACTTTTGCAACGAGATTCTGAACGACAAAACGGCCATTATTTTCATGTGAAACACGTTTCTAAACAGGTGAAACTAATGAGTTGGTATGTGGAGATCATGAAGTCAAAAAATCCTATTTTTAAATCATTAAATTTCAATATAGTCAGGAAACGCATCAATTATTTCCCTCTCCAAAAAAAAGAAGAAAAAATCCGACCGTGATATGTAATGATAAAAGAGCTCCTATAGCAAAAATGACATCTCACGTTCCTCAACTTTTGCTTGATGGATGGTAGCAGAAGCGAGAACCTTTTCTATTCACCTGGATCTCTTTTTATTCTTTATTCTTATGATACGCGATAATGCGATTATTATTTTTTCTTCAGCCAGCTAGTTTTGAAAAAGAGTGATGCTTTATGATCTCCACATTCAGTTTGAGGTTTAGAAAAACTGTAATTAAAAAGCGATGGTTTGTCAAGCGCTATTGTACAATACCTTAGTGTAACCTTGGTTGTGTCACTTGATTTAAAACAAAATCATCTTGAAAAATCTCAAAATTTTTTGATAGAGTATATTATCTATTCCAAAATTCTGATTCATACGTTTTTTCAAAATTATTTATCTGATATTACAAAAATAATTCCCCAGGAGCTACTGAACATTATAATTCTAACAAAATATTCATTTTAATTCCTACAGTAATATGACTTTTTCTCAGAGAGCTAGTTTAGAAATAGAATGATTCTTTAGGCCTTTATTTTGTGCTTACGTGAAGTTAAACTGTAATTAGAAAATGAGGGTTTGAGAAGGAACATCGGGCATCAAGAACTACTACTTGTTAACATTTTACCGAAACTTACTGCATATTAATATTCCAACAAAACTCAAAATTGAATTTGTGCTTTAATGTGACTTTTTATCAGCCAGCTAGTTTTGAAAAAGAATGATTCTTTAGATCTTTATTTTGTGCTTCGATTTAGTTTAACTGTAATTAAAAAATAAGAATTTGAGAAGAAACATCGTGCATCAAGAACTACTACTTGTTAACATTTTACCAAAACTTACTGCATATTAATATTCTAACAAAACTAAAACTCGAATTCATGCTTTAATGTGACTTTTTATCAGCCAGATAGTTTTGAAAAAGAATGATTCTTTAGACATTTATTTTGTGCTTATGTGAAGTTAAACTGCAATTAGAAAATGAGCATTTGAAAAGGAACATCGAGAACAAGAACTACTACTTGTTAACATTTTACCAAAAACTACTACACATTAATATTCCAACAAAACTCAAACATGGATTCGTGCTTTAATGTGACATTTTGTCAGAGAACTGGTTTTGAAAAAGAATGATTCTTTATAACATTTAGATTATACTTACGATTTAGTTGTTTTGTAATCAGAAAATGAGTGTTTGACAAGGAACATTTGTCATCAAGAACCACAACATATTAACATTTTAACTAACTCATCTATGGGTAATCAAGCGTTTCACATCTATTTGTTTAGCTTTTCAGAAAAGTTTTATTTTTTAACGCCAGATTGCATTTACATTTTGGGTGAATCATAATTTAAAAAATTTATACTTGAATTCTTACAGTAATATGATTTTTCCTCAGAGAGTTAGTTTTGAAAAAGAATGATTCTTTAGACCTTTATTTTATGCTTACGATTTAGTTAAACTGGAATTAGAAAGAGGGTTTAAGAAGGAACATAGGACATCAACAACTACTACTTGTTAACATTTTACCAAAAACTACTGTATATTAATATTCTGTTAAAACTTTGTGGAATTCCGACAAGAATTTGTGCTTTAATGTGACTTTTTATCAACGAACTGGTTTTGAAAAAGAATGATTCTTTATGACAGTTAGTTGTACTTACGATTTAGTTATTTTTTAATCAGAAAATGAGGGTTTGACAAGGTACATTGGTTATCAAGAAATACTGTACTACTACTATATTACTAATTACTACACTTTAACTGACTCATATATGGGTAATCAAGCGTTTCACATATATTTGTGCGAAAATGTAATTTTGCTTTTAGCATTTTAAAAAGGTTTTATTTTTAACGCCAGATAGCATTTACATTTTGGGTGAATCATAATTAAAAAATGATGATTTGACAAGAGACATTGTACCATAGAATCTTGATTTTCTCAGTTGATTTGATCCATACTTACCTTGAAAACCGAAACCTTGTTAATAATATATATTTCTTTGTTAATGTATATATTGTTAATAATAGATTAATATAATGTTAGATAGAATAAATTATAAATTATAAAATTCTGATGTATAGTGTTTTCCATATTATTATTTTATATATTAATCCAATAACTCTTAAAACGTGCATAATAACAACAAATGTGCTAAAGATGCATAATATCAACCTTAAATTTGTAAACAAATTTTAAATTCCCTATTAAATTATTTAAACTTTTAAATTAATAGCATTTACAGCAAAATCATGATTTATCGTAATAAAATATTTGACCAAAGCTAAACTTTATCAAGGTTTATTTCTAAAAACAAATTCTTGGCTACCAAAAAAAACATAGGGTTTAAAATAGCATAGGAAACTATGATATAGTCCTCATTCTTTCCATCCATAATGTTGTAAATAAACACTATTATAAGAGTTTTTTCAGTCCATTATTCCAAAACTTTATAAGTAAAAATAAATTCATATGGCAACATCCTAGATAGTATTCACGTCTTTATACAGCTTTCTTTGTTAAAGGTTCGACATTTTCCCTCCAAAATCTATGATACAGTTTCATATCACACATTCATTTTATAGATTATTTTTATCGTAATGGCAACATATTTTCTTTTCTCTTATCGCTTTTCCAGAGTTTGCACATAAGCTCGGATCATGTCATATAAATTTAACCTTTAATCCCCCATCTAATGGTTGGCTTTGAAAAAAATATGTTATGATAAAAAATGTACAAGAACTTATTGTTTCTGAAGACATTATAAACATGAAAATTATGCTGTGACTCTTTGCTTTCTAAAAACTACTGAGTAAGATAAGAAAATCAATTCATAATACTCTTTATGATCAGATTTGATATTTCTTGGCCTTTTGTTTCGATATTTTATCAATTTATTTTGAAATTGATGCCTTCCTGAGAAATTTAAACAGAAAAATAGGTAAACACTATAATAATCCAAACATTTTAATTTATTTAAGGGGAGTAATTACTTATAAAGTTTCTGAAAATTGATTTTAAAATCGTTTAACAATTTTAATTAGAGCACAAAAAATTCCTTAAAATACGATGTAAGCATAGACGTTGTAAGACATTTAAATCAAACAGCTGCTGTTTGTTTACCTTTGACACACCTACATACTCGTTTTTTTTGCCGTAACCTTTGTTTTTCTCTATTCCTCATGGCATTTGCAAACTCTATAGTTGTTATTTATTTTACTTCCAACAACAAGAGTTATGCTATTAACTTATATATTTTTGTAGTACATTTTTTACTATATATTGTAATATATTGTTGTTAAAAATTGAGTGATAGTGAGACTTTATGCGGTAGAGGTCAACTTATAGAAGATATTATGAATAAAGTAACAGTATATTACGGAAATGATATAAGGAAGCACTAATTCTCTAATAAGAGATTTGTAGCAAGCTGTATGGGCTATATTTCTTCGCAAGCATTCTACAGACATAGAACCTTCTCCCCAATTGTGTCCTTCATTTTTGAGGAAGATTCGAGGTGCACTTATCAGAGAGTTATTACATCGGGACTTCTGCAATCTAACAAACTTTATAATATTATACCTCCTCCTGTAATAGATGCTATAAAATATATTTTAAAGACTTATCATGCCAAACTTACTCAAAAAATATTTAGGAGGATAAACACCAATCCCAATCAGACTTTCAACACTCTGATATGCAAATTATGCATCTAAACATCCGGCTGTGGTTCAAATATAGTCCAGATACCTGTTAATAAAGCTGTTTCTATTTATAATGATAATCAAGTTTGTCTACTCTGAGTTATGAGTGAACTTGACTACAAAATAGGCAATAATGTAAAAATATTTGCATTGCTGCTGAGATGAGTACAATAAAGTCTCGGAGATCAATAAAAAAAGGCCAAAACTGCTGCAAAAGTAAAAACATTGGAAGAAAAATGGATAATGTGGGCAATTTAGAGCATTTTAAATATTATTTACAAATATACAAAATTAAAAATATACGAAATTCTAACTTTAAATGCATTTTACTCAAAATAAATTTTACTTTTTTGTACTTGCTCTAACTCTAAATAAAAAATTATTGTAAAATTATTTTAAAATTTTCAAGATAATTACATTAAAGAAACTCGTAATGCGTCGTGATATGTCAATGATGTTAACTCTACAGGTCACCATCAGATTGTTGAAATTGAACTTTACTCAGGCAACACCAGTATCTTTAGAAATGAAACTAGCATTAACTAATTGAACATTGAAATTAATCGAACATTGACAAATATGAAAATATGCATATTTCTTATATTTATTATCTAAAAAACTGTTTGTAATTTAAAATATTAAAAATTATTATGTAAAGAAAGAGGAAAAAACACTTGTGGTTTCTATATATAGCTTGTATCTGTATTTCAAGAACCAAAGTTAAAATCTACATCCTTACGATTATTCAATTTACATAACAATAATTATAGCCACACATTTTGGGGGGTATTTTGCAGATTGTTGTCTTCAGAAATATTCCCCTTAATAAAAACATTTGTGTATATATTTTCCGGAAAAAATTTGCAAGAAGAATTCTGCGAAAAAATTAATTCAAAACATTTTCTTTATTCAAAAAGAGAAAAAATATTTAAAATGAGAAAAAAGTTAGTTTTATTAAATTTTAAAGAAAGATAAAATTAATGAGGGTATTAGTTTAAAATAGGTTAAAATTTTAGGGTTAAAGTATAAATGTACTTAAATTTTGAGAATTACCTTAAAATAAAATTAACTAAAACTGTTGGAGTATTATTTTTATTTAAAGTAATTTACATAAACAAACAGTTGAGGAAAAAAATTAATAATAAAACTTTCATAAAGGAAAAAATTTAAATTTTGTTTTCTGGTCCTTCTTAATGAAATCTCAAGAATTAATGTTTACTTTCAACTGTTTTGCTTCATAAAGAAAACAGAGTAAACTCAGGTTAAATAATTCCTTTCTGTTTTCTAAAAGAAAACATCGTTAGCTAAAATAAATGACTTCATTTCTATTTCCTAAATACTCAGTTTGTCACGTTATCAAAATAATAGATTTCCCAGTTCTTATATAAATTCAGATAATATGAAAAATATCGCTGAGATATATAGACAAAAAAATCTAGGGTACGTAAATGAAAAAGTCCAATTTTATACGGAAGTAATAAATACGATTTTTCAAGTTTTTCTAAGTCACGAATCCTTTTGATTGGCCAGTTGCCAGGTTCAGAGTACATCTTTTATCTTTGATTTGGAATTTTTCATTCTCTCTTTCACTTTAGACTTTCATTTTTTGGGTTTCATCTTTTAAAGAATGGGCTTTCAAAATATTTGAAAAAGCTTTTTTCTCTAATATAGAATACCTTGACCTCATGAAATCTCTTCCTAGAGTTATTTTCAGAGAACTTCTGGTAAAGCTTTCAAGACTGTTATTTTATCACTTCAACTCCTTAATAAATATTATTTTAGATACAAAATCCAATGATGTGTGAATTATATATATATATATATATATATATATATATATATATATATATATATATATGCATAAAAGAATTAATGTACAAAATTACGTTGATCTAACTACAATCTTAATAATACAAACATCTTTTATCGGGAAATATTTTTTAACCTAGACTGTATAAATTCATAGCGAATATATTTTGAGTATATTTAATCGATATATATTTATATCAAAATATATGAATAAATATATACTTCAACTTAAATTTATATATATATATATATATATATATATATATATATATATATATATTATGAAATATATATATCTATATATATCTGTCTATCTGTCAGTGCATATATAATATACAAAATTACGTTGATCTATGAACAATTATAATATACAAACATCTTTTATAATATATTTTATATATATAGATATATAAATATATATAGCGATAGAAAATTTTGAGTATATAAATATATTATATCTTATATTCAATATGAATGAATAAATGATATATATATACTTAAATTTATTATATACTTTATAAATTATATATGTATATATATATATATATATGTCTATATATATATATATGCATATATATATATATATATATATATATATATATTATATATATATATATATATATATATATATATATATATATATATATATATATTTATATATATATACATACATATATATATATGTATGTATTAATAAAAATATATTAAAAATAAACAAAGACCACTATATTAATTACAGATCGATATAAAAGAAATTATAAAACTTAAAAGGATTGAAAATAGATCCTGTATGACCAAGGGGAGTTGTGCAGAACACTTCCAGTGGTCTGTAACATCACAAGACCTAGTTACAGTGTTAATCTTCCAATATTACTGAAAATATAGAGGAATTAAAGAGTAATAGCTACACAATACTATATCTAAACAACACTAACTTACAATAAATACATAATACAGAAGCACAGTAATAAAAGATATATAGATTAACCGCTTTATATCTTATATAAGTAGACTAAGTTCTTAAAGAGTTTTGATTATCATAAAATCTCGATATTTACGAAAATTTCTATTTAAATTGATAAACTCTGTAAAACACTGATTAAAAAATAATGTGTAATCATTACGAATAGCAAGGCAAAGAAAGGTGTTTAAGCATATATCAATTTTATTAACATTACTAAAAAATCTACTGAATCTTATTGGAATTTTTCTGATTATATTGTGTTTTATTGTTTAATCTAAACAAATATGTCATGACGTAATCCGTTTTATTTCAACCTTAAAAGTTATTCCTTTTAACATGTATACTATATACTTGTACCGAGGTACTTTCTCACGGTGATTTGCACTTGCATGCATAGCCGTGGGAGGATTTTCCTTGAGGAATTTAGGACCCCAATTATTTACGTCAAGTTTAGGGACCCCTGCAGAGAACATAGATCACGGAATGGCAGCATAACGGTCAAGCTCGCACAGAGCTGTAAGCGTGAGTTATGGGAGCAGTTGCTAAAAAGTAATGTCAGCTTGAACAAAAAGGGGCTACTATAATGAGCCCACCTGCACTCCCGAAGGGCATTTGATGTGGGAAAATTTCCCGAAGACAAGGGATTGGATAAGAAGAAAAAGGGGGCGTTGGGACCGAGGTGTGGTTTATGGGAAACGGAATGAGAGCGAGGAGTTAAAGAAACAAGTGCGCAGTCGAGAGAGGTGGGATAAGGATCCACTAGCACCAGCTCGTCCCGTGCTCCCGGACCGACACCGCCCCGCTCACCATCACCAACTCGTCCCGTACGGCCGTGATGAAAGCCCCTGCTTGCCGTGACTTTAATGGAGGTAATTTAAAAAATAATAGTTACAGTCATTTCACTTAGGCCTCTGTTAATAATAATAATTCCTTATAAAGAGATGTGGGATAATAATAGTGTAAATAGAAGATATAAATGATTGATCATTATGATAACCAAGGGTCTTCTTGTAAATAAATGTAGAGAATAAATGTCTGAATTAATATAAAGTATTATATTCATTCTGTGTTTCCCCCTTTGTAACGAACACTGGTGTATAGGTTGTATGTACATTACAACAATACTATTTGTCTCTTGTTAAGAAGGTAACTAACATCTAAGAAATATATCCCGTCGTCATTGTTTTTATCATTTTCGACTAAATTTAGGTTGGGAGGATAGAATTGAAAATAATTTACAAGGCTATTGTCACAAAAACAAATTAAAATATCGTCAACATAACGAAAATATTTAAATTCATCAACAAAAGAAGTATCCAGTTTGTAATTATATAGTTAGATGTCTGCTAAAGTGATGAACAGCCTCCTCCCAACGGTATACCATGAATTTTTACAGTCTTTTCATAGCAGTATAGTATAGCGGCCACAGAATAAGGATACTAATATTTATATTGGCCACTTGGGAAGTGATCGACTTCAATGGCGTGACACAGGTTTTAGCTTAGCAATGAACATGTTAGACAAAGAAAGGTAATGTAAAAATGAAATGGCAAAAATTTTGTTACGAAGTTTTCCTTATTCAGGTCCTCGTGTTGCAAAACGTAGGCCGTAGCACTCAACCTAACCAAGTCAAACCTTATTCAGGTTAGTTTGCAAATAATATAGTAACAACTATTTATTTAACTCTCAATATATTTTGTCATGCAAACAAATTCCGCTATAGACCTATTAACTATTCTCTGTAGACAATCTTAAAAACCTTCTATTTTATTATATACACAAATTATTTGATGATACGTTTTGAAGAACTGAGGTTGCACACAGAAAATTTAAACAAATATGTCATGACGTAATCCGTTTTATTTCAACCTTAAAGTTATTCCTTTTAACATGTATACTATATACTATTTGTCACTTTTTAAGAGGATAACTAACATCTAAGAAATCTATACCTTCGTCATTGTTTTTATAATTTTCGATTAATTTTAGGTTGGGAGGATAGAATTGAAAATAATTTACAAGGCTATTGTCACAAAAACAAATTAAGATGTCGTCAACATAACGAAAATATTTAAATTTATCAACAAAAGAAGTATCCAGTTTGTAATTATATAGTTAGATGTCTGCTAAAGGTGATGAACAGCCTCCTCCCAACGGTATACCATGAATTTTTACAGTCTTTTAATAACAGTATAGTATAGCGGCCACAGAATAAGGGTACTAATATTTATATTGGCCACTTGGGAAGTGATCGACTTTAATGGCGTGACACAGGTTTTAGCTTAGCAATGAACTTGTTAGACAAAGAAAGGTAATGTAAAAATGAAATGGCAAAAATTTTGTTACGAAGTTTTCCTTATTCAGGTCCTCGTGTTGCAAAACGTAGGCCGTAGCACTCAACCTAACCAAGTCAAACCTTATTCAGGTTAGTTTGCAAATAATATAGTAACAACTATTTATTTAACTCTCAATATATTTTATCATGCAAACAAATTCCGCTATAGAACTATTACCTATTCTCTGTAGACTATCTTAAAAACCTTCTGTTTAATTATATACACAAATTATTTGATGATATGATTTGAAAAACTGAGGTTGCACAAATAAAAACTAAGTTATAGTTAGAAATTACCTTGAAAGATCACAATATTTCTTTTCAAATATAAAATTTAATGAAAATCATAAATAACAAGCATTATCAATATAGAAAATAAATTTAAGAATAATTGTTTTTCTTTTCATGAAAATGTGAATATATGTTTATTTTTATTAACCCCTTCCGGTAAAATGACGAGTCTAGCTCGTCATTAGTTTTTCCTTCCATACCGCACAATGACGAGCTACACTCGTCATGCGATTAAAGTTACAGTTAAATATGATAATTAATTTAGTTTAAAATTTCTAGTTTACTGCATTTGGCAGTACTTTTATCACTTGTGAAAATCCCAAGTCACTATTGCATATTGTTTACTTAGAATTTCTTGGTTCAAGTCATTGCCAAATTAATGAGTCAGAATAAAAGAATACCAACTAAGAAATGCCGTGTGTGTTACAAGAATTAAATTAAAAGTGAGACTACTTGGCTGTGTAAACAATTAAGAATTCCTTTGCACTTTGTTTTGAAAAGTACCACTAGCTTGAAGACTATTATCTGTATACCTTATTAATGTTTTGCTTTGATATTTTCTTAATTTTACTGTTTCTGATATTATTTAACACTATGTAAAAAGTGGATTTTAATTAAGAATATGTAAGAATTGTAAAATGAAACAAGTTTTTTAAATAAAAATTAAATGGTTATTTCATGCACAGTTTTTCATTATTAAATCATACCGGAAGGGGTTAAAAGTAATTTCTAAATATATTATTTAACAAGTAATTTGCTGTGCACATCTTACGGCTTACTAACGATTACATTTACTTTTTTTCTACAATCATTCTTCTCCTTTAAGACCTAATAAACAAATAAGCACCAAAAAGAAAAAATACCGATAAATCTGAAAGTAACACATTTAACGTTTTAAAGAAAAAGAAAAATCAACTGTTGAGAATGTTCACATTTAAACAAAAGCACTATTAATATTAATTTATTTTTTTTTTTACTTCTTAGATCTTGTTCTTCTGCTCTTGCTTTCATTTACCTTAACTGAAATTTACAGTAACTGAATTTACCCACCTAACAAAAAGTTCAAAAGGAGGGGGAAATAATATCTTTAAATTGCTCAGCGACAATTATGCTCTCATATTAAAAGAGTTTTTAAAATATTACATTCACAGCTATAAATTAAAACTAACTTTTCAAATCTAAAGAAAATAATAGAAGAAATTTTGGGTGTGGTTCTATATTGAGGGTTCATTATTGATCTGAGAAAATTTAGATTAATGATTTTGGAATAGGTAGGCAATAATTTCTTTAATTACGTATTAATAATGATACATGGGTTCCATTACTTTTTGTGAACAGAGAATGTCGGGAAAAGATATATTTATATTGTTGCTTCTTAATTCTCTATCAACAGTTTTTAAATTCTTTTTCTAACCTGTTTTCGTTCTCAGCTATAAAATAGCGTAATCTTGACACAACACTGTGGAAATCATATCTCCGATCATGTCCAGGTTATAATATGTGAAATATTATTCAAATATATATTTATATTTTTAAAATATTATAAAGAAACAGGTGTTAAATGTAGTTTTAAAATATAACACTAAAATATAAAACACTTAATATTTAGAAACATTTTTTGACGTGTCTGTTAAAATGATACTAAGATAATAAGTCAGATGTTATTGGATTTAAAGCGAAGGTAATATTTTTTGGTTTGAAAAGCACCGTTGGGATGAAAGATCGATGTTCACCATAAAGTGAATGAACATTGTCCAGATGTAAGGTACTGCTTTTCAGTACCGGAGTTCTCGGTTTCGAATCCAATTGTAGCATGTTCGTAGCTTTTCCGAATCATGTTTAAGTAGTAGGTCCCGGTTTCATTAGCCCTCATGTAGCAAATCAGTAGTAATCAGTAGTGCTTCAAATTATGGCAGCATCAATTTAAAGTGAGTTTTTGCATCCTGAAAGCAAAACACGCTTAGTATGCCTCAACCAGAGATATCATTTAAACTTGCAGACATTGCGACCGCGAGCCTATTTTAAGTGCTTCTGCTATCTCTATTGCAATCTCATCTTAGAGCAGCGACCAAGACCACCTGGTTTTGTCTACAACAAACAGAGATACAGTTTAAACTTGCGGGCATTGCGACCGAGAGCCTATTTTGCGTGCTCCAGCTATCTTAATAAGGTTCTTAGAATCTTAGAGCAGCGACAAGACTGCCAGGCTTTGTGTACAACAAACTGCGATATACTTTAAACTTGCGGACATTGCGACCACCTATTTTACGTGCGACAGTTATCTCTATTGGGTTCTCACAATCTTAGAGCACAGTCCAAGACTACCATGATTTGTGTACAGCACTCAGAGATATAGTTTAAACTTGAAGACATTGCTACCACAAGCCGATTTTCGGTATTCTAACCGCATTAACAATAATGGTGGTTTCATTGCTTTTCTATTCGCGAACTTAATATCCGCTAACACATTGATACATTTGCCGACTGAACTACAAAGGTTCGTTAAACTGGACATTAAATATACTTACAGAACACAAAATTAATATGAGATAGACTTATAATTTAAAATAAAATTACTTTTTACGAAGTATATTAATATGGGATACTTTCTTTTGATACCTAATCTATGAAGAATTTTTAGAAGAGTATTTAAAAAGAAACTAATAATAGCATGATAAAAATTAATAAAAACATATGATGAAAATTCCTGTTAAACAAAATAACCAATGTGTTATAAAAAAGGATAAAACATAGGGGATTTCTTAAATTCTGAATTTCATAACGTAAGATAATATTTATTTATAAACGGATATTTATGTTTAATCTATATAATAAGAACATCAGACATATAAATGAAAAATAAATTTAAATATTAATAATCTTCATAATTTTGTTATTCCTTTCAGTTAAATCAACAGCAAATATTTATTAAAATAAAGGAATAACTCTCTACTGAATGCCATGTGTAATATCCATATATATATATATATATATATATATATATATATATGTATTTACCACATGTATTTAACCATATTCTGTATTTATCCCTTGTGACGTCATGCTTCTGTAATAAACAGTTTAAATTCATTCTGTTTATTACTTAATTATATTTTCTTTCATATCTGTGAGTCACCTCCATATATTGACAATTATTTGAACCATTTAATTTTTTTAAATGTCAGTGGCATAACAAAAAAACTCAATTTTTTGTCCTTGATTTTTTCGATTTATATATATATATATATATATATATATATATATATATATATATATATATATATATATATATATATATATATATATTTTATTTTTTTTCCAGATATCTTGCTATTTTTTACCTTATTTAGCACCAGGAAGAAATTCTACAAATTAAATAACATGTGTAAGTTGTTATTAATATTAAGAAAACTTCTATAAGTTTGTAATACTCTATTTTTAAATCAAAGAAATGATTATTTCTATTTTAATAACCATAATTTAGAACCATAAATACAGTCATACAGTCATTTGTATAAATTTTGTAATATAAATGAAAGATTCCTTCCTATTAAATAATATGGTCACATTTTTAGAATCCGAATATTCAAAATATTATTCCCTGCAACATTTTGCTTGGAAGTAATTAATTAAAATTATAAGAGAAATGTATAATACATTTCCATCTTAACAGAAATACCGATTAGAGGTTTCATCAATTAGAATTTGTACAAAAGATTTATGGCTGATGGCAATTAATTTCCACATTTTATGACAATTCCTATTTACTATCGTGGTTAAATCCTTTTCAAACATTTATATAATATTTCTCCAGTAGAACGAACTGTCAAGAGGAAGATGTCTAGCTGTGATAAACTATATATGAATTATATTTGAATAAACTAAATGGAATTTCCCAAGTTTTCATTTGCTTAAATAATTGATTAGGTGCTCTTCACTGGGACCGCGAACAGCACAGATTAATGTTATGAAAATCGGTGAATCTCGGATAGGCTGCTGACCTAAGGCCATTATTCTCCTCTTAACTGAGAGAGCACACGGCTGATAAGAATGTATCTGTATGCGGAATGCATGTTGCAAGCCGCACGTTTGTGTTACAAGTGCTCGGTGATGCCTATAATACTAATGCCCAATATTATACATGATGTACTGCTCATTACGATATTTTTCATAATGGTTTCTGAATTTATTTTCTAAATTTTTAATACTCTTAAAAGACAAAACTACAACTCGTTAGATCATTTACTATCCCTCTTTATATGTATAAATAAATAAATATATATGAATCTATATATATGTGTATATATATTATTTATTTGTATATGAATATATATATATATGTATATGTATATGCATATGTATATGTATATATATATATATATATGTATATGTATATGCATATGTATATGTATATATATATATATATATATATATATATATATATATATATATATATATATATATATATATATATATATATATATATGTATATGTATATATATGTATATATATATATATATATATATATATATATATATATATATATATATATATATATATATATATATATATATATATATATATATATATATATATATATATATATATATGTATATATATATATATATATATATATACATATATATATACATATATATATATATACATATATATATATATATATATATATATATATATATATATATATATATATATATATATATATATATATATAATATATATATATATATATATATATATATATATATTATATATATATATATATATATATATATATATATATATATATATATATATATATATATATATATATATATATATATATACAGAGAGAGACAGAGAGAGAGAGAGATTGAGAAAGAATATTGGAAGTTTTATTGACGAAATTAAATAATAAAGTAATGCTTAAAGCCTCTTTTCTTTTATATCCATGAAACAAGCTAAAATTTTAGAACTTACAGAATTTCTTACAGAATTTAAAAATTGCTACTAACTAATACATTTATATATAGATATACTTATATGTGTAAGTATAGATATGTATGTTCATATGTGTGGAGGTAAACCTATTTTAGGTAAATTATAAAATGTCATAGATAAAAATACGTCATAATTGAAGTTTAAAACAAGGATTAATGGAAATAATAAAATAATAAATCCAGAACAGTACTGAATAACTCATACTAACTTATTCCATATTCATACAAACTGTCTAAAATATTCAAATCATTACTTTATCATTTTTGATACAAGTATTCTTAATTTTGAAAAATGAAAGGATCTATTTTGAATAGACCATCTTATATTTTGTTGACTTGGTAATGTCATTGGACATAAGCAATCTAGTATAGCATATGTTTGTAAGATTTCCATTATATGATAACTAAAATTTTGATGCTATCTGGAAATTTAGAAAGATTTTTAGAATTTATGCTCATTAGTTCCACCGACAGGTATCTTAGTAATATATATATCTTCATAAAAGGATGTAGTACTAAGAGTGACTTTAAATAGTGATTCACATATATCAAAATAATTTTATTACCACATTCAAAGCTTATTACTTTCCTATTTAGAAAAAATAAATACCATTATATTTATAAACTGCATTTCGTTTTGCAGGGTATTTAAAATGTTATTTTGAAAAATACATTAAAAAATATGCTTAGAAAAAGGAAGGGAAATCCAACTTTTGCATCATCGGATAATTTTAGTTTTCGCGTGTAATCAGTTGTATTAAATTTCTTTCGAACATCGTTCCTGGCAAACATGTGCTAAAATTTTCATTCGGTGCAAATGTGAAATCAGCCACTGTGAAATGAGGTTTAATACTCCAACCCCGACAGAACATGTTACGCCGTCTTTCTGTGATTGATGACCAGGAAACCAGAAGCATTTATACATTTTTTTACGAATCCTGAAGCATAAAACCATTTTTTCATGGCACTTATGCCACTCACTGAAAAGGAATTCATAAAAATGGTTTTATTCATGGAAAGTGAGATTTTATGCTGCTAGAAAAGTAATGTTCACTTAAAACTTTTTTCACGCTATTCTGCTTAGGAAACTGAAAGTATGTGGTATACATTTTGTCTTACATTTTGCACCTTTCACAGAGTGAAATATCATTTTTTAATAGCATACAGTAACAGAGGACAAATTTTAAGCTTATATATAAATAGTTTTGTGCGATTAAAGTCCAATAAAAATCAACCTAAATTATCACATAATTATTTTGCAATCAGAGCTGATAATCTACTCACATGTACAAAAAAACTGTACTTTAGAAAATACAATAGTTAATACTTACCTTTTATGCATAAACCTTGCATCCCTAAATGTTATAATTTGTTTTGACAGTAGTGCACATTGCAAAATATTTGAAATATAAAAATATTTTTATAAATTTAAAAAGATTCATAAAAATATTTTTTTATTTTTTTTTTAAATCCATAAAAATATTTTTGAAATGAATGATTAACAAACATAAATTTTTGAAACAACCAACTGCTGTGAGTAATTTTAATAACATACAGTAACTTAAGAAAATTTTTAAACGTATATAAATAGTTTTGTGCGATTAAAGTAAAATGAAAATCAACCAAAACTATCACATAATTAATTTGCAAGCAAATTTGATAATCTGCTCATATGTACTAATAACTGTACTTCAGAAAATACTATAGCTAATACTTACATTTTTTGCATAAATTGGACATTCTTAAATATGATAATTTGTTTTGACAGTAGTGCACATTGCAATATATTTGAAATATAAAGAGTATTTTTATAAATTTTAAAAAAAATCATAAAAATATTTAATTTTTTTAATTACAAAAAATATTTATTTAACGAATGATTAACATAATTTTTAAAGCAACCAGTTGCTCTGAGCAATGTTATAAACATAAACAAAATTATTTAAATATTTCATTAAATATACAATTTTACTTGTCATTATAATCGGAAGAATTTTAAGTGGAGAACGCTCCTTTGATTAAGACATTTAGAGACTGGGAAAAAGATTTTAAGGAATTAAAATAGGAGAGAGGAGGTTTTTAAGGAAATAAAATTAAATAATTTTGATATATTACATGCATACATATATATGTATATATAGATATATATTTATGCATACATATACAAACATACATATGTGTATATATGTGTATATAAAAGTGATGAAAAATTTAAGGTAAAATTAGGTATTATCTTTAAAAGCTAGGTAGATTTATTGAAAGTGGTTCAATTATTCTATTTGTAATTGAAATATACAAACGTTTTAAATATCAATAATAGTTTTTTTAAAGTATTGAATTCATTTGTTTTAGGTTTTGAAAGATGTTAATTTTAAATACATATTATTCGCTATAAGTAAACAGTTGATATATTTCAATGGATCTCCTAATTGCAAGACTTACTTGGGTGTCAATAAACATAAATGAGTGTTAAAATTATTAATAAAATAATTTGTTAATAAAGTATTTTATAAATGCTTTGTCAGAAAATTTTGTTGTAAGTACCTTATTGTACTAATTAGTTGTACTTATTAGTTTATTATACTTATTGTGTAAGTATTTATTGTTAAACCCTTATTGTAGTGTATTGAAAGTTATTGTTAGTAACGCTTGGATTGTATATCACAGTATTAATGTACTAATTATAAGACAATGGCTGATCAAAATTGATTTGTGCTTCACATTTCAAGTTATTTTTCACAATATTAAGAAATCACAAGATTTGTTATTTTCATTACACTGTCGACTATTAAAACGCCTGTCCTTACAAAATACATTGCAAAAGTATAAATCATCAACAACCTTACAAAAACTCAAATAACTGAATATTAACTCATTAAACTGAAATAACAATAGGCTTTAAATTTTAATATAATAGTAGAAAAAGAGCATTTTCCGAGGAAAATTGAAGACTTTCTTTTTATTGTTTTAACAAGATTCAATAAATGGTCGACATAATTAACTGCAATCCATTCTTACTAAATCTACAGAATCCCCAATCCGTCAAAACCAAGCTTCTTCGGTGTCATAAAATGATGGATTATTACACAAACGTAGATTCTATCCAAACTCCTTTCTACTTTTCTCTTAGCACAAAATCACTTAATCCTTGGACGTAATAATCTGCCATCGTCAATACTCACTAAATCATCCACTTGATGGGATAATTATTCATACTGCTTGTGTAAGATCAATTACTTCTCAATTAGTTGACTTTTTACAAATAATAGCTTCTTTACCGTAAACGAACTGAAATAAGAATAGGTGTATTCCTTAAAAATGCCTCCAAATAAGCATAAATAATGGTGTTCGGCATACTAAATTCGAAAAGTAATATTTTCTAAATTATGAATATTAACACTGGAAGAGAATATACAAAAATATACAAATTAAACGAAAGCTCAAATTTGCTTTACAAAAACATTTAAGATTTTTTAAAATTTCCCCAACAAACTTCCCTCTAATAGCATTTTATTAGGGACTTTCACCTAACAAAATACTACATCATATTTTCATTCCTTTTTCTTTATTTATAACATTTTCAGTTATTATTCTACTTAACTTGATTAAAAAGATATATATTTTGAAATGTTAATGTTAAAATCATATGCACGGTGATTGTGCACTTTTAAAATTAATATATTTAGTTTTTAATCAATGTGCTTGAAAACAATTTCTTTTGTTTAAATCAATATCTTTCAGGAAAAGTTTTTAAATTTCAAGATAAAATATACTTTTTTTAAATTATAGGTTTTAAACGGCCTCAAAAGTAATTTACAAGCCGAAATAATTCAGTACATAACGATGATTATTACGAATCCTTTCATATTTTTCATTTTTGTATGGTGTTAACATTGCTCCTTGGGTAACTCAAACTATCAAAGTGGGTCCTCGTAATTTACTAGCAGATATAAAATAATTTCAGCATTAAAGTGTATGTAATATATAAGAAAACTTTATTTTCGAAAAAATCTTCAAGCTTTTTATTATTTATGAATGTAATCAATTTTGGAGTAATAATTAAATTCATTACATGACGATCAATATTAAGAATTCTTTCATATTTTTCATTTTTTAATATGGTGCTAACATTGCTCCTTGGGATAACTCAAACAATCAAAGTGGGTCCTCGTAATTTACAAGCAGATATAAAATAATTTTAGCATTAGAGTGTATGTAATATATAAGAGAACTTTAATTTAGAAAAAATCTTCAAGCTTTTTATTATTTATGTGTGTAATAAATTTTGGAGTAACAATTGAATTCATTACATGATGATAATATTGAGAATTATTTCATATTTTTCATTTTTTAGTAAGGTGTCAACATTGCTCCTTGAGATAACTCAAACAATCAAAGTGTGTCCTCGTAATTTACAATAATTAATAATTAATATTATAAGCAGATATAAAATAATTTTAGCATTGGAATGTATGTAATATATAAGAAAATTTTAATTTCGAAAAACATCTTTAAGCTTTTTATTATTTATGAGTGTAATAAATTTTAGAGTAATAATTGAATTCATTACTTGACGATTAATATTAAGAATTCTTTCATATTTTTCATTTTTTAGTAAGGTGTCAACATTGCTCCTTGAGATAACTCAAACAATCAAAGTGTGTCCTCGTAATTTACAATAATTAATAATTAATATTATAAGCAGATATAAAATAATTTTAGCATTGGAATGTATGTAATATATAAGAAAATTTTAATTTCGAAAAACATCTTTAAGCTTTTTATTATTTATGAGTGTAATAAATTTTAGAGTAATAATTGAATTCATTACTTGACGATTAATATTAAGAATTCTTTCATATTTTTCATTTTTAGTATGGTCTCGACATTGCTCCTTGGGACAATACAGAGTCCTCGTAATTTACAAACAGATATAAAATAATTTTAGCATTAAACTTTAGTGTCTAAGATAATTTTACTTTTGAAAAAAAAGTCTTTAAAATTTTTTATTAATTATGATTGTATTAAAATTTGGTTAAATAATTGAATCCATTATATGAATGAATCACTATCAATGTTAAGATTCCTTTTATGTTTCTTTAGTTATATCTCATATAGATACTTTAAGAAACTTTAAACTTTCAAAATACTTGGTTACCTTTAAGTTTCTGATATTAGTTGATTAATCTGTGTTTGAAAAGACTTAACATTTATTTAATTTTGTTTTCAATTTTTTAAACTCTCATCTAACATATAATACTTGCTTTGAAATATCAGGAGTTGAAAATACCTCCCTCTGGAGAAGAAAAGAAATTTATATCTACAGATATGTTTTTAGCTTAAGACTCATTGTTCTTTCCCTTGGGGATATAGAAGAATAACTTGCAGATCTCTGTTTATATTTATATAAATAAATTGAAATAGTCCTGAAGAATTTTTGTCTTGTTTACTGAATGATGTTCAGATCCATGGTTAAAAGTTTATAGAAAGTGAAATAGTTTCAGGAAAGAAAAATATATCTCAGTGAATAGATAAGAAACACAAAATACTTACTTCTTATCTCATATTTTATTTCTAAACTTACTAAGTGCTTTCAAGTAGGGGCAAAAATCCTTCTTACTATATCAAGACTTTTCTATAAACTACAAAGTTGTAATTGTTGCACTTTAATCTTTTTATAGAAGCAGATTTTTGATATAACTTGTTGAAAAATCTTCACTTTCTTAGGAAAAACTTCGGTAGAAATATCTAACTCCCTTTTTCCAATGAGCTAATTATGAGGCAAAGAAATTTGTATATAAATATGTTATATATTTTTAATTGGCAAAACATTTTATTTTGTTATTAATCACAAATATTTTAATAGTTATTTTAATCTAAACATAGAATTTTTAATTAAAACGGAACAAAAAGTACAGCTGCTTAATTTTGGAATAGATTTGCAGTTTTTCAAAGTTATTGGAGGCTAAATAGTACCATATACGTTAACGTTCCACCAAGTATCTCTATCTCACAAACTGCCTCATAAACTGAGTTTGCAAATTCTTTACTACATGTTATTGTCATATGAATTTATGTTTAATCAAAACAAACGAATTTAAATTATCCCTTTGCCTTAAAACAACGTACTGGACACGTGATCGTACTAATGTGCCTAAAATAAAAACCTCGTATCACACACGTGATGATTCTGTCTGGCCCAAAGTGAAAAGCTCGTATCAGACATGTCATTGTTTTTAGTCAATAAATATTTTGTTTTTGCGTTATTGTTTGTTACAGTTGCAATATAAGAGTTGGTTGTTTATTCTTAGCAGAATTGCAATAGAGTATTATATTATATGCAATAAATAATTAACTGTTGGTGCTTAAAAAATTCTTTAAAAAAAATTTTAATTTAACCTAATGTCAAAAAGGAAAATTGATACTAATAAGATTGATACTAATAATTGATAATAATAATATCTTAAAAACTGAAACGGATACCGATTTAGATATCTGAAGCTCTACAATGACATCTGAAATGTCTACAATGTCTACAATGACATCTACAATGACATCTGAAGATGTCATTGTAGTTTGTCCTGTTAAAAAAATAAAAAAAAGTGTGCAAAATTTAGTTAGTGATGAAACGGCTTCTGGTCACGAAGCATGAGAAAAGCTTTCATCGAAAGTGACACACACAATCGTCGCTCGATTCATCAGACAATAGGTTAAAACACACCAAAAAATAAAATGGTGCTTAATTTAGAATTTCTTTTTTGCTTCTTTTTTTGCTGATGGCTGAATATTATCTTATATATTGATGCTCCACCAAATATCTCTATCTCACTATTTGTCTGATAATTTGAGTTTGTAAATTCCTCTCTACATACTATTGTCTAATAATAATCTAGGTTTTTTTCTTATTTTTTAAAAGCTAAATGGACCACTGTTCAGTAGCAAACTGCATCTGAAGTACGTATGGTAGACCTGGATATAGGCAGATTTAATAGAAAATAAATTTTTCAATAATTCACAGCGATAGTTTGATAATTTACTATTAATCGCAAATGTAAACTGCGCTTATTTATTGCATAATTTTTCAAACTTCCACTTTCCCTTTTGTAAATATATACTGATTAAACCATGGATTTGTAGCATTTTGAATTTTGTCTCGTTATTTGAATTTGCTCTCTACATACTTGATTATTCTAACACGTCAAGTTTATAAGAAGTCTTATTTTCAAACATTTGTGTAGTTAATTATTTAGATTTATTAAATGAAAATAAATATTTCTGTTATAATTGAAGAAAACTATCTTCAAATTTATGTAACAACGTTTCCAACATTCTTCTATGATTTTTATTTATTTATATGTTTTACAAACCTTATTAATTTAAAAATCTACTCTCTACATACCATAAGTGACATTAATATACAAATATTCATTTTAATATGTTATATTTTGTTTTAAATGGATACTTCCTATGGAAAAAAATATTTATTGCCCAATTAATAGTACCTGCAATTTTTAGTACGACATCAAAATCATTCTATCCAACGAGGCGTTATTCTTTAGGAATGAAACATTTTCGGCATTATTCGAAATATGCGTAAGAAATTGTTGACGCGATTAACCTGTTCATCACATAAGTTGCTAAACTTTTTTTATCGGAATATAGTTGTGTTTAATTACTAAATGTTATGCTCTTTTGTTGTGAGTAGATTAAAAGAGCAAGCAGTACCTGCATGAAGAATTTGTAAATAAGCATTATTATTAATAAAAGATCGCAACACGTCGGCTATAAAAGCAAGAACAGTAAAAGTTCTTAAACGGTATTAATAAGAAAACAATAAGGAACTCTGAATGGAGCATTGTTTTCGGCTTTACTATAACACGGTTCAGAACAAAGTTCATCACTTAATATTTCGCTGTTTAATGGAGTCAAAAGAAAATTATGCTAATATCAGTAGATTGCACTTAATGGGAAGTTAGAAGTTATAGCTTCATTATTAAAAGAAAGGTGTTTTTAAGATAGACTGCATATTTTCCATTTCAATAAAGACCGATACTTGGCTAAATTCTGCTTTTTTTTTCTTGTAAATTTAATTAGTAATATTATTACAATAATCCGTCCTTCAATTAAAGTTGATATCTTTATCTTAATGTTAAGACATTTTCTGAATATACACACGCGTTCTTGCATAATATATTTAATTATAATTTTTTAATAAAATAATAAAAAATTTTATTAATTAAATATTTGATAGAATGACAACAAAATTTTGAACTTTTTAAAAGAAATTTATTGTGTTCAAAACATAAAATTTTAGAAAAAATCATATTGTGACGTTTGGAGATTAAATATGTCACGAAGGTTTCAAAACAATATACTACTAACTGAATATATAGCATTAATAGATATTATATTTTTATGTTGCAATCGACTATACATACCACACCAAGTGAGTTATGCTCCGTATATTTTAAAATGGTGTTTTGCCCATTATTGGTAACTTTAAATAGGTATAATTAAATTTTGATTAAGGTAGAAGGAATAAAAATTTTAAAGACACTTTTTGATAAGATATAGTTTTGAATTGTAATTTTTAATTTAGTAGATAAGTTTAAATAAAATTTCTCCGCAACAAAAATATGACTATTTAAAAAGTGATATTTTTACTTTAATAGTTTTGAGCAATCAAAGCAAATTTCTGGCACATGCAAGAAAAATTAAGTTAAATGTTTTCGTTACCCGAAATTTAAAAAAACAACTTAATTTTCTATAACTTTTCCTTTCTATCAAAATCAATCATTAAGTGTACTTTCACGTATTGTAAAACCAAAAATATTATTTAAATAATCTTACTTAAAATCAATTATTTATTGGGAAAAAAGGTATAGTACGCTGATTTGAATTCTTCCCAAACTCTAAGCTCTAACAATCCTCCTAAAAGTATCTTTCAGTTCTAAGTTTTTAGGCAGTTAATTCTTGAAGTTGAATATTATATCAGTTGGCACTGTTATTTTTCTGTCAACTACATTGTCTATTCCTCTATATTGTTACCCAAAACCAGGTTTGATACCATTCCATCGGAAGTTGTTGATTAAAAAGAGCTAAAAACAAAACAAGATTTACGTTCTTGGATCTAACATATTTATTAAATAAGAATCCCATTTAAATCAATATCATAAAATATTTAATTAGACATCAACATACATGACAATCAAAATGATCATCTCACGCGTGCGCATCATCGCCTAAGTGAGCTTTGATATCCGTACATGGTAGAAGCCTTAAGTGATATCGTACGGGTACGTCGGGACTAGTTTTACGGAACAGTATGAAAAATTGAAAATTATAGAAAACTTGTAATAGACACATGTGCAAAAATATTATTGAACATGTAACAAGAATAAAAAAATTCCTTCAGACACGTCGCCCAGGAAGATACATCGCAACATACGAGAGAATTTGTTTTGGTGTGGTTTGAAGCTCTACCGTCTATAGTTTTGCTATACGATTGCTAATAAGCAACATCACTGCAAGCAGTGGGATTTGAATTCGGGAATTCTCTTACCAAACAGCAGTGTTTACTATACTATAAATTACAACACGTGAAGGCGATACGGTAAATTTAAACTTTAATCACACATAAGCCATGGCTAACCTACCGGAAACTACCTTACATATGTACATATATATATATATATATATATATATATATATATATATATATATATATATATATATATATATATATATATATATATATATATCGTTGATTTACAAGTAAGCCGATGCTCTGTAGTATACATTAATACCGCAATACTCAGTTTTCCTATTGACTATCAATATAGAATAGCTTTCCCTGAGGCATTTCAAGAGAGTAGCAATTCACTGTGATATTCTAAAGACGCCTGTGTTAATCCTAAAATGGATAACTCGAAACATACTTCATAGATAGAAAATTGTCTAAAAAAACCAATTTCTTACATTTGAAAACGACTTTGAGTAATGAATCACACAATGTTATATTTTTTTAAAGCAACCCACATGTTTGCCTCTCCCAGTTCAAAAACTCATAAAAAAGCAGCTTAGCATAGATTAATTCTGTATTCTTATTTTTAACCCGAAAGAACTTTTTGTGTGTTTTATAGGTGAATCCATCGTTGCTTGTATTCTGCTTTATTACCACAATAGGAGAGATACATAAAAAATCTTAAATATCATCACACTTTTACAGTTAATAAAAGAGAATCAATATTGACCTTACTAATCAAACCAAATGTAAAAGGTGGTTAGAGAACTGCCTAAAATGTTCGATTCAGAGCTTGTTTTTGCAACATCTGGACCTACACAATACTTTACAAAAGATTAAGTAACAAAGTACACAATGTTATAAACAAATTATTTACATGATTACAGTTTTAAATAATCTAATTAATACACAAAGGGACAACATACGATATAGGTACATCAATATTGGGATTTTTTTCATAAAACTAATAAAATGAAATCTAAAAGGTGGCTATAGAACTGCCAAAAAAGTTCCATCCAGAGCTCGTTTTTGCTATATCTGGACCTACAAAATATTTTACAAAAGATTAAGTAACAAAGTACCCAATGTTATAAACAAATTGTTTACATGATTATAACATTTAAATGATCTAATTAATACAAAAGGAGACAAATAAAAGCATACGACGATATAGGTACATCAATATTGTGCTATTTTATTAAGTCTAGTCAAATCAGAGGTAAAAGGTGGCTATAGAACTCCAAAAAAGTTCCATTCAGAGCTTGTTTCTGCTGTATTTGGACATACACAATATTTTACAAAAGATTAAGTAAAAAGGTACACAATGTTATAAACAAATTATTTACATGATTGCAGTTTTTAAATAATCTAATTAATACAAAAGGGGACAAATAAAAATATACGATGATATCGGTACATCAATATTGTGCATTTTTATTAAGACTAATCAAACCTAAAATAAAAGGTGGCTATAAAACTCCCCAAAAAGTTCCATTCAGAGCTTGTTTCTGATATATCTGGACCTACATAATATTTTAAAAAAGATTAAGTAACAAAGTAATGACAAATAAAAACATACGATATAGGTTGAACAATACTGTGCTTTTTTATTAAGACTAATCAAACCATGGCTATAGAACTGCCAAAAGAGTGCTATTCATAGCTTTTTTCTGCTATATCTAGATCTACATAATATTTTTGTAAAAAATTAAGTAACAAAGTATACAATGTTATAAACAAATTATTTATATGATTACAATTTTAAATAATCTACTTAATACAAAAAAGGACATATAAAAACATACTACGATATAAGTCCATGAATATTATGTTTTTTTCATTAAAACTAAGGAAACCAAATCTAAAAGGTGGCTATAGAACTGCCAAAGAATTCCATTGAGAACTTGTTTTTGTTATATCTGGACCTACACAATGTTTTAAAAATAGATTAAATAACAAAGTATACAATGTTATAAACATATTATTTACATGTTTAAAAATTTTAAATAATCTAATTAATACAAAAGGGGGCAAATAAAAACATACGACGATTTAGGTGCATCAATATTGTACTTCTTTTTAAGATAATCAAACCCAACTTATAAGATTAGTATAGGACTGGGGAAAAAGTTCCATTTAGAGCTTGTTTTTACTACATCGGTAACTACACAATACTTTTCAAAAGATTAAGTAACAAAGTACACAATATTATAGTTGTTTAAAGTATCTCAAATCTTCCTTTTTTTCCAGTTGACAAACTAATAAAAAAGCAGTTTAGCATACATTAATTTTGGACTTTTATTTTTCAACTTTAAAGAACATTATATACTTTTTTATACTTCAATTAATCATTATGTGTAATCTTCCGTATTATCACGCCAAAAGAGATATCAAAACCATCTTAAATAGCATCAATCATTTATAGCAAACAAAAGAACAAATCTCTGATTTAAATTTTTCCAAACACAAAACTTTAAAAAACAAACCGATAAAAACACTCTTGAAAAAAATATTAAGAGAATAGAACAAAAACATTTTGTAGACTTTTTGTATTTCTAGCTTCTTACCGTAAGTGTTCTACGGAGTAAAATAGTTGGTAACTTGAAGGAGAGTCAAATGATAAAAGAAAGGACCGTTTTCGGATCGAAAATTCCAAACGCTAAAAGATTTTTTTTTCCTGCTTGGTGTTTGTTTTAACTTTGTCGGTAGGAAATTTATGTGGTGAAGCGAATGAAGAAATAATTGTTTCTTCCGCCCTTGGGAAAAGGTTTTTGATTTTTTTAGGGGTGACTGCAAACTGATTAGTGTTTGAATTGTTATGAAAATGTAATGGATATTTTTTAAGGTACACAAGAAATCGATATATTTGTTATTTTAGATCTTTCATCATTTATAACATTTTTTATCTTAATGTGATTATTTTATAAGTATTATAGATAATTATTTGACTAAAAATGGATAAAATTGGTGCTAAAATATTTGTGGAAATTTGATATTTAATTTTTTTTTACAAAATTGTTTTCTTGTAAAAAAAAATCTCAATCTGCTTAAATAAATAATTTCTTTCTATATTTTATGTTAATTGGTCTTACCGATTTACACTTTTATTTTTAAACTTAAACGAACTTTTTTCCTTAAAATTACATTAGAGTTGAATAGTTTTTTTATACTTTAGACCTGTTTATCATAGTTAACATATAGATTTTTGTATTAATAAATATCTAATATATTTCTATAATTTTAATAATTTATTAAGATTGTTAGTATATTTTATCTGTAACAATAGTTTTAAATTATTTTCTTAATGTGATTATTTTATAAGTATTATAGATAATTATTTGACTAAAAATGGATAAAATTGGTGCTAAAATATTTGTGGAAATTTGATATTCATTTAATTTTACAAAGTTTTTCCTGTAGAAAAATTCAATCTGCTTAAATAAATAATTTTTTCCTATATTTTATGTCAATTGCTCTTACACATTTACATATTTTATTTTTAAATTTAAATGAATTTTACCTTAAACTTACATTAGAGATGAATAGTTTTAATATTTTAGACCTGTTTATCAAGTTAACATATAGATTTTTCATCCATAAATATTTAATATATTTCTACAATGCTGATAGTTTATTAAGATTTTTGGACTATTTTATCCTTAGCAATGGATTTAAATTATTTTCTTAATGTGGATATTTTATAACTATTATAGATTATTATTTGCCTAAAAGTGGATAAAATTGGTGCTAAATTATTTATGGAAATTTGATATTTATTTAATTTTACAAAGTTTTTTCTTGTAGAAATATTCAATCTGCTTAAATAAATAATTTCTTTCTATATTTTATGTTAATTGGTCTTACCGATTTACACTTTTATTTTTAAATTTAAACGAATTTTTTCCTTAAAATTGCATTAGAAAAGAATATTTTTTTTATACTTTAGACCTGTTTATCATAGTTAACTTGTAGATTTTACATTCATAAATATCTAATATATTTCTATAATGTTAATAGTTTATTAAGATTGTTGAAATTTTTTATCTGTAACAATAGTTTTAAACTATTTTCTTAATGTGGATATTTTATTATATATAATTAAGTATTATAGATAATTATTTGTTTAAAAGTGGATAAATTTGGTGCTAAAATATTTATGGAAATCTGATATTTATTTAAATTTTCAAAATTTTTTCTTGTAGAAATTTCGATCTTCTTAAATAAATGGCTTGAGCCAGCCACGGAATTCGAAGCCACGGACTCCGGTACAGAAATGTAGCATTCTCCCATGTCGCAATCATTCGGCTATATACTTAATGTAAACCACAACAATATAGTTCTCAAGTGCAAGTGCACATATGCATTCTCTTACAATAATTTCTCTTGTTTAATTTTCATTCACTATTATAAGACAACTGAAATACAGCACAGTTTCAAACTACATTAGTAATATTTGTGTATATAAGCTGTATATATGTTAGATCAAAGTAAAAAGTGCACTAAATATCTTACATTTAAAGGCTTCTTACTCGTTGCCAGAAATTTTTAAAAAAAGTTCTCGTCAGCGGAGCGTGCGCAAATGTGAACAAATGTTTTCTCATAGGGAGAAGGAGAAAGTTCTATGACGCCAATTTCAATACAATTCCGTCAATTCCAGACAATCTCATTCGAATCGATCCTTCTTATCGCTATTGAATCTATTCTTAATGTGTATGTTATATATATTTTCGTGTAATTGCAATTCACGGTATTAAATATTCACGGCAGCAGACTTATGCAGAATCATGGATAAATTTTTTAGCGGGCGTAAGCGAGCATTAGACGATAGACAAGCATCAACAAGTACACAGACGAGCGTGGTTCCGAAAATAAAATCAAGAAAATATTCTCAAGAATACTTAAATTTTGGGTTCACTAGTACTGAAGTAAATGAAGAAGAAAGGCGCCTGTGTATCATTTGCTCAAAAATGTTAGCGGCAGACAGCATGAAACCTAATAAACTTAAACGACATTTGGAAACGCTTCATAGTGAGTACGTAAACAAACCCAGAGAATTCTTCGAATTAAAATTAAAATCATATGAAAAGCAAAAATCATTGTTTAAAAAATCTTTGTCTGTGAATGAAAAAGCTTTAATTGCCTCTTACAAACTTTCATATAAAATAGCCAGATGTAAAAAGCCTCACACCATTGGTGAAGAGCTTATTTTGCCAGCCGCAATTGAGATTGTAGAAATTATGTTTGGAGATAATTTTGCAAAACAATTGCAGTCTATACCTGTTTCAAATGATACTGTTGCCCGTCGAATTGCTGATATAGCTGAAGATGTAGAGTGTCAGCTTTTGTCGAAGTTGCGTGACAAATTGTTTTCAATACAACTCGATGAGGCAACAAATAGTAATAAAGATGCTCATTTCATTGCCTATGTTAGATTTTGTGATGATTTGTCAGTAGTAGAAGAATTACTTTTCTGCAAACCAATAGAACGCAAAGCAACAGCACTCGCATTATTTGTTATCTTAAATGATTTTATGAACGAGGCAAACATAGAATGGAAAAATTGCGTCGGAATATGCACCGATGGTGCTCGTTCTATGTCCGGAAGATTCCAAAGTATTCAAGCACTTGTGAAACAAAAATCGCCACAGTGCGTCTGGACACATTGCATGATCCACAGAGAAGCTTTGGCTTCCAAAGAAATGAGTCCTGGTTTGAATATTGTGTTAACTACGGTTGTAACCGTAGTAAATTATATAAAAATGAGACCCCTGAAATCAAGAATCTTTTCCGCACTTTGTAAAGACATGGGTGCAGTACATTCAGCGTTACTATTTTATTGCGAGGCAAGATGGTTATCACGAGGGAAATTTTTGCAACGTGTTCATGAATTAAAAGAAGAAATCGCCGTTTTCCTAGAAGAGGAAAACAGACCGGAAGCTGATAATTTTCGCGATAGTTTATTTGTGATGAAATTGAGCTACATGGTCGACACATTCGAGAAATTAAATAACTTGAATCTTCATCTGCAAGGAGCAAATACACATATATTGGATACGAGTGATAAAGTTAATGCTTTTTGTAGGAAATTGGAATTGTGGAGCAGAAATTTAAAGCAAGAAAACTTAACAATGTTTGCAAATTTGAATGATTGTATTAAAACTTACAAGGCTGAAGAACAACATGTAAAAGTTGTTTTTGCAACCATTGAAAATCATTTAGCAATGCTAGCAAATAATTTTAAAAAGTACTTTCTTGCTGACGACAAACTGATATCAAGTTACAAGTGGGTGAGGGATCCATTTCAAAATACTCCCGAAGGACTCTCAATTGAAGAGGAAGAAACTTTCATAGACTTCACGGCAAGCGGCGAAACCAAAAGACAATTTAGTAATAAATAAATCATTGAATTTTGGGCAGGAGTGGATGATGAGTTTTCTGTACTAAAAACAAGGGCATTTCGCATTCTACTACCATTTTCAACATCTTACCTTTGTGAAACTGGATTTTCTGCGGTGGCTTCTTTGAAGACAAAATATAGATCTCAGCTAAATATAGAAAAAGAACTGAGAGTGTCTATTTCTAATATTAAACCCTCCTTCGAAAAACTTTGCTCTGAAAGACAGGCCCAAGGAAGTCACTAATAATTATTAAATTTGTTTTTAATTTAGTAAGTTGTTTTAATTTAATAAGTTAATTATTAAATATGTCGAAATGTATTTTGTTTTGTATGTGTGTGTGTGTTCTTTCCTTTCAGTCACTTAATCAATTTTTTAAATAACATTTTCTCTTGGATATGCTCGCGCCCCCCCCATTAGTGTGCTCGCGCCCCCCTAGGGAGCCGCCCCCCACAGGTTGAGAATCACTGACTTAAGCTGTTTCTTTCTCTATTTTATGTTAATTTCTCTTACACAATTACACTTTTATTTTTAAATTTGAACGAATTTTTCCTTAAAATTACATTAGATATGAATAGTATTTTATACTTTAGACCTGTGTATCACAGTTAATATATAGATTTTCACATCCATAACTATTTAATATATTTCTACAATGTTGATAGTTTATTAAGATTGTTGGTATTTTTTATCTGTAACAACGGTTTGAAATTATTTTGTTAATTTAATGTGGATATTTTATAAGTATTATAGATAATTATTTTCTTAAAAGTGGATAAAATTGGTGCTAAAATATTTATGGAAATTTGATATTTATTTAATTTTACAAAATATTTTCTTCTAGAAAATTCAATCTTCTTAAATAAAGGGTTTGAGCCAGCCGTGGGATTCGAACCCGCTGACTCCGGTACAGAAATGTAGCATTCTCCCATTCGGCCATCGTTAGGCTATATACTTAATGTAAACCATAATAATATTGTTCACATGTGCAATTACACGTATGCATAATGACACGTATGCATTCTCTTACAATTTAATTTTCATTCACTATACTAAAACAACTGAAATACAACATAGTTTCAAACTACATAAGTAATATTTGTGTTTATAAGCTACATATATGTTAGATCAATGTAAAAAAGAGTAAGAAATATCTTACATTTAAAGGCTTTTTCCTCGTTGCCAGAAATTTTTAAAAAAATCTCGTCAGCAGATAACTGTAAGTGTTTCTCTACTTATTAGTTTCTTTCCGCACTGAGGAAGTAACTTCTTAAGGTAATTGACAAAGTTCAAATCACGATTTGAAGGTTTCTTGAAAAAAAAAGGAAGAAACTGTTATTGTATTAAACGAAGGTGTATTTTACAAAATGGGCAATCTTAGTTAACTCTTGATTGAATTCAAAGATTTTGGATTTTCTTTTAAATAATTCTATTTTTTGGTTGCTATATGGCAACAAGATAAGCCTCCTAACTGTCTTATTAAAATTTATTGAAATTTTACTTTTATTTTTTTTTATTTAATAATATTTTACTTGCCTGTTTTCAATGATGTTATGCTTGCTTAAAATAACAAGTTTTTATTAAATTCATCTAAAGAGGGCACTTTTGCCGGAAACTTTTTTATTTAATTCTGTTCTACTTCATTCATCATAAATAAAGTGATTTTTTTAGAATCACCCTTTGTGTTCCAGGCAGTAATACTATATTTTTTAATTATGCTTTTAAATCGAAATACCCAACTTATTTTCACTAGTTAAAGAATTTATTATTGTAATCATCTAGACAACTTTTTAAGCTAGAATAATTAAATATATTATCTATATACTTATTTAGTACATATTTATGGAATATTGGGTGCAAAATGACATTAATCCTATAAAGCTGAAATACATGTAATAGAAAAGAGTCTAGATAAAGTACCCAAAGATTTTTTTTAATTTTGCAAAGCGAGTTTGTGTTATTCCAAGGTATTTTTTAAAAAATAAATAACAATGCTTTTCATTTATACACAACACAATGACATTTATTGTCTTTAATTACCACTTATCCGAACATATTGTATGCTCAGTTGAACATATATGCACTCAAACGCATACACGTCGAATTGTCTTATTGTTATCTCTTTACGAGTGTGATCGATTGAAAGTAGTACTCTAACATAGTTGGTTTTACAATAAAAAAATTCATAGCATCCTATGTTGAATACATTCGTCTACAGTTTTTAGCAACTATTTAAAATGAACATTGAAAAAAAAACACATTGCTTTCGGAAATTACTTGAAAAGGATAGGTGAACTTGTAGAGTCGTTAATGAACTAGGACTCATTTTCCATTCTGTAAAATGGAATTATCTCATATAGTTGGACCACGTCATCTAAGTAGTATAAGATACAATGCACAAAATTATTTATTTTTTATCCTAAATTCCAGATGCACACATGTACTCATCAGTGAGTAATAATTCCATACATATTTATATATGCATGTAACCCTTAATTTGACAAGATGTTTTTTCAAATATTTTTCAATTTCTGTTATTTTATTATGTCTGCATAGACATTAGAATCTCTGTAAAATAAACAAAAAATATATATCATTTTCCATTTTTGAGATAATTAATGTTCGCTGGGGTGAACACTGACAATTATGTTTAATAATAGTTATAAATATACATGTCCGGTGTAGCGGCCAGACTTAGCCAAATTAAGGGGTAATAAAGAAATTCTAAACCGACAGGTTACATTTGAATATTGCCCATATTATTTTTACTTGACAGGGCTACTGGGCAAGGAGAAGACTAAGAAATTAGATTACTGAATAATAATGCAGTCGGGCCACTCTGAAGAGGAGCACCATCTTGGGAGCAACCTAAATCTTTATTAAGGAGATGCTAAAATGACAACTTTGCAAATCAAAGGCAATCTAAAAATGATGCGAAAAGCACTTTGTTAGAACAGAGATCTACCCAAAAGTAAGTATAGAATTTTCCCAAGGGATGAGAAACTTATTGAATTTGACTGTTAGATCAGGATGAAAAACTGAGCCATTTTCCGAAGACAGATGAAAAATGTGTTGGACAGAAAATTTACATCTATTTCACAGAAAGCTTTGGGAAATGTGTTGGAAGAATTTTAATTCTAGGACACTCCTCTGATTAAGATCCTCTGAGAAAATAGATTTTAAGGAATTAGAATGGGAGAGAAGAAGCTTTTGAAGCAATATTAAACTGAAATTATTTTGATGTATTACATGCATACATAAATAAAAACAATATATGCTTTCCCTCCCTTATGCTTGTCCTTAAATTTAACTTGTTTGAATGTAATTTCAAATTCAGTTACATAATCAGGAATAAGATTTCTATATATTTAAAAATTGATATTAAATGTTACTGCCCTTCTCTGTCACGTATGAAATATTTTTCATTTCGTTTTCGTTTACACACTCTCTAAAAACATCTCGAAAATAGAAGAACCGTAATAAAATGAAAACGAAAAAATATTTTTTTAAAAGATAATGTTATTTCAAAATAAAGTGGAACAGAGGAACTGGTTGTATCTTCCCCAGGATCAAGTAAGCATATCAATTCGATTTCCGAAAAACATTTCATAAAGTGCATCTTTCAGCTCAAGTTATCATAAAACTAAGTAAAAGATTCCAGTACATTTTGTAATATAAACTTTCACAACAGCATAAATGGAACGTGAGAGAAATTTCAAAGTTTTGTTTTTATTGCAATTGTCTGTTAGTTGTTTAAAATAAGTGGAAAGAACAGATTCGAAGAAAAGTTATTTATTGTAAGACAGAATTTTAGTCTCAAGTATAGGCTTCAGATAAATGTTAGTAATATATCTGTTGAGTGTATTTAACCTTTTGGAGTCAAGTATTATTTCCATTTACATGTGTTAGATGAAGTCATATTTTATGTTATTGTTGTTTCTAATGCCACTTGAACAAACCGAGCATGATTTGAGCCATACTGTACTCGTTTTAAGGCAAATGGATGGGTCTTTTGTTTAATGAGAACCTCTAGGTTGAAAGAACCAATTTGCTCATGTGAGTTTCCGCCATTTACATATAGAGACCAAGCAGAAGATCCATAGGATTGAATTGCCACCGCAGTAGTATTGTTTGAGAACTTCCGAAATATTTTATATGCCCCAGTAACCTTTAAAGAACATAGATATTTTATGCAAATGTAGATACTAATATCAATAAATTATAACTTTATAAATGTAGGGTACGCCCTTTTTGCACTAAGTCCCGGGAATAAAATGTTCTATTAGATATTTCAGGTAGTATATATAAAACCCAGTAGACTGGAAAACAATTTTACCGATAGACTCTGGAGGGTTAATATATATATATATATATATATATATATATATATATATATATATATATATATATATATATATATATATATATATATATATATATATATATATATATATATATATATATATATATATATATATATATATATATATATATATATATATATATATATATATATATATATATTCTCTTTGGAAAGTGATTGTAATAAATGTATTTCTCCTAGCACAAAAAAACAGTATTTTTAATTCAGTAATAATTTATACATGAAAATGTGAATCTGCATAATTAAACACTGCTATACTGATTGAAAATTATGGAAAAATTTGTATATCTAGGTTTTGAAATCAATATAAAAAATAATATATCAGTGGACCTTCATAGCATAGTTACTTCTGGTAACCAATGCATCTTTTTTTTGGCCGGGGAAGTAGGCTTAAATATGTAGAATCTAATTTCAATAAAAGAGAAACCTAATTATAAACAGATAAGTCTTTAATAAGACCTTTCTTAATCTATCTAGTAAAACATGGCGACTAACAAAAATAATGAAAATCTGATAGTTTTTTAAAGAAAAATTTAGGAAGCATTTTGTTGAGTATCCAGATAAATGGTGTATGTATAAGAAAGACCAATATTAAATTATACAGAATTCATAAAAATCCAGCTATAGTTACTTTTATTAGCATTCAAGGATAAAAAAAGAGCTTTACGCATAATTAGTTTGAAGGAGTAGCCAAGGTACATGGTTGGACTCAACTTATGTTGTGAACAATTTATAAACTTTTAAAAATATAAATTGTAAATCTGAGACGAAAGATAAAGCTGTCAGGTCTATCACTTTGGAGAAGGCCAGGACTTATCCAAGGATGTCATGCCACTGAAGAAGAAGACTGATAGAAGATACTACATGATGCTTTTAGATTTCTAAAGTTTAACATTGCTTGAGTCAACAATTTTTATAGTACGTTAAATCATTTTATTTTACTGCTGGTAACCAGTGTATCTTTATTTTTTTGGGGGGAGTAGGCTTAAAGATATATGTAAAGTCTAATTTCATTAAAAGAAAAACCAGATTAAAAATAGATTAGTCTTTAATAAGTCATGTCTTAATATATTCAGCAAAACATGGAGATTAAGAAAAATAGATAAGGAAAATCTGATAGTTTTTGAAAGAAAAAATTTAGTGGAGTGTCCATATAAATGGTGCATGTAAAAGAAGGACCAATTTTGATTTATACAGAATTTATAAAAATTTAGATATAGTTAATTTCGTTAGCATCCAAGTATTAAAAAGGCTGGATACATAATTAGTTTGATGTAATAGCAAAGGTTTACATGGTTGAAGTCTATTGGGAACAATTTAGAGACTTTAAGTCTGAGACCAAAGACAGAACTGTCAGGTACTGTATTTTGGAGAAGTCCAGAGCCTATCCAAGGTTAGTATGCAACTGAAGAAGAAGACTGGTAGAAAATACAACATGATGCCTTTAGATTTCTAAAGTTTAACATTTCTTGAGTCAACTATTTTTGTAATATGTTAATTCATTTTATTTAATATTATATTTACTACAGTTATATTGTTTGAGATTTTAATGCCTGCAGTTATAAATTTAGAGAATACCTTTTACTTTTCTCCATATTTGCTAATTCAGGGAAATCTTGAAAAGATAAGGAATGTAAAATAAGACAGAGCAAGAAATATTTGAAATTGGAAGAATACGTAGGTTATCTGAGAAGAGATGGATATTATAAATCCTAAACTATTCTAGATTTCCGTAGAAATGAAGAAATCTAACATTAAACAAATTATTAAATATAAAAAGGGAAACTACTTCATTGAATTAATAAAATCATTTTAAGTAAATATGAGTAATAAAAACATTTCAAGTAAATATGAATAATAAAATACATAGTTAAATTAAATTCTTAGCATTTTGGAAGACTTCTATTCCATTGTACAAAACACTACATTGATTATTAACTGTTTGTTATCTATTTTTAAATTAAAGTGAGTGAAAAAAAGAATAAAAATCTCTTAGAATGGAGAAAACATACTTTTATAATACTAAATACTTTATTTAAAAAGAACAAGAAAAATAGATTATAGTATAAATTAATATTTAATTACTGTAAAATGTGTTAAAATATTTTAACTAAACTTGCAACAAATGTTTATTACAAACATCTAAGTTCTTTAGAAAACAACAGTTTACTACAAAATGTACTACATATAATACAAATTATGCACAACAAATACTACGACTGTTTACAAAACGTTAATTGCAAATTTTTTAAGGTTTTTCTTTATTTTAGGGGGGGGTCTTAATTCTAAGCAAAAGTTTACGCATTATATGAACGTGAATCGCTTACTGTTATCACTGATGCTTGTCTTATTTTTTTTTTAAGGTTCCAAAGAAATTTTTTTTTCTTTCAAGTTTCAGAAACAAATGTAGTCTTGTCCAACGTTTGCTTTAGTTCCCCTTGTTTTTGTTGACAACAAGTTTGTAGTGGCTGTAAATAGAAAGAAAGTTTATGGAAATTTAATTTGCCGCCTGTGCCAAAAGGACAAAAAATTTAACCTGAGAAAAAAGATAAATGTTTTTAAATGCGATTTTATTTAAAAGTATCAAGCAGTACAAGTACTGTTTGCTACAAGTAACAGAGATGAAGTAAATATAAAAATGGCTAAACGATGGCCAAATGATTGAGTAGCTAACCTTCGTAGGTTCGAATACCAATGTGGCTTGGATGTCCGTAGCCATTCGGAACCGAGTTTAAACAGTATGTACATGTCTCATTAGCCCTCGAGTAGTAAAAAAAGTAGACTAAAATGCTCCAAAACAAACCAAATCAGAACACGAACATTTTTGCATTAGAAATTTTTTTAGAAAGTCAGTTAGTAGAATACCAAAAAATTAGCAATGTTTTGTAATGAGTTATAGTATTGTAAACAAGAAGTCACTACTACAAGTTTATTGAATTCATTTATTGTTTATACTGAAAGTTAACATTAATTGAATATCAAACAATTATCCATAGATTATATTTTTACTAACACTTAAAAAGAAAATTACATATCATTAGACACTTTTAATAATACAATTCAAAAGATTGTTATTTAAAATTTTGTGCAATACAAAGTAATTTATTTATACCAGTGTCTAATAAAAACGCTTGAATCAAAAACTAGAAATCGTCATTTATCCAAATCTATAGATTCCATATCCATAGACAATTATCCATAGATTATATTTTTACTAACAATTAAAAGAAAATTACATATGGTTATGAAGTTTTAATCATACAAATCAAAAGTTTGTTATTTAAAAATTTGTGGAATACAAAGTAAATTATTTTTATTTTTACCAGTGTTTAATAAAAACGATTCTATCAAACACTAGAAATCGCCATTTATCCATAGCCATAGATTCCATATCCATAGACAATATCCATATATAATTAGCCATAGATTATATTTTTACTAACAATTAAAAAGAAAATTACATATGATTAGGCAGTATTAATAATTCAAATCAAAAGATTGTTATTTAAAAATTTGTGCAATATAAAGTGTTTTTATTTATACCAGTGTTTAATAAAAACGATTGTATCAAAAACTAGAAATCGCCATTTATCCATATCCATACATTCCATATCCATAAACAATTATCAATAGATTATATTTTTACTAACAATTAAAAGAAAATTACATATGGTTATGCAGTTTTAATAATACAAATCTAAAGATTGTTATTTAAAACTTTGTGCAATACAAAGTAAAGTGCTTGTATTTATACCGGTATTTAATAAAAACGCTTGTATCAAAAACTAGATATCGCCATATATCCATATCCATAGACAATATCCATTGACAATTATCCATAGATTATATTTTTATTAACAATTAAAAAAATTAGTTATGGTTATGCAGTTTTAATCATACAAATCAAGAGATTGTTACTTAAAATTTGTGCAATACAAAGTAAAGTGTTTTTATTTCTACCAGTGTTTAATAAAAACGCTTGTATCAAAAACTAGAAATTGCCATTAATCCATATCCATAGATTCCATATCCATAGACAATATTCATTGACAATTATCTATAGATTATATTTTTTACTAACAATTAAAAGAAAATTACATATGGTTATGCAGTTTTAATCATACAAATCAAAAGTTTGTTATTTAAAAATTTGTGGAATACAAAGTAAATTATTTTTATTTTTACCAGTGTTTAATACAAACGCTTGTATCAAACACTAGAAATCGCCATTTATCCATAGCCATAGATTCCATATCCATAGACAATATCCATATATAATTATCCGTAGATTATATTTTTACTAACAATTAAAAAGAAAATTACATATGATTAGGCAGTATTAATAATTCAAATCAAAAAGATTGTTATTTAAAAATTTGTGCAATATAAAGTAAAGTGTTTTTATTTATACCAGTGTTGAATAAAAACGATTGTATCAAAAACTAGAAATCCCCATTTATCCATATCCATACATTCCATATCCATAGACAATTATCAATAGATTATATTTTTACTAACAATTAAAAAACAATTACATATGGTTATGCAGTTTTAATAATACAAATCTAAAGATTGTTATTTAAAACTTTGTGCAATACAAAGTAAAGTGCTTGTATTTATACCGGTATTTAATAAAATCGCTTGTATCAAAAACTAGAAATCGAAATTTATCCATATCCATAGATTCCATATCCATAGACAATTATCCATAGATTATATTTTTACTAACAATTAAAAAATTAGATATGGTTATGCAGTTTTAATCATACAAATCAAGAGATTGTTAATTAAAATTTGTGCAATACAAAGTAAAGTGTTTTTATTTCTACCAGTGTTTAATAAAAATGCTTGTATCAAAAACTAGAAATCGCCATTTATCCATATCCATAGATTCCATATCCATAGGCAATATCCATAGACAATTATCCATAGATTATATTTTTACTAACAATTAAAAAGAAAATTACACATGGTTAGGCAGTTTTAACAATACAAACCTAAAGATTCTTATTTAAAAATTTGTGCAATATAAAGTAAAGTGTTTTTATTTATACCAGTGTTTAATAAAAACGCTTGAATCAAAAACTAGAAATCATCAATTATCCATATCTAAATATTCCATATCCATAGAAAATTATCCATAGATTATAATTTTACTAACAATTAAAAGCAAATACATATGGTTATGCAGTTTTAATAATACAAATGTAAAGATTGTTATTTAAAAATGTGTGCAATACAAAGTAAAGTGCTTTTATTTATACCACTAATTAATAAAAATGCTTGTATCAAAAATTAGAAATCGCCATATATCCATATCCATAGATTCCATATCCGTAGACAATATCCATTGACAATTATCCGTACATTATATTTTTACTAACAATTAAAAAGAAAATTAGATATGTTTATGCAGTTTTAATTATACAAATCAAGAGATTGTTTTTTAAAATTTGTGCAATGCAATGTAAAGTGTTTTTATTTATACCGGTATTTAATAAAAACACTTGTATCAAAAACTAGAAATCGCCATTTAATATTTTGAATATTTTACCTTGAATTTAAAAAAAATTAAAATTTAAACGGCGATTAACTTATCCTCGTCTTAAATTTTGATGTTCTTCTATAAAAAAAAATTCTATATCTGCCTATTATTATAGTTCTTAGTATTGTTTTCTAGTAGTTATTTTACACAAATAAAAATCAATAATTATTTTCTTAAAAACATTTTATCATTCAGTTTGAAAACGAATTCATAACTAAATATAAATTGTTTAAATTATTTTATCGGAGTTAATATTACATTGAACTCCGCTTAATGTGATCAGTTTGGGACACCGTGATTTTGATAACAATAAACGATTGATAACAATAAACGTTATACAAATTTAGATAAATTTGTCTTCCCCCTTTAATTCCCAAGTACTACATTTCAAAATAAAATGTAAGAACTCACCTTATATTTATGTTCTGTATATTAGCCTTTAAAGCATAAGAATTGTATACATAATTAAAAAAATTATCAATTATTGACTGTCTACAATTTTTTCTAAGAAACTCATAATTGATCGTAATTGATCGTAAAATTGATCGATAAATTGATCGTAATCATAATCAACCTGTCACAGCGATTTGAAATTTCGATCTTTTGTTTTATGTTAAATCTTTTCCCTTTCTGGCTTCCATATCGACAAGCTGCTTGTAAGCGAGCAAGACATAAAATGTGAATACGCTCTTCTCAGTTCCGATAATAATGTGTTGCCTTCTGCTTATCTGACAACCGCTGACCAACAGCAAGGTGTGCGCATTTCTGAAAAATTCCAGAAACGCGTAATCCCACACTTCTTTGATCATTCCCAATTTTCCTAGGTTGAAGAGGAGATCCTTTGCCAATTAAAATGAGGTGTGAAAACTGATCCCATTAACCGATGTAACGATCACATAAAGCGATAATTTTAACATACAAATGATTAAAGAAAATCGGGACCAAGTGGTTTTGATAACACTAAGCGATTGATAACATTAACCACGATCATATTAAGAGGTGTCCACTGTATTCATAATAGATATATAATAGTGTTTCACACTTATAACTGAATATCTATCTTTTAACCATTGTTAAAATCTAATTGTCGCAAATTATTTTCTGCTTCTTAATTTATACATTTTTTTCACCAAAACAACTGTATATACAGCATTTATATTGCATCAGGTACGGATTTATTTTTAATAGATTATGAAACAACATTATCGCATTACAATGATTGCAAACCTATTCCTTTTATTTGACATTTTTTTTTTCAATAAACCGATCCGGAAGTAAAAAACTTCTAGCTTAAAACTTGAGTAAATCTCCCAGATTCGGAACAATATCAGAAATAGGAACTTTAATGCAAAGATCCAGAGGAAAAAAAGGGAATAGAAACAAGTGTATGTGAAAAGCCCTCAGCTCTTTTATTATTTAGCTTGGCAACAATTTTCCACGCCAAAAAGCTTTCATCGAAGTTCCCCTCCTTTGTTTGTTTCGCGGAAAATAGATCTAAATCTGCCTTGCTTCGGTTGCTTCCTTTCTCTAGTGATGAGATCTGTGGGTATGGTAAATATAAAGGAAGTTTATGAGGGTGTATTTTTTTGTGTAAAGGTTAAGAACTCTTGAGAGGCCATAACTACAGGGTCAGCTGTAGTACAATGTAGAAAATGGTATGTTAAAAAAAAGATTCCTTTAAAACAAATTAACAAAATAAGAAATATGATACATTGAATATAAGATGTTTTATAAAATAATTCTTGTTGATAAATATAAGTACTGAATAGTTCATAAAGAATTTTAAGTTAAAAGTTTAACATAAAGGCTAGTCATAGATTTCGAAACAAACATGAAATAATCAATGTTTTTTATTTATTACTATTATTATTATTATTTATTATTATTATTATTATTAATTATTATTATTATTTATTATTATTATTATTTATTATTATTATTGTTATTTATTATTATTATTATTTATTATTATTACTAGTCATAGATTTCGAAACAAACATGAATTAAACAATGTTTTTTATGTATTACTATTGTTATTTATTATTATTATTATTATTATTATTATTATTATTATTATTATTTATTACTATTATTATTATTATTTATTATTATTATTATTATTATTATTATTATTATTATTATTTATTATTATTATTATTATTATTTATTATTATTATTATTTTATTATTTTTGTGGTTGTTCCCATGATATACGATTCCAAAAAGATTTTACTGACTTAATTATTCTAGTAGACCTAAACTCTACAAAACAATGCAAAGTGAATGCTGAAATTAAGACATGAATATTAGTACATTATATTTCGTATCGATTATTTCTTTTTCATTTTTTAGCTATTTATATAACGTGAAATATATTACTCGAAAAATATTAGTTTTTTATACTTTTAAAACAATAGATAGGATCACACCATTAGTTACATGTCATAGAAATTTAAAAAGACAAATTCAAGATGTCTTCATTCGGAATAAAAACAAAAAGATTTATGTTCTATTTTAAGAATTACAGTAAATTCTCTATAACACGTGGGATATTGAATCAAGAAAGATTTTTTCAAAGTCGAATTGGACCGGGTACAAACACCCTTACTAGTAACGTAATTGAAAACTGAGAACTTGAAACTGAAATTCAGCCTCCTATCCATTTGGTCATCGGCCAGTAAAATTACTTCAGGAAATTAGGTATCCAATTTGTTACTTCAATATCATCAATGTTAGACAATCCTACAAAGTATGTAGTTTAACTTAGATTAACAAGCGAAACATATCAATCAATAATGATAGACAATTTGGGGCTGAAAAAATGAACCAAAACAGATAGATGAGTGGATAAGCAGTGATTTTATGCATAAGGTTAGAGGTAGAACAACTGCTGCATCGAAACTCTTGATACTGTTATATATAATATATATATATACTATATATATATATATATATATATATATATATATATATACATATATATATATATATATATATATATATATATATATATATATATATGTATGTATGTATATATTTATGTATTTGTATCGTATGATTTTGTGGAAACAAGCTCATATATTCAAAAAAAAAAGTTTTTTTGCATTTTTTATTTTCAGATTTTTATTCCTAATTCACTGAGTTAATGTTAGCGTCTAATGAAGCTTAGTGAAAAAAATTTCAACGTTATAATCATAAATAAATAAATAAATAAACAATTTCACAGCTTGATATCAGCTTTTAACTTGGAATTCTTTTTGCGTAAACTCAAAATTACCA
>CM063511.1:122859983-122874983 GCA_032207245.1 Pardosa pseudoannulata
ATTCATAGCCTTTTTACCTGAGAAATCCCTACTTGAAACGTGTGTGTGCAGGATCACATTGTCTAGGTGCACGATGCTGTAAAAGTGTTTGCCTGTTGTATGGATTTCATGTATGTCACCAGAAACAAACTGTGTTGTGATTTTGAATGATCTCGCCCATATTACATACATATATTAGTTTTTATATCAAAAATTAGATGTATGGAAAATGAAAAAAAAACAGAAATCCACTTACTCAAAAAAAGAGCCTTTGAAATGTGTAGTTTAGAAAGTAAGTTTTCGTATTAAATAGAAAGTAATTATCTTATTTACTCAGAGTAAATCTCACTTAAATACGTACGAGTGATATATTATATTTTATAGAATTATAAAGAAATTTTATCCTAAATTGTCTATTTCTTAACAGTTCCTATTTATTTAATAATTTAAAAATGACAGATACCTTTAAGGAATTAGGTTTACAGAATAAAAAATTTATTTTATTAATTTGGTATAAAAATTTTATTTTAATACATATATTTAAAATCTTGAGTACAGCTGTGTTTTATTTTTTAAAATTTCTTGTGTATTTTATATGTTGTTTAAAATATATGCTAATGGGATGTCATAGCTAAATCATTATTTGTGAAGATAATGCGTCATTAAATAACTTGACTGTTAGGTACTATGTAACCTTAAGAAGCTTTTAAACGTGGTTCAATGGAATTGTTTACTACATTTTTATGTAGCGGGGAGTGTTTTGCTCACATGCAGTTAAAACTGTTTCTCTCACACACAATTAATAATATTTATTGACCCCATTAGGTAAATGAATTTGAATGTCTTTATAAAACACTACTAATATTAATAAGATGGTTTGGATTTTACGGCTGTATCAAATTACTAACATGTAAACGGGATAAAGAATTTTTGTAAAGCTCTCGTTGCAATTCATATATTATGGATAAACTGATATTTCATGGCTAACTACCCTTCTTGTTTAAAAGTCATATGTTATGTTTATCAGATTATGATTTGGTTTGGTTTGTTTTATAGCGCAACTGTCTACTTTTTCCAACACGAGACCAGGACCTACTGCTTAAAGCCCATTCCGAAGGGCTAAAAAATATCCATGTCATAGCGGGATTCGAACCCACGAACTCCGGTTCCGAATTCCAGCACCCTAATCAAACGGCCATCAGATTATGGAGTTTATCGTTATAAATATACACTGTGGTTAACTAGTAATGTTAATCCTTTGAAATGGGGAAATTTGTTTTTTCATCTAGTCTAAAGAAGCATAGAAAACAATCTTATAATCTTCATTTTAAGGTATTACATTTCGATTGGGTGTGGTATCATGTGATTTTCCTCTAAGAGTGATTTTGGATCTACACCATGTCAGCCAAGGACCAAATCCTTCATTGGCATAATCAGAAGTGAAGTGAGAAATTTCTCTTGTGGGGAATCCTCCCTTTGATTTTGTATCTGTAAATAATACGTCAATCTTTACATATATAATGAACAGTCTACCATAAAACGTATCGAAATTACTGAACCACTTTGCTCCCTAACAAACATTATGCTAAAATTAATTAAAGTTATTAAAAACAAAAAAGCCAAAATACATAAGAAAATAAAATATTTAAGAGTTTACACCTTTAATAGAATGGAAATTATCAAACATGAATTCAAAATCGAATGTAAACATGCAATAGTTTCTTAACCAATATTGGACAGCTGTCCTATAAATAGGACAGCAAATAAAATTCTATTTAATAATAAAGTCATAAATATTTTCTGAGTGGATTTTATTTTAACACCTTTAAAATAGACACATTTTAGCATAGTAACAAAAAAAAATTGAGAAATCAAATTATATTGTATTGTAATATTTATTTTCAGCAACCTCTTAAAAATTGTCATTTTTTAATCATTAATTTTATATTTTTTATTATTTTTTAAACATTGTAGAGGTTACTTTTAGTTTAAAAAAAGAGCTAACAATGAAGCTGAAAGTTTTTGTTGAAAAATATATTTCACACGTGTGTTTTGTAAGTATAAAAAAGGTGCCGTAAAATTAATACAACGGTCTATTCCCGATTATTTTTCCATGAATTCGATGATCGCGCACATTATTTTCTTATCTTTCAATGAAAACCAGTTCAAACACCTGTTCACACGCCTAGACATAACAAGGGGTAAATAGATGTCTATTCTATTCAGAAAAACTGGATATTTCAAGATAAACTTACTCTCTTACTGACAGTTCAATAACTGCAAGGGAAAACCAACAACAGTATGCTTAAAATGTAATGTTGAACTTTGTTTTGACCATTTCTTCAAATTTAATCTATGAAACAGCCAAATGCAATGTAAGTGATATTTATTAAGTTTTAGTAGTATATTGGACCATTGTCATATTTATAGGACAGCCAATTACATACAAAATTAAAAATATTTTTTTCAAAATTTTGGTTTTATATACTTAGTTACACCGTATTTATGATATGGATTGAGTTTTAATAACTTACAGAAATATTTAGTTGGTGTGGTACAATATGGGTTAATGTGTTACTAGAATCATTTTTGTTTATAAAAAATAAGTATTATAAAATATTTTGTACAGTGGAAATTTTTCGAGTTATAATTAATAAAATATTTAATATCAAATTAAAAATTATAAAAGTTTTAAAAGGCTTAAAATGAAAGACAGCCGAACGATGGCCGATTGGTTAGGGTGCTGGCCATCGGTACTGGAGTTCGTGGGTTCGAATCCCACAGTGGCATGGATGTTCGTAGCCGTTCGGAATCGGCTTTAAGCTGTAGGTCCCGGTCTCATTAGCCCTCGTGTTGCAAAAAAGTAGACCGTAGCACTCCAAACCAAACCAAAAATGAAAGACATTAAGGATTTTCAAAAATAATAAATAGAACCTCCCACTTTAAAGTGTTATCTCGATATATCAATATCAATATAAATTTAGGAATATATCGCAATATTAAATTTCTGATGTCGTCAAGCTCTAGTAATAAAACTCCTTATACAATAAGTATTCAACGGATATTATAGGAATTTTAAAACTTGGTTTATCCAGTAACAATCAGCACTTATGAGATTAATAAGCACAAGAAGATCCTTTAACATGAAAGAGGAACTATATGTCCTGGAAAAAATAGACTATCAATGATATATTGAAACATATGAAACATATCAATGATATGCTGCACGACGAAACATATAACAACCATTTTATCTGTACTGTGATCGGTAACAATTTTCAGAATCCAGTCCGTCGCAAAGCACTTTGAAATTGTTTAATGAATTCAACTACCGTAATTCTACGTAAGCAGTTCATCGAATTATAAGTGCATGTAGGGTCTCTTTATAGTTTCTTTTAAAATGCCATCAGATAAAAATATAAAACGAATATAGAGGAGATGTTACTTTAAAACGGTATATATTTACTACATTTAGATCAAACAATCCCTGACATGTAAAATATTTATATACCTATCAATATAAGATTAATGATTACTAATAATGGGATATATTCAGATATATAAAAAGAATATGACGTCAAAAGAACAAAAGCACCAGCATTACAAAATTAATTGTGTTATCTACCGTTTTTATTTATAATAATCGTATACGTAATAAATAAAAAACAAAAATTTTAAAGTTCTTTAAATTTGTTTAATGATTTCGAATTTCCGTTATTTTAAGAAAGAGGTTTGTAGAATTATGACTATTAGTTTGGTCGGTTTATTTGATAATTAAAAAGTGCTATCAGTTAAAAATGAAAAAATGTATACAGAGAAGATTTGATTTGTGGATTTTACACTAATATGCTAAGTTTTTTTCAAATGTAAGTCAAAGGATTTATGATAAGTAAAATATTTAGATTCCTAGCAATAAAAGTTTAAAGATTAGTAACTGTTAATGTGAAATATTCAAATAATTAAGTATAATATGATATCAAAATAATAAATGCAGCTGTAGTACAAACCCTAATTTTACTAACTACTGTTATTTGCCTTACAACAAATATATAAGTTATAAGAATGCAAAAGTTGCACGTAAATGAATTAATATTTAATATGCAGTCCACTTTGATTAATTTTATCAAAACCTATCATATCTATTTATAACTGATATTTACAAATTGTTTATATAAAAATAGGAAACTATCAATTATTTTAGAGAGGTTTTGGATTCAAAATTTTCAAGCTGAAGTATTCATTAAAAGTTCATTATTGTTGCTGCACAAAACAGTTAAAAAAACAACAGAAGTAGGAAAAAATTTGGAAAGCGCTTAAACACATTATTAAAATATACCCTTTTATAGAGAGAAAAAACCTTTTTACTACATTTTTTAAGTCTTCATATCCGTAATGACATTCCCGTTCCAGAAGCATGTAAAACCAAGATAATGACTAGAAACGTTTATGCCTTTATGTCTGAAGCAGGATTTTTCGAATTCAGTCAGGGCAGATGTAATGACCTTACGATTTTTTTCAATCACATCATCCTTCATTAAAAGCAGACTCTCCTTTTTAATAACATTTTTTTTTCAATTTTGTTTTCTTTAGGTCGTCTTCAAAGATGGAGCTATAAAAGATCGTACTAATGAAACCGGTTTGAGATTTAGAAGCCTTTAATGGCCTGGTTCACAAATTACTCATGAAAGTTAAATGGAATTTTAATTTGAAATTATAAATCACTTCTTAAATTATTCATCTGTGGCTAAATATATTCCTATAGCCATAGCGAAAAAAACCTATTTGTATGTTGTGATAATATTGCTTCCGTCGTTTAGCAATTAATTCCAAACTAATGCATAAGAAAATTAATATATCATCATCAAAAAACAATTTTTAGTTTCTTTTACAACTTTCTCCTCGTATACGGAGTAAAAATTATGTATTGTAATCATTATAAAATTTGATCTCGATATTTTGTTAAATTTTATACGATTGATACTAAGTTTCCAGGTCTACATGGTGTAAAATAACCCATACACATCGTAACGTACTGGAGATATGGTAGGCGAAGCTATCAATGAAACAGGCTAGAAAACTGTTTAATCTAGACTAAATATTTTATTCAGGTGAATAAATTATGTACAGCTATGTACAGATTCAGTAGATTTCTAAATATTCTGGGATCTCGTGCTGAGATGATATTCACACAATAAGGATGCGTGGGTACTGGGTACAGTGTGGCTAGGGCTTCTATATCACTGGAATTGTTCGCTAATTAGTGCCGGTAATAAACGCTGACACTATCACCTCCGGGCTGACGATTTGTACAGTCGGCTTTCACACCAAGGTTCGAAGCTCAGAGTGCGTATCACGTTGGGTTTCGTGAAGGGAACTCGGGATGCAAGACGATCCAAAATGAGAGCAAGGGTCACTCTCGGCTACCTACTTCTATGCACGAAGTAAAAATAAAATAGTAAAATAACGGGACTGGGATTCCCAAGTCGAAGGTTCACTTCTTAGCAAACAGAGAAGCTGGCGGTCTCTAATCAAGCAAACTCCGGAAATTGGAGATACGAGCGGACACAACCGCTCCAAAAGCAACTATCAAGAAGAAGCCTCAAGAAAAAAAAGCCCCGTCTTGGCACCGCCACTCTTCTTTTATAGCGGTTCCGGTTCCCCTTACGCGATTCTTCGGGAAAATTCCAGAAGCAGGATGATGCAATCTTGCGGTCACTGTTTCGTTTCATCAACTGTTTCGTTTCCATATGCGGCCGAAAAGCCGTCTTTAAATCAGCCGACGCAAACAACTTAATTACCGTTTTCGCTACCGCTAATGGGCGCAAATTGCACTGTAATTATTTACAATCATTTCACCGAGTCTTTTCAATCAGCAGTCTCACAAAGTCTCAGACGCGCTGGCTCCAGTACACGGATAGTTTTCAATTAAGTCCGGGAACGTGTATTGTTAGCCACCCGTTTCTACCTGCCGCTAACCGTAATTGTCCGCGGTGAAAGGTCACCTTAAGCTTCTCTTTCTTTATGGTCATGTAACGGATCGTTACAACATGTATTGTTTCCATAATCAGATAAAATTTTGACCATTATAAAATTCTCGATATCTTGAAGAATTAAGGAGGTCTGATACTAAGTTTCCAGCCTACCTGATGTAAAATAACTCACACATATGTGCTGCATCCATAACCATATTAAATTGTGACCATGATAAAATTTTATCTGAATATTAAGATTAATTGTGGGGGACAAATACTAAATTTCCAGGTCACCTGATGTAAAATAACTTACACACATGTGCTTCTTCCATAACCATATTGAATTGTTAAAAAGATACATTTTATCTGAATATTAAGATAAATTGTGGAGGACAAAAACTAAGTTCTCAGGTCACCTAATGTAAAATAAATCACACACATTTCCTGCTTTCACAACCATAGGAAATTTAGACCCTGATAAAATTTTATCTGAATATTAAGATAAATTGTGGAGGACAAATACTAAGTTCCCATATCACCTGATGTAAAATAATTCACACGCATATGCTGCTTCCATAACCATAGAAAATTGTGACCAGGATAAAATGTTATCTTAATATTAAGGAATATAAAGGAATAATTGGGGAATATAAATAAATTATATTTCTTAATTATAATTAAGGAATATAAATTGTGAAGAACAAATACTAAGTTCCCAGGTATTTTTGAGGTGAAATAACCCATACACATGTGCTACTGAAAGTGCTTAACAGTTTGATAAAGACGTTGTTCCCAACGAATTTTTCTCGAAACTCTTGTACAAAAAAGGAGTTTTTTTTCCCATAAATACAACTTTATTTCAGTTTTATGCTGTCCAAAAGTTTAAAAAATTTTTTTTTAATTGCACGTATTAATAAGTGTTTTTAGATTGGTGGTCTTGGCTTTTTTCCTGTTTCAATAAACCTCCGATATTGTGTCGATAAAGAAAAAATCACACTTTTATATAAAATTCTTGCTGAAATTTCTACTTGTAAGGTTGTATTTTACTATTCGGTATAAAACATTTTCTGTATTAAAAGCAGTCTTAGATTCGCATTCAAAATTACTTTTACTTTTCAAGATAAACTATTGCAAAAGTTTGAAATAGTTTATCTCTGATGAAAACTTTGAGTCCTTGCTGTCCAAAACTCCTAGTACAGGACTTTTTTCATTGCACGTATTAATAATTGTTTTTAGACTCGTGGTCCTGGCTATTTTCCTGTATCAATAAACCTCCAATATACTATCGATGAATAAAACATCACACGGTTATCCAATAGAGCAATTTGTCGCAACGTCACGAACTACTATAATGCCCTTCCCATTCATTTTCTTGTTTACAACAGATAATAGACAAACAGTAAACATTCCCTCCATTTGCAACTAAAGCCAGATTTGTCATTAGTTGAGATGTGCCCTACTGAGTGAAATCGCCTTATAATTCTTGCTAAAGATTCACACTTGTAAAGTTGCATTTTACTATTCGGTATAAAAAAATTTCTGCCTGAAAAGCTATCTTACATTCGCATCCAAAATTTTTCATTTCAAGATAAACTATTGCAAACTTATTATGATAATACTTAAAACATTGGAGTTTTCAACATCGACTGTCCCTCATAATCATAGAAATAGTCTGACATGAGTAACAATTATATTCCTTTTCCTAGAAAGGATATAAATTATTACATACGCCTGAAAACCAGATAACTCACGCAATGGATGACTACTAACGCATTTGAAATGCAACTGACGCAAAATTGCTATGTTTGATGATCTCGGAGTTATACAAGTTTAAACTAGTCCAAACGAAGCATCCGTTCGTCACAAGATACAGCTGAAACCAGTTGCATTCAGAAATTCTCCATGAAAGGGTACCTTTTATGAAAACTAAAGTCAGTCCGTTTGATTTGTCTAGCATATTGAAATAAATTATTTTAATTCTATGGAAAAACTTTGAAAAGACCATGTTGAAGAAGCTTGGTGGCTTCTTTAAAACGAAAGACAAAATAACGAGGAATAATGTTTCATTCATTTTATTTGAATTTTAAACCTAATTAAAAAGTTTGTATTGTTAAAATATTGCTTTAAAATTTACATTTTATAAGAGGTATTATATTTGTGTGGGGGGAGAGACCGCGGAAAACTGTCTCCTTTTTTTTAATTTAATTTTGATAGCTGAGTATTTATCTCTTGTTATATCGAATGGTAATAATTATATATATTTTTCCAGCGAAACATTTCTCGTGTGCACGCGGGGAAGTTAAAAGCCTCTAAATATACTGAAAACTATCTTTGTAATCAAAAGTCCTTCTTATCAGAAGATAGTATTAAGACCCCTGCTATGGCTTGACGATTCTTAAAGAAGTATGAAAAATCATATATAAAAGACCATGTTGAAGAAGCTTGGTGCTTAAAATAAAACAAAATAACGAGGATATTCAATTTTCTTTGATTTGTTTTAATCATGGATCTTGTTGGTGTTAAACATTTGGCGAAAATTAATTACATTGCTTTGTGCTTATGGCGTTTGAAATCTGGCGAGGGGATCGTCGGAAAACTGTCTCACTTTTTTTTTACTTGAATATAATTCTAAGACTTGGTGAGCTGAAATTATCTTGTTGATTTACGAAGTAATTAATAATAAGTGACAGGGGATTTTATCTCGTTTAGCTCTATACTGTTCACGACGTTTTTGAAGTCGAGCAGCCTTTGAGTTTCTGTTTTCTGAACCATTTTAAATTTGAATGTATATTTCAAAACTTATTTTCTAAGAATAGAGCGATCTTAATAGAACTCTGATACTTGGTAAATTCTTAATTTTTCAAGTAAATCGACCATCTCTGCAGAACACGTATTTTGAGTGGATTGAATGAGGAGTTAAAACAACTAAATCTAGACTCCGGCATTTATTTAAGATAGTATAATGAAAACAATAAATAAACATCATCATAAACAAACATCAGCATCCTCGATGCAACCGAGCTTTTTGGTGCTACTGGTACACAGACTCTTATGTAGGCAGACAACATATACAGATATTTGCATATTTAGAAAGATGATGTACTGCCACAAATAAAGCTACGATAATTATAAAACTTTACAAATATCAATACAGATGAATGAATTCATGTTACAATATGTGAAAATACATTACAATATTTAAATTATATAAGACACTATTTACAAAAACTGAACATTACGTTAACGACCTTAATCAGAAATGATGAGTATAACGTCAATCATCGGCAAATTGCTTGATCACCCCAATACTCAAGTAACAATGTAAACAAATAAATGCTTTTAAAAAGACGTTATGACTTTAATTTCTCTTGAAACTTTTACTTTTCAAACTTCTAGATAGTCATAATATCTGGTTAAGATCTTCAGCTAATAATTTTTATGAATTTTTCCCTTAATTTATCATCTGGGGATATAGTTTCCCACTTTTACGGGACACCAACAAATTTTATTCCGAAGTCTTTATTCAATCTTTTTCAAACTGAGGCATTCTGGATATTTCGGTAAAAGTCGAAATTAAAGTTAGATAATATAAATTTTAAAAGAGTTTATAACAATATTTTACCGTAAAAAAGGAGGCTTGGGTGATTTTGGTTTAGTTGTGCATAACATTTAATTAGTATGGTTTTTATCTACGTTTAATTTTTTTTGTAGTGATAAAGTTTTATAAACCTCTATGTTAAATAAAAGAAGATATCATTTATCTTTAATATTAAAATAAAACTGACAATGAATCATGTTACTATCATTATATCAATACATTATTCAGATACTGAATCAATAAATAATTTTTATATGAGACATTAAGTGAGAAAATGTAAGTGAGTAACAAATTGAAGAGTTAGAAAACACTTACAAAAAGCATAACCTAAGAAATTTTTACAACATCTTGGATTATAACACCAATATAATTTTATTACCTCATATAAAATACCTAAGAAAAATAGGATGGAAATTAGTAACTGAAAGTAGAAAGTATGTAATAAGTGTGAATTAATTCATACACTAGAGTTTATCTATTCAATCTTTAAATACATTCATTTTACTGATGGAAAGTGAATCTGGTACAAATATTTATGTCTGGAGGGGAAATTAAATACACCCACTCTAGTTTTAAAGTATCATTTATACCACTCCTAATTAATTTTGATAAAAATAGCTTTTATATATTTCTGAGAGAATAAATCGAAATGTATGAAAATGTAGTGAAAGGAGATTGAAAAAAATTAGAATCTGCAATTTATTTTTTAAACAGTATGAATTTAATTTATAATAACTAGAACTGTAATAATTTGAATTTGCTTTTAATTCAATTTTTTATTTTACTTTAAACCTTACATTTTCAATACTGATTCCATACTAATTCCATTCTCTGGTGTTTCCTCATTTGCTACGGCTACAAATGACTATTTCTCCCAACATTTTGATAATTAACTTTCAATCTGAAAATTTCTCGTATCTTTTTTAATATTCTTGTATTTTAAAAAAGCTTCGAAATGGACTGGAAAAATAAACCAAATTTATTAAAAGAGCTGTACAATAATTAATAATTCAAAATAAGCAGCCTATGGATTCTGGTCTAAAATTGAGGATCAAAATTTATATCCTTATATAATTAGTCTCTGACCTTCTAACTCTTGAATTTGCCTTTTTTTAAACCGTCTAATTCAAACATGTTTAACTCAATAATATAGAAAAAATAAGAAAAAATATAATACATTTTGTAAAAGAACAGTATAATACTTCTTGACTCGAAATAATTAGATGATGAATCCTGGTCGAAAAATGAAGATAAAAATGTAAGCCATTATTCAAGGAGACTCGAGCTTTTTAATTCTTGCATTCTTCTTTTTTTAAACATTTTAATTCCATCATGACAAACTTAAACAATAATACAGGAAAAATATAATAAATTTAGTATAAGAATAGCACAATAATTCATGGTTCGAAATTAGCAGCTGATAGATCCTGATCTAAAAATGAGGATAAAAATATAAATCCCTATTTAAAGGGTCTTGGACTATTTAATTCTTTAATTTATCTTTTTTCTAAACTTCTAATTCAAACATGTGGAACTAAAACAACAATACAGAAGAAAAAAGAAAACTATAATACATTTTGTAAAAGAACAGTATAGTATGTCATGACTCGAAATAATTAGGTTATGGATCCTAGTCAAAAAATTAGAATAAAAATTTAAATCACTATTTGAAGGGACTGTAACCTTTAACTATTGCTTAGCTCTTGTTTTAAATCTTCTAACGCAAGCATCAAATTTAAACATTAATATGGGTTTAATAGAAAAAAGGTTGCAAAATTTAAAAACTTATAGAAGTGTTAATTTTAAGCTGTACAGTAACCAAAAGTAAAAGGTAAAATAATTAAGTAATTAAAAAAATTAACAATAAATAAATGATTTCGTCCTGAACATCGGCATCTCTTCTTTATCACCATTCTTGATCCTGGTCGAAAAATGATAATAAAAGTTTAAACCACTGATTGAAGGTACTGTAATCTTTAACTATTGCATATATCTTGTTTCAAGCCTTCTAACGCAAGCACGAAATTTAAACACTAATACGGGTTTAATAAAAAATGGTAGAAGTTTATATGAATTTCAAAATTTAAAAACTTATAGAAGTAATTATTTTAAGCAGTACAGTAAACAAAAGTAAAAGGTAAAATAATTAAGTAATTTCAGAAAAGTAACGCGAAATAAATGCATTCTTCCTGAACATTGGCATCTCTTCTTCATCACCATTCTTGATCCTGGTCGAAAAATGATAATAAAAGTTTAAACCACTGTTTGAAGAGACTATAATAAAAGTTTAAACAACTGTTTGAAGGGACTGTAACCTTTAACTTTTGCATATGTCTTGTTTTAAACCTTCTAACGCAATCATGAAATTTAACACTAGTACGTGTTTAATAAAAAAAAGGTCAAAGTTTATATTGGTAGCAAAATTTTAAAATTTAAAGAAGTGTTAATTTTAAGTAGTACAGTAACCAAAAGTAAAAGGTAAAATAATTAAATAATTTCAGAAAAAATAACACGAAATAAATGCTTTCTTCCTGAACCTTGGCATCTCTTCTTTATCACCGCCGAACGATAATCGATTGGTCAGGGTGCTGGCCTTTGGTACCTGAGTTCGTGGATTCGAATCCCACTGTGGCATGGATGTTCGTAGCTGTTCAAAATCGGCTTTAAACTGTAGGTCCCGGTTTCATAAGCCCTCGTGTTGTAAAAACGTAGACCGGAGCACTCCACACCACACCTTCTTTATCACCATTCTTAGGGAAAAAAGTTATTATTCTGAATACTGACGTACGAAGAGAATTAATAATACTGGACGTACAGAGAGGCTTATTTCTACCCATAAGTGTAATCAAATAATCCAAGTCTGCAAGTACTTTCATACAAGAAAATAGTTTCGTGTGTCAGTTTTCAAGTGTTTTCAAATTCCATTTTTTTTTTTAATTCAAGTGCCCCAATTTCTCCTAATGTATTTTAAATATCTGAATTACTCTGCATCTCGATTACGTCGATTTAATATAATTACTTTTCGTTTCGTTTGGAGTACTACGGTCTACTTTTTTGTTATACGACGGCTAAGGAGACTCTCGAATGGCTAGGAGTGGCTACAGTGGAATTCGAACCTACGAACTCTGGTACCGAAGATCAGCGCCCTAACCATTTGTTCATCGTTCTTCTACACAGATAATTAGATATTAATTCGATGCATAGAATCAATGTAATCGATGTACCTAATCGATGCCTAATCGATGTTTGTCGGAAAAGGGAACAAATCAAAGAAAACTTGTTATATAAAAATTTAAAATCTACAAAACAATTCTAAATTTGTTCTAAAGGTTTTCCATTTTAAAATTCACTTATGAAAATTACAATACTACTAAAAATTATACTGTTGGGACACATCCGTCCGTGGGGTACGAGTATAATATTCTTGTTCTAAAGCTAAAAAAGTGTTATGTTTAGAGATAATTTTCCTTTCAATATCTTAACATAGTTTGCTTCCCATCGTAATTTTTTCGCTTCTATTAAAAATACTGATTTATGCAATCTATATAAAAATTTAACTTGTATAAATTTGTTGTTTTTAAAGACAAATTTTCATACAGAGTATTTTCTTTTAGCCTACTCAGTTTAAATGTTTTTGGATATTTAAATAGTTGCCCGTTTATACAAAACATGAACACTTAATGAAATGTAAATTTGATTGATAACATAATTACATCTCTCATTTTTTATCAATGCATAGCATATTCTTGCCGTTTCCTAGAGAATCTAAAATATTTCCTATAAAAAACATTTAATAGACTTAAATTCAAAAGGCTAAACATTTCTTCAAAAGAAGGATCAAAAACATTTTGATTAATCACCAGATACTTTGACCTACTATTTTTTACTCTATCTTCTTTTAGTTGTTTTGGTTTGATAACGATTAATAACTCTCTCAGGTTTTTTTCGCTCAAATTTCAGTACAAATGACATCTGTTTCCGAAATCGTTGATATCTGTAAGTATTTTTTTAATGTTTAACATAAAACTTTGGATGTTTGTAGAAGATAGTTTATTAAGAAATCATCATTCACTAAGTTACTCTCAAGTCATCAGTCATGAAACGGTTTCTATATTTGTCTAATGAAGTTTGTTTATATTGGAATATTCTTAACTTTTTTTTGCATCACTTAAAATAAGAAAATATATATTTTAATAAATCCTGCTTTAATTTTTTTAAATATTTTTGTCATATCAAACTAGTGTTATTAAAAATTTGACATAAATTATTTTACTATTTTTTAGTTATTTTGTTTCGCTCGAATTTCAGTACAAATGACATCTGTTTCCGAAATCGCTGATATTTGGAAGTATTATTTTAAGCTTAATATAAAACTCTGGATATTTTTAGAAGATAGTTTATTAAGAAATCATTCTTCATTAAGTTACTAGCAAATCATCAGTCATGAAACGGTTTCTATATTTGTCGAATGAAGTTTGTTTGTATTGGAATGTTCTTATCTTTTTGTGCTTCATTTAAAATAAAAAAATATACAGTTTAATAAATCTTGCTTTAATTTTTTTAATATTTTGGTCGTATCAAACTAGTGGTATCAAAAATTTGACATAAATTAATTTTACTATTTTTTAGTTAATTTTTTTCGCTCGAATTTCAGTACAAATGACATTTGTTTCCGAAATCATTGATATCTGTAAGTTTTTTAAGTTTAACATAAAACTTTGGATGATTTTAGATGATAGTTTACTAAGAAATCATTATTCACGAAGTTACCTTCAAGACATTTGACATGAAACGTTTTTTTATATTTGTCTAATGAAGTTTATTTATATTAGAATATTCTTATCTTTCTTTGTATCATTTTAAATAATAAAATATACGTTTTAATAAATTTTTCTTTAATTTTTTTAATATTTTGGTCGCATTTAATTAGTGTTATTAAAATTTGGCATAAATTAATTTTACTATTTTTTCGCTCGAATTTCAGTACAACTAGTGCTAATAAAACATTATCATAAATTAATTTTATTATATTTTAGTTCATCTTTTTACGATAGTTTGAATTGTGTTTCCGAAATCTTTGATATCTAGAAGTTTTATTTTAAGTTTAACATAAAACTTTGGATGTTTTTAGAAGATAGTTTATTAAGATATCCTTATTCACTAAGTTATCCGCGAGTCATCAGTCATGAAACGTTTACTATATTTGTGTAATGAAGTTTATTTCTATTGGAATATTCTTATTCTTTTTTGCATTATTTAAAATAAGGAAATATACATTTCAATCTTGCTTTAATTTTGTTAATATTTTGGTCGTATCAAACTAGAGCAAATAAAAATTTATCATAAATTAATTTTACTATTTTTTAGTTAATTTTTTCCGCTCGAATTTCAGTAAAAATTATATTTGTTTCCGAAATCTTTGATATCTGGAAGAATTATTTTCAGTTTATT
>CM063511.1:122879983-122882483 GCA_032207245.1 Pardosa pseudoannulata
AAAGTCACCAAATTCTAAGAAATTGTGTCATTATATTTCATAATTGTTTTTCTAATTGAAATTAAAAAACAGTCAAAATGACTGCCTTGGGCAATCTAGTGTTAATTAAAATTTAGTCTATTTGTACCATATACCTTCATTCAGTTCAATAACTATGTTTTTTCTGCTTTTTAGCTAATCTACTCTTTAAATATTTAATTCTCTAAAAACTTTCAAAGTAATTATTATTATAATATGAATTTAATAACATACTTAATAATTGTTTAATTAATAAAAAAGTTTTAATAAAGGTTCAAATATAAGATATTTGAAATCGTTATTAAAGCTCGTGAGTCTGATATTTTTGCTTTCATATCATTCTTATTATATTCATTTTAAATTTATATTAAAGTACATGTAGTATGAGTATATATATATTGATATAAAGGATTATTTTATTTTGCATAATCAATCTGTGTAACCTATTTTAAGAAGGAGTATTTTGGAAAACAAATCCTTGTACTAAATATATTTATCTTTATTTCTACCTGGGAGATTTTAAAGGAAATAAAAGACATAAAACGCTCTTCGAAAACCTTTTCAGGGTATTTGAAGATTTTGTGGTACAACAAGGGTAATTCAATTAGTGCTTTAAATTGACAGGCTTTCACCTCGTTCTACCCTTAAGCGTAAATGCCAGTTATAGCCAGAAGCATTATGAAAAGGTGAATTTTTTTTATCTCTTTGGTAAATAATGAGAACCTAATTAAGGTTTAAAATGCTGATTAAATATGGGTCTTTAGAAAACAACATGAAAAGAAATGCTTTGATAAAATATGGGCAAAAGACAAGAGAATGTTTGTTTAGAGCATGATAACAGTTTTTTACTGTTGTTCGAAAACTGACATTTCTTTTTCATAGTGAAAGGGTTTATGTAAACCTAAATTTTATCTTATAAACTGAATGCATTTCTTATGGAGCATAAATCAAAAATGTTTTAAGAAAAGTAAGTAATCAGTTTTGTAAAAAAGAAATGCATATTAGTAATTTTATCAATATTTTTTAGTCGTTAACTAAAAAGGATCAAATAATGTTTTGCAACATTTAACTATTAAGATAAAATAATTTAATTTTTATTATTAGATTAATTTTTTATCTTGCTGAATCACTGTGGAAATGGTGTTAAACTACTAGAAGATTTATTCAAATATACTCTGAAGGGTGGTATTTTTATTATAGTTTAAAAACCGATATTTTTTATATGGGATGCATATTTTTTATTGGGAAGCATAAATTGGTCTTTATAAGCACAAATCAAAAATTAAAGTATGATAAAAATTGCGAAACGCTATATAGTGATATTAACGAAACGCAAGATATAACTGATAATATTATCAAATTTATAAGTGTAATAGAAGAGGATTTAATGTCCTGGAGACAAAATGAGTGGTTCAAATTCGCTCTAGTTGTTTGCCTTTTAATTTAATTTGGATATATTTCTCTGTTTCCAAGAAAGTTGTATATATAACTTTACCATAGTGGTAACAACAAACAATCTATTTTTAATTTCTGACCGTTTAGAAATATATGTGTATTTTTTTTTTCAAAATTTCTGGTGTTTATCCTATTGATTTGATTAAATTTATGCTTTTATTCCGGATTCCAAAATTTTGGTCTCTTTGCTCTTCTCACGTGTTCTAAGACCATTTCAATCAAAATAAATAAAAATTGAAGAATCAAATCAGAAATCATGTCTCATATATATATATATATATATATATATATATATATATATATATATATATATATATATATATATATATATATATATATATATATATATGTAACTCAGCATATAACAATTACCGATACAGTTAAAATAAGCTAGTTTATGACTGTAGTAAAAATGTAATTGGTGAGGTCCATATATATTTGGCTCACAGTGAACTTAAAATTCCCCGATCAACCTTTATCGACGTTTTGAGGGAATTTAACAGATGAATTCAAAGTTCTGTATGAAAAAGAATAATTAATGTGGCTGTCTTTCCCAATTAACTATCTCTCTAAAACTGGATTTTTCTGTCTATACAGATACCATAAATAAATACAGAAACCGCATCAGTTCTCAGTTAAATATGCGTCTCTCAACTTCATACTTGTATAAACAAATATCTTAGATATATTCACCAAGCACTAATAAATTATTTCATGCTATATCATGCTGATCCATCTATCCCCGAACCCATAAAATTATTTCTAAATACAATATTTTGCTTATAAAGAGAGTAGGCTTAGAGAACGTGACTACAAAAATAGTACATTGGCCTTACTAGTTAAAAATTTTAGCAGCTATATTTTTCCCACATAGATAACTTACTTAGAGCAAATTATCTTGAGGTTTAAGTTATCTCAAGCTTAAAAAGAATATAGACATCAAGATTTCTCAGAGTCAGATGGAAACAAGTTCAATTCTTATCTATGCATGTGTCATTCCATTTGCAAGCACGTTAACTCAGTAACA
>CM063511.1:122887483-122892483 GCA_032207245.1 Pardosa pseudoannulata
TGTCCAGAGAAATTCGGAAGAACCGCACCCAACCGATGGCCCTCATCCACCAGGAGTTTCAACAGGAATCCGGGAGTATTGTTTCAATTAATACCATCCTTAAGTAAGCACATTTGATTGGTTTTCATGGTCTTGCTGCTGCCCATAAAACTTTGATCACAGTATCCAACCGCGCTGCTCAGTTAATGTGGTGCAAAACACATCGAAATTGGTCCGTAGATCAGTGGAAACGGGTTCTTTGGAGCGACGAATAAAGGTTCACCCTTTACCGTTCGGATGGCAGAGTCTGGGTCTGGCTTCTGCCTGGAGAACGTCTTCTGCCAGAATGCATTGTGCCAACAGTCAAATTCAGCGGAGGTGGAATTATGGTTTGGAGGTGTTTCTCCTGATATGGACTGGGACCCTTGGTCCCCATTCATGATCAGCTCAACGCCGATATCTACTGCACTGTTTTGGATGACAATGTGCTTCTTACATTGGGGCACTTTTACGTGTTGAACCCCTGTTACTTTCAGGACCACAATGCCGGTTGGCATGTTTCGAGGTTAATCAAGGCTTGGTATGGTGCCAATGTAGTTAATCAAATGTAATAACCTTCCCAGAGCCCAGACCTGAACCCTATATAGAACCTCTGGGACTAGTTGGATCGTCGAATTAAGGGGTGCACTATCCGTCCAAAATCGGTGAAGGAACTTATATGTCTACTCCAAGCCGAGTGGAAGACAGTACCACTACCTAAAATACAAAGACTTGTGGAAAGTGTGCTCCGAAGGGTTCACGTTGTCATTGTCCCTCTTGGTGGCTTTACCTACTATTGATCTTGAATAAAGTTAGTTTTTCTTTTCTATCATAGGTGTCCAAATACTTATTGGTAGACAATGTATATTGTTTATATTGTTATAACAAAATTTAGTTTCTTTTAGCTATTCAGTATTAAAAGTTTAACCACTACTTCTAGTTACTGAATGATTATGTTCGGTTTCCATCCGGCTTCCAATACTGTTATTTAGTTAATAAAACAAGGTGTTACTGCAGAGGCGTGGTAGCTCAGTCGTTCCAGTCAGCGATCTTGTAACAGGTTGGTATCAGGTTCGTTGCTAGACCAGGCCATAGATATACAATGTTCATTAATGGAGGCTTTGGCACGTAAAATATATTCGGAGTAGAAATGTACTCATCTACTATATAATAATAGCCTAAGTTATCTGTTCGTTTGTAATCGAATTTATGAAGCGGTTGGACTTGGAATGAATGAAGGCATCCAAACTGGATTATTGATGAGTTAGGCTTAGCAAAATTGAAAGCGAGTAAAGTTTAACCTCTCCTAAACTATCTATCCGATTCTAAAATAAATGGGTATAAATATGCTTCATATCACAGAGAAAATTACTGTCATCTTTTAAACATTCGAAATCCCCTCTTCCCCTCTTTTCAATCGTTTAATGTTAATATTTCAAGCCCTATATTTCCCCGGTTAAGATCAGGCGATTAAGTTTATCAATTCATCACATTATAAGTTGATGAAAATATCATTTTTATTTCTAGCATTATGACGTTATTTCTTTAACCACCTCATTTAATCATTTCTTATTTTAAATTGCTTAAATATCGTCTGCATTATTTTCATATGTTTTATCACTGATAATTTTTAATTTATTCATTAAATATATTTTGTTGCAATGAAATTTTATCCCCGGTATTAACAACAAATTATTTTCTTAAAAGTCTAGGAGTTTATTTCACGGACTAGTAAAAATCTAGCATTTAAGTTAAATATCTATGAAAATTAAGAAGTGTGTTCATTTGTGTGTTTGTTTTTCATACATGCCCCACGGTTTGGAACTATCGGGGGCATTCCAACAACCCTGTATCACTGATCTAGATAGCTCGATTTAACTGTACCCCTCGCTATTTGATATCGCTTTCTGAGTATCACTGTTGAACTTCGGAAAACTTTGGAAGATTTTAACCGAACCCACATCTTTGAACCAATTACATTCCATGCACCAATTACAAGATCTGGAATGGATAGAGACATCCAAATTGGATTTTTGATGAGTTAGGTTTAGGAAAATTTTACTGATCCCGTCATAGGACGGGCTATGTGGTATTGTTTATATTGTTATATTAGTTATATTATTATAGCAAAAATTACAGTTTTCTTTCAAATTTGAGGTTTTTTCTGGCTATTCAGAATTTACAGTTTAACCTTTAATTCTGGTTACTGAATGATTATGTTCGGTTTCCTTCCGGTTTCCAATATTGTTATTTAGTTAATAAAACAAGGTGTTACCGTAGAAAAGCGTTATCTCAGTCATTAAGGTATCCGTTGACGTTGAAAAAGTCATTTTTTTCCAAAAATCTCAATTTGTTTTATTTCTCTATTTTACAATTTCAACTTTTAGGCTTCTAAATCTGTTTTTGTTTTGTCTCTACAGTATTTTAAAGAAAAGTTACAGATGTTTAAACATCAGTGACAGATGTCAAAACAAAACAGAAGTAGCGACTTCGGAACCAGAAGTTGTGAATTTAAAGACCGTAGAAAAGAGTTATCTCAGTCATTAAGGTATCCGTCTACGTTGAAAACGTCATTTTTTCCAAAAATCTCAATTTGTTTTATTTCTCTATTTTACAATTTCAACTTTTAGGCTTCTAAATCTGTTTTTGTTTTGTCTCTACAGTATTTTAAAGAAAAGTTACAGATGTTTAAACATCAGTGACAGATGTCAAAACAAAACAGAAGTAGCGACTTCGGAACCAGAAGTTGTGAATTTAAAGACCGTAGAAAAGAGTTATCTCAGTCATTAAGGTATCCGTCTACGTTGAAAACGTCATTTTTTCCAAAAATCTCAATTTGTTTTATTTCTCTATTTTACAATTTCAACTTTTAGGCTTCTAAATCTGTTTTTGTTTTGTCTCTACAGTATTTTAAAGAAAAGTTACAGATGTTTAAACATCAGTGACAGATGTCAAAACAAAACAGAAGTAGCGACTTCGGAACCAGAAGTTGTGAATTTAAAGACCGTAGAAAAGAGTTATCTCAGTCATTAAGGTATCCATCTACGTTGAAAACGTCATTTTTTTTCCAAAAATCTCAATTTGTTTTATTTCTCTATTATACAATTTCAAATTTTAGGCTTCTAAATCTGTTTTTGTTTTGTCTCTACAGTATTTTAAAGAAAAGTTACAGATGTTTAAACATCAGTGACAGATGTCAAAACAAAACAGAAGTAGCGACATCGGAACCAGAAGTTGTGAATTTAAAGAGCATTTTTTGGATAAAAAATTTTTAATTTTCATGGAGATTAGTTTAAACATTTTTCTAGTAGTTTTAATAATTAGCAACTTGGCAATTAGAAAGTTTTGAAGCAAGAAAGTGTGGGAAATTTTAAACATGTATTTTAATTTTTTAATAGTCAAAGTTGCTTTCATAAATTTCAAATGCGTTTTTCTCAGAACGGTATTTTTAATAAAATGTTGAAACTTGTAATGTGATTTCTCAAAAAGTTATTAAAATATTTTGTTGAAAATTATTGTGAATACTTTTGATAGTATTTAGTAGTGAATGATCTAAAAGCTTTAAATTTGGATAATGTGTAACGATGTTACACTCATAGTTAGATTTAAAGGTAATGGAAATTCGTTAAAAATTCAATGCGTATGATTTGGAAGAACCAAAATTTTTTACCAAATATAAATTAAGCAAAGATTTTAGGCGATTCACTAGTCCAGTGTATAAGAAATGTGTTGCGTCAAAAAATATTGAAATAATTTTACTTATTAAAAAATTAGACCTTTTGAAAAAAACCGATTTTTTTACTAAACTTTTTTCATTTATTAGAAATTTTTTAAAAATTTCTCCATTAATAAATTTTTTAAGTGCAATTCTCTATGATAATTTTTAAAAAAAATCTAAAAATGTAAAAATATGAGCTAGTTTTTACGTTTAAAGGAAAAAGTTCTCCGAACGTAGACGGATACCTTAAAGGCAGCTATCAACAGGAGGGTAGCAGGTATAGCCGGCCTAAGATTCACCATATTCATTAATAGCGGCTGGGGCACATAAAATATTTTCGTTGTCTGAATGTCATCCATGTCTCAAACGCTCCCTCTGAAGGTGACAGGCCAAGTCTTCTGCTTCTAAATTACTTCGACAAATTCTTGTGGTTCCTCTCTCAAAGTCATGCGAAGCTGTATATTACTCTTAGCCATAAACTAGTCTCATATTATTGGCCAGGTGTAAACATTCCTACTGCAGGGGTATAAATAACAACTACAAAAGAAAGAATAACAATGTAATTACGTGAAAAGCCCTAAATTCTTGTAAGTTTTGTCTCTAGACATCTTTCTGCTACATCACAAAAATGTCATTTATAATGAGACTTTTTACAGTGCATAATTTTAAATCTTGCCCATAACTATTAAATAGTGAAATAAAAAGAGGTGGGCAGTTTTATCAACCTACTGAATTAGCTTAGTTCTATACCACCTATTTTTTATTCAACTAAATAATTAATATTATCATATACGAGTAACAATTTGAGTCTAAAACTAAATATAGATTAACAATTTTGATTTTATCCCACATTTCAGCTTTAATTATTTTTTAGTTTTTATGTTAGTTTAGTTTTAGTTTTTGTCAACCTACACATGAATACACGTGTAGGTTGATACAAAAATAGAGGTAATTCTACCATTGTTTATATTTTCAAGGTATAATTCAAAGCAATAATTGGTTACAAATTATCTGTCAACTGCAATTTTTAGAAACATGTGTGAGTAAATTTCAGAAAAGTTTTGTTGTATTTCTTTCATATTTTATTCTATTATCAGGTTAGACTCCATAAAGGCCAATAAGATTAATAATATATTTTCTTTTCCTTTTATACAATTATAACCCTTTTCGCCTACAATAATTGTAAATTCTGTAATTATTTTGGAACTATATGTTGGAGTTAATCTCAATTGTAGAGATGAATACATCTTCATGTAATTGTTTA